>OX375877.1:121643247-122218247 GCA_947359465.1 Metellina segmentata | reverse complement strand
TTTTACACCTAACATTATCCCGGAAATTAAAAACTTCCCCTTTTTTAGAGCGCTATCACTCGCCGTGTCCACTCCTCTCAATAGACTCATCATTGCGTTCCTCGTTACTACGGGCGCTTCCCTTTCTTCGTTTATTCATAAGGGGTTAAAGAACTCGTATTTCACCACATGAAGTGGAGTTGTCTGGGTTTCTTTAAATACCAGTCCACTTCTTTTGATCTAGTAGGTGCATGCTCCTGCAACTGCCCTTTCGATATAGTCTATCGGGGAAAACTAAGTATTTTGTTCAAATTAATTTTTTGATGCGCATTTTACTGTTTAATTTTACTCATTTGAGATATTTATTTACATATAATTTTAATCTTTAAGTTCAGTTTTGTTTGCGTTTTGTTTGTTAAAGAGACAATTTTCTGTGAATAAGTTGAAACGACTCGTACACGATCAGTAGATGTATGTCCCGTGTTTGGAATGGCTAAAATAATAAAGCCTAACATGCTTCCAATATATGCAGATGTTATGAAGTATTATCTTTACACGAAGAAAGATTATAATA
This sequence comes from Metellina segmentata, assembly GCA_947359465.1. Lineage (NCBI taxonomy): Eukaryota > Metazoa > Arthropoda > Arachnida > Araneae > Tetragnathidae > Metellina > Metellina segmentata. The sequence goes on along the minus strand of OX375877.1, from coordinate 122,217,694 downwards.
TAGATGCTAGTATGGCTGATGTATGTTCATTTTAATTATAGAGCTTAAAGGATTATGGGGGGGGGGAATTCGATTCCAATTGTAATAAACCAACAAATAATAAATATGCTGATAAAATACCATATAGAAGTATTAAGGAACTATTAAAATATACTGGCAAACTAGATTTCTCGAAAAAAGGTTGGACAAATCTATTTGATATTAGCATATGTAAATGTAAGGACTTTCACAGTTGTACTTGCAGTATGAAAGTACCTATTGCTGAAAGAGCTTTTTTTTTAACAGATCAGAGGATATTTCGAAAAATGGTAATTGGGAAAAATTGACTTTAAAACCAGCAGAATGTTTCAAAAACGATTGCAGCGCAAAGAAAGAGAAGCAGAGACCCAAAACGTTCAGATCAAAGATTGTAAATAGGGGGCTTAACTACGGGGACTACTTTGAATTATAATTTGCTTAAGAATTCTAATGACACGATAAACACAATCATTGATAGTACTTATCCTTTAACTCAGGGCTCGAAATACCCGGGTGCACAGGTGCACTATGCACATGAAAATAAAATTGTGCGCCTAATTTCCCGCTAGGTGCATGCAGTGCACGTAGCGTTAAAAAAAAGGAGGGAAACGTGTTTTATGTTAGTTTGATGTTGGAACAAAATATTAGTATTGACCTCTCTCGCTCTAAAGGAACGTAATTAAAATTCCTAAATACACGCTATGCGAAAAAAAATAGCTGGACCGTAACGGGTTTATACAGGAGGAAGGTTTACTAGTGCCACTACCTCCAGAACTTTCCAATGATCGAAACATTTTCCAGATGGCACTGTTGAAGCGACTGTTGCGACAGCCGTGATCCGGAGAAAGGAGAATTTAGATGTTTAAATATTTTTATTTACTATCTACTACTGACCTTTATAAACATACCCAACTAATAAAGTAGTTTATCTTTCATTAATGCTCTTATATTACGTTTTTTTTTAATATGCACCTAAAATATGACCTGTGCACCCAATTTAAAAACTTGTATTAAAAATGTACCTGTATTAAAAAATCTATTTCGAGGCCTGCTTTAACTTCAACAAATGATAATTAAACTTCCAAATGTAGCTCAGGCTTGTGACAACGCTGGTGTTTCCGATAGATAGGCAGCAATTCTAATAAATGCTGCTTTGAAGGATATGGGTATAATTTCAAAGAATGATTCTCCAAATATATTTGATAGTAGTAAAATTAGAGGACAAAGATCCACAGCTTCCTGAAAAAGAAAAATGAGGAAACCTCTTTTTCAGAACATGGAATATACTTTGATAGGGGTAAGGATTAAACTTTAATTATGATTAAAGAAAGAGAAAAGATTACTAGAAAGACCTTAACAGAATAACATATCGTTCTAATATCAAAATCAGGATCAAAATATATGAGACATGTCACTCCTACAACTGGCTCTTTTCAAAATATTAAAACAAGTATTTTAACTTTTTTGGAGAACAATATCGATTTTTCTAAGATGCAAGTGGTTGGTTGTGATGGTACAGTGGTAAATACAGGGTTGAAAATGGAGTCATTCGACAAATCGAGCTGTTTTTAGGACATCATGTGCATTGGTTTATTTGTTTATTACATACAAATGAGCTACCTTTAAGTCATTTGTTGCAACATTTAGACGGGAAAACCACTGTTTCAAAAAGATACAGCGGATAAATTGGGAAAATGTTAGAATCTCTTGTGAAAAATTGCCCTTAACAAACTTTGAAAAGATAGAAGTGACTTGCCAGATATTGTCCTAGGGGATCTTAGCACTGATCAACGATACCTTTACGAAATGTGCACAGGGATATCAAATAAATACATTCCATTAAGGTTGTCACAAAAAGATCCAGGAAAATTGAAAATTTTCATATGGTTGACGACGGCAAATAGAATTTTAATTTTATATGTTTCATCAAAAGATCCAACCTATGATTTGAAAATATTAACAGAGTATGTTGTAAATATATACTCATAAGTGTGGTTTAAAATTAAAAATCCGTCATGCTGTCGGTACTGGAGTCTTCATTATTACACTATTATAAATAAATCGAACTTTTTGCCTGATGATTTAAAAATTATAATAGATCTAACTTTGCAAAGAAATGCTTTTTATGCACATGCAGAAAATATTACTTTGGCAATGTTTGCTGATGATCGAAAACACGTCAGAGAATTGGGCCTTAGAAAAATTTTAAAATTAAGACAAAAAAATAAAGTTGAAAAAAATATTCGAGACTTCAAAAAAATTCCCAAGTTAAACTTCGAAGCAGATGAATACATAAATCGAATTGAATGGAAACCAGATTCCATTACGGAGCCACCACTTACACTATACCTTTCTCATGATCAACTCAAGTCTATGATTCTAGGCGTTCCAACCACTAGTAACATGTTTAACTTTCCGTGCCATTCACAAGCAGTAGAACGTTGCGTTAAATTAGTAACTGAAGCATCAAGTGTAGTATGTGGTACAGAGGCACGAGATGGATTTATTCGTCAAGAATTGCTTCTAAACTTGCTTTACTCAAATTTGAAAACAAAAGTCAATATCAACCACTTTTAGCTAAAACACTTCTATACCAGTAACTTCAATTTAATTTTTTAGGGTAAGTGTTTGGGCCGACACTCCTGGTGTCTCATTTCTTTCTCTCTCAAGGACACAACTCTCTCTTTTACACAACCTTCTCGTTCGAATTGCTACTAACGATGCACTAATACTACATAACAGGGCGGAGTACATAGGCAACGCCATATACATCTCTAACAAGAAGCAACATACTGGGGCACGATGACCTTTAAGGGCATCAACAATTTTTATTAACATCAATTATACACAAAATACATATTATCGACAATATGTCTTAAATCGTCATGAAATTTACTTTCATTATTACTACTTACTTCTTAGCAATTACTATCAATATTTCCTAGATTAAATAAGAATGTACAATTATTATACAGCAAAAAGAAAATAACATTATAGAATAATTATAGATCAAATTGTAAATCAATTCAAAAGTCAAAGAAAGTTCAGTTTTCAATTGGTAGTATAACTATCTTATGAATTGTCCGTTTGAGTTCTCCACAAGCAGTTTTTAGTTTTACTACACTTACTTTATTGTCGTTTCCAGTGTATATTTGCACCACTCTTCCCAATTCGCCACTTAAAAGGTGGTAAATCATCCTCTCTCTTTAATGAGCGCTAAATCATTTGTCTGTAAGTTTGATAAGGAATGCCATTTATCACGCAATTGCGTGAGATAGTCTTTTGATCACCTCTTACAGAACAATTGGGATAGTTGAGTAACTAGTTTCCATCTATCACAAGTTGTTAGTTTTTCGTTTGTCACGTCTGGTTGTGATATTTCATTGATTTCACAGCTGCCTCCCAGAAACCGCCAAAGTGTGGAGGGGGTTGAACTTTCATTCAACTTCTTCCTCAGCGAGGTAGTTTATGACAGATTTGGAACGCCATGCTTGAAGGATATTCTTGGCACCTACAAAGTTTGTTCCACAATCACTATATACTTGGGGTTTTCCTATTCTGGCAATGAACCCCTTTAAAGCTGCAATGCAGGACACCGAGGGCATATTTCAGATGTACAGCTTTTGTTATGAAGCATACCAACACGCATACATAAGTTTCACAGCTTTTACTCCTCTACCCCTTCTGGGTTTGACCTGGAATGGATCGGCGGAATCCGTTCCTGTTCTAGAAAAGACTCTGCCAGGAGTGATTCTCGGCGTTGGATGACCTCTCATCAACTGGCTAACTATGGAACTCTTGCCAACAACATTGTGGGATTGATATGTAAGGGAGAAGCCAGAGTAATTCACTTTGTGTTTGACGTCTATGGCACACCAACTATCGAGGATACGGAACATGACATACGTATTGTTAAAACATTAGAGAGTGAAATAAAAGTGTTTGGACCTGTACAAAAAACTCCAAAATTCTTCAGTGGCTCTACGAAGCGAGTCGTTTAAGACATCTTTAACAAAGTTTTTATGCAAAGAATGGAGAACTTCCAAATTTTGTCACGTGCTAGGCAAGAAAAGTTATATATTGCTGTAGAACATACTCTTGTTGCATGTACTCATATATAGGAAACAACAAAATGTACTCATATATAGGAAACAACAACGTAAATGAGGTGAAAGAACTTGCCTACCAAAACAATGAGGCACATACCAAGATAATGGGGTATATTACAAACACGACTCGAAATGAGGAAGAGAAAAAAGTTTTGGTGCCAGCAAACGATTCGGATATTTTAATGTTAATGATCTATCACCAAAATAACTTAAGGAACGCACACTTATGGCTTGAATATGGTGTATTCTCAAACAACTCAGAAGGTATACGTCTTAAAAATAGCAAAAGAAATAGGAAGTGAAATAGCTGACGGCTTGCCAGGTTCTCACGCTTTGACTGGTTCAGATTATACTGCTGCTTTTACTAGACAAGGTAAAATGAAACCATTTAATATTCTCACAAAAAGCATGGCTAATCAAAAAAATCTGGCTAAATTAGGAGAATCCGTCATGGTGAATGAATCATTGCTGATTAATGTAGACACTTCTGTGTGGTATGTATGGCCATCCTTCGTACGTCTCAGTATCAGAAATGAGATACAGTATTTCGCTTAAAAGAAAACGACTCCTCTGCTAACAACTTAACGACAAAAGTTAGGCCCTGTAACGTCGTGAGAATAATTTACGTGGCGAGTGGCTTGAATACAATTAATACGACTTTAAAAAATACAGCACATTTAATTAATTATTGAAGATATACATATAACTTAAGGCTATTTCGAGGCTAATAGATGGAAAATACAAATAGGGTTTCAGTCCCGTGGCTTCAATAGGAACAGACTAGTTCTGCGTCCGTTCACATTCATGCGTTCCACGATTCTATTCGACTCTTTTCTCCCGCACGTTCTTCCGAAACAGCTACAGTTCAAAGACAAGGGGATACCCCCATCCTGTCATAAATTCAAGGATCACCATGAAAGCTGTGGTCATAGAGACCCCCTACGACGCTATAGCCTGTTGATCTTACGCTTCTTCCACCTTCAAAAGCTGCTTTGGAACAAAACTGCAAGCGGAGCAATACTGTATCTTGGATGTGGAAACTTGCAAATCTCTGGAAAATATTGATCTAGCCTGTTATAGATGGAACTTAAAGAACAGGAAATACCAGGTTAATCTGTATGAAGGTACTATGTCACCTGGTTTTACTGAAAATGATGATACTTCTGCAGAGGATCAAGTTGCTTTAAAAAGTAGTGATAGTGACACAGACTCGGATGATGCTGTAAAACTGCCTAAACAAGAACGCAAGTGCTAATTGTTTTTATTTTAAAGCATTTTTTCCAATTTGACATCTATTGTAAGATTTAGTATTAGTTTTATATTTAGTTAATTAGCAGATAAATATTATGTTAGAGTAATTATAAACACATATTTTAGAGGTCCATAAGTACTATTGTGAAGACACGCACAATACATTAGAAGAAATATACATAAAAATGAGTTATTTCTTTGTTTCTTATTTAGTCTTTGTTTGTGATTATAATACATTACAAGTCCATATTAATACATCAGAGAAGTCAGTGTTAACTCTCAAGATCTCCACAACGAGCTGGTCAAGCAGTTCTTGGCTTCAATAATAAGACAATAACCGCCATTTACTATCTTCTTATGCATCCAAAGCCATGTTTATGGCATTTTTTTAAATCCCCACAATCTTAGCAAACATTCTAAAACTTGTCTATTTTTTATTTTCTTAACGGTTTAAGAGTTGGGCTTTAAACATACGCTATGAAACAAAACAAAAATCGTACTCTTGGATTTTACTAAATGCAGATCAGAAAGAGACATAAAAATTCCTCGTCGATTTGATATATGAACTTACTTTATTGTATTTATCCTTGAAGATTTGTAACGTGGTTTGGTTTTCGGATATTTCCTTTAGTGGATTGATCCCGGACCTTCGTCAATAGACCGTTGTGTTGCTCTAGTATGACGTTAATTAAAAATTACCAATTACCCTTAAGATTTGATGTTACCTTTTTAACTTGTCCAATTTCCATATGTGTTGCACTCACAAAATATAATTCTAAGAAGAAAGTGATTTTTTTTATAAAATTTAAGTTGCAAATGTTCTATTTGTCAGTTTCACTTTACAAGGTGGGAGTATGTTAAGAATAAATTAGGTATTAAGATCTTGTGATTGTACCACTATTACTACCACTTTGTCCACATTTTAGTTTTAGTTTTCTTTGAGTGGCAACGTCATATACGTTTTTTTTTAATTGAAGTTCGAAACTTATAAACCGTTTTTATTTTTCATGCTTGAAATAAAGTTGTTTTCGTTAAAGAGATTTTGTTATTCATCTGGACAACATGTAGTTCATTTGAGTGACTGACGTCCGTAGATTTTATTTATTTATTCTTCAAACCAGTAAAAGTCCTTGTATTCTTTTTCATAAATGTATTTTGTAGGTTGCCCTTCAGAAGCAAACGGGTGAAATATTCTGCGCAGGAACTTTGATAAGCAGACTGTTCGTACTAACAGCTGCACACTGCTTAGAGGGGTAAGTACCTCGTTTGAATTACTCTGTTTTTCGTAGCTATGGTTAAAATACATTTGATTTGTGCATTTTAAAAATACTCGGTGGAGTGGTAGCATACGAGACCTTGGCAATTTTTCGCCAAATGTGGTAACCTTCCGTTGTGGTCATGCTTCCGATTATGTATGTCTCGTGCGCTTTTGCTTGCGCTAAGCGCATGCCTCTCCTCATGTCTCGACGCAAGGGACGCATGCGCATGGCATGCCCGATATGAGTCAGAAGCAGCAGTATTTCATTGCGCACAGCGTAGCGCAAGGAGTTCCAACAGCCTTGGATTTCTGTGCGTTTCAACTTTCAATTTGTAGAGTTTTGGTGAACCGAAGTTGTTGTGTTTTTTTTTTTTTAGTGTTATCATGAATAACGAACAAAATCTTAAATTTATACAAGACTACAGGTCTTATGAGTGTTTGTGATACATGCACTGTAAATCTTATACGAAAAAAATTAAACACGTCATGATTAATAAATAAATTGATAACGTAATAATACATTCTAAATCAAATTAAAAGCTAATTAAAAACGTCATTTATTCAAAACTTGTATAGAGCATTTATTAAATCCCTTGCAAAATAACAACACACGAGCCTTTAACTTTATTATGATTGCATTTAAAATATTTATGTTCAAATTATTGTTTGTTGAAGTACTACGTGAGTTGATCTTTTTTTCATGTATTTTATTTTCATAAATAGACTTAAAGAAATATTATCAAGTGTGAAAATCTGACTATGTGTATAGGCATTAATTAAACATATTTAATATAAATGAATTAAAAACTGACAAATTAAGTTTTTTATTATACCAGTATAATATTAAAATTGTGTTGAATCCATTAAAGTTTTCCTAGTTAGAGTTCAGATTCTAAACATGTATAAGAATGAATATGAAACAAATTTATTTTTAAGCCGGCAAGGAGAGATATGATAAATGTACTTCATTTAAACACTTATTTGGGAGATTCTCAAAATGTGCGAACAGTAAATGTTAACTATGAGTAATTTTGAAATTTAACATATATTTTTTTTAGTGTATTGTTTATAGGCCTAAAACACAAAAAAAAATCATCCAAAGATATGAACAGTAGGGTGGAGCGAAAAACACGAATTTCGGAAATTGAAAACGCCTATGGTGGGAATAGTTGGGGACTACCATGCTCATTAATAATACAAAATATGAGCTAAATCAATTAATATCTTCAGGTGCCAAAATCCCTTTGAAATTTCAAAATTTTGCCAATTTTTTCACAAAAATAATAATTACAAAAATTTAATACATTTTTTTAAGGCCATGGATGGTAGAAATGAACTTCCCTGCGTGTAAAAAAAAAGTTTTACACCTAACATTATCCCGGAAAATAAAAAATTTCCCCTTTTTTAAGAGCGCCATCACGCGCGTCTCCACTCCTCTCAAAAGGCGTCTCATCATTGCGACCACGCCTTTATACGGGCGCTTCCCCTTGCAGCTCTTCGCTGTTTTTTGCATTATGAAAACAACCCAGAACTCAGCACGAGGAGATGGCTGCACATCGAGATCCACCACCACCCACCCCTAAAAATTTCAATTTAAGTTACTAGCTTACCCTAAAAAATTAAGTTGAAGTTACTGGCAAGTGGTTTAGCTTAAAAGTGGTTGACATTGGCTTTTGGTTTCAAATCCGGGTAAAGCAAGTATAGAAGCAATTCTTGACCGAATAAATTCATCTCGTGCCTCTGTACCACATACTGTACTATATGCTTCAGTTACTAATTTAACGCAACGTTCTACTGCTTTTGAATGGCATGGAAAGTTAAACATGTTACTAGTGGTTGGAACGTCTAGAATCATAGACTTGAGTTGATCATCAGAAAGGGATACTGTAAGTGGTGGATCTGTAATGGAATCTGATTGCCATTCAATTAGATTTATGTAATCGTCTGCTTCGAAGTTTAACTTGGGAATTTTGAACTCTCAAATATTCTTTTCAATTTTTTTTTTTGTCTTAATTTTAAATTCTTCTAAGGCTTAATTCTCTGACGTGTTTTCGATCATCAGCTAACATTACCAAAATAATATTTTCTGGATGGGCATAATAAGCATTTCTTTGCAAAGCTATATCTACTACAATTTTCAAATCCCCAGGCAAAAATCTCGATTTATTTAAAATATGGTAAAAATGAAGACTCCCGTGCTAACATGATGACTGAATTTTAATTTTAAACCACACATATGAGTATACTTTCACAACATCCTCTGTTAATATTTCCAAGCTATGGGTTGGATCTTCTATTGAAACATATAACCTTAAAATTCTATATGTCGTCGTCAACCATCTGGAATGATTCAATTTCCCTGGATCTTTTTGTGACAAGCTTAATGGAATATATTTATTTTATATCCCTGTGCACATTTCGTAAAGATATCGTTGAGCAGTGCTAAGATCCTCTAGGACAGTGCTCCCCAACCTTTCTATCGCCGCGGACCGGATCAACGTTTCATAATTTTAACGCGGCCCACTGGGGGGGGGGTCGTTGACTGTTTATATTTTAGATTGTTTTGATTTGATAATTTTAATTTAATTGTATTTAAACATGCCTTCAAAATAAAATACAGTTACACCAAAAAAGGAATATAAAGTGATTTAACATTTTAACTTACTAGAACGCTAAATCAATGAGAACCCTGAGTTTGTTTCTTTGCAACGAGAAGGTTTCCTCTGGGGGTAATTTTAGACAATGACACCCGAAGTGTGTTGCTTACGTCCAGTTAATTATGTTGTTTGGGTTGCTGTCACTGCAGAAAACCCCGATTCACACAGATAGGTTGTCGGAAATGGCAATAGAGATTTAAGTGCTATAGTGGCAAACTCAGGGTATTCCGCCATGACTTTAATCCAGAACACCAGCAAAGTTGTTGTATCGAATGTAGTTTTAAGGCCGCCTTCATTTACAATCTCCAGCAGTTGATCTTCGTCTTGCACAGACATGCTAGATTCACCTGATTTGTTGACAAATGGGTTGCGGATCCATTCCTTACTAGTTCGTGGGTCTTTTGTAGTTGGGAAGTAGCGCTCAAACTCTTTTACAAATACAAATACAAATACAAATATTGACGACCAGCTACAGGCTCAAGCCCAACAAGGCTGGTCCTTTGTTTATGAATTCTCCAATTCCCACTGACTATCCAATTGTGTCTTAAATTCGTACACTCCCTTTGAATTAACTATATTTTCTGGCAACGCTGTCTAACTGTCTATTACCCTATTAAAGTAGTAGTTTTTCCTTAAATCCCGATTAAAATGTGTCTTATTCAATTTATACCCATGGCCCCTTGTTCTGTTATCCCTATTGAAATTTAAGCCCTCTGTGTCCCCTTGTTTTACAAACTTGAAAAGCTGAATCAAATCCCCCCTCCTTCTTCTTCTTTCCAGTGTATACATGTTTAGCTTACTTAAACGTTCATTATATTCGAAATTTGCTAGCCCCTTTATTATTTTTGTAGCTCTGTGCTGAACCCTTTCAATTGATTCTATGTCCTTTCTCATATATGGAGCCCAGAATTGTACAGCATATTCTAGATGTGGTCTTACTAAAAAGGTGATCGCGCACCAACTGGAAAAATCAATGTTTAGGCTCAGTCTCGCCTAAAATCCGCACTAATGTCTAAAACATGTCCAAAATGCCTCTGTTCACACGCCGTCCCCACAACTTGAGTTTTGCTTTAAATGCAGCTACTTTGTCTGCCAACTTGCAAACAGTTGTCACATTTGTCAAAATTGGAAAATAGAGACATACAGAATTCAGAAATCATAATTGAAGCTCTAGTAACAGAACAAATTTCAAGTTCTGATTTACCGTCTCCTAATTTGAGTGGACATTTCATAGATAAGAACCGCACAAACCCGAGAGAAATACACCACAGTAAATAAAATGGAAATAATTTAATGTTCCTTGGGCGGCCCGGTACCATATGATCCACGGACCGGCACCGGTCCGCGGCCCGGGGGTTGGGGACCACTGCGCTAAGAGACGCACGCTTCTACTCTTGTTTTGACCCTCACATTCCTTTCAACCCCTCTGGTCTTAGGGGAGAAAACGTCACGCTCCAACTTGGAGGTTGATGGCTCTGACGGCGTGACGTGGATCGCCATCTGAACCTTACACCATCTATTGCTCAAAATAATAAACAAACTATCGTTATACTCTAATCATTTATTATTTGTTTCTGCAATTCTGTAAAACACATTAGAATTTATTTTCTGGGTGATGTATTGTACTAGTTAACATTATAGATGTAAAAAATACGACATTTTAAACTAAAGAATTTAATTTTAAGGATATTTACACCAAACTGTTGTAATAAATCATACTAATTCTTGTCTCTGAACAGAACTAAGAGCCGTTGAGGAAAAAAAATTATTTTTAAGAATTTTATTTATTTGCTGTCAAAGCTTAAAGTTATGAAATGTGTCTTGTTCCCACCTTCTAAGAATTACCCATTTATCCTTTAATTATAAATATAATTATATGTAAAATAAAAGTTATCTATGTTTATAAGCATAGATTATATGCAAATATTATTATTCATATTTAACTCAAATATTTATAAGTACTTACGTATAACGAAACGAATTACGTTACACGAATTACGAATAGTAGGAAAGATTCCAATTATTATTAAATTTTAACAATAATAAATTTTAACTTAAAATAATAGATGCTCATTACGCGTTTTGAAATATTCTTTCATCCAAATCGCTCGCCTTGATTTCCTACGTTTATTTACTTGCCTTATCACTAAATTTACCACACTGATTCCTCCTAAGAGAATAGGATCATTTCATCCAACTTGAAAACACAAATGAAGTGAAGCACGAGTGTGGACAGGTGAAGGGCATGCCTCTAAGCGCATGCTATAAGGCAAGCGTTGATGCATGTTGAATTGAATGTTGAATTGAACGTTGAAAGACAAGTTGAATATGAAAGCGCACAAGTGTGGACATACCTATTTCGTAAACAGTTTTGAGGCAACCCTATTCCTAATTTTCTCGAAATGAAGACGTTCTCTGATTGGAATTAAGACGTGCTCGATTGGTTAAGATTTGTATTTCTTGGTTAACGATAAGCTATAACGACGCTTTAACCACCACTTCGTTTTTTCCGTTGTAATGTAACGTGCAGTTGTGTGATATCTTTGCACCGTCTATTTTTTTTGCGATATCGTTTTACAGCGGATGTTTCTAGCCTTCGTAAAGGAAATTAACAGGATTTACAGTGTAGCAGAGGAAACGAAATGAGGGTAAATTAAATTTTTCTCTACCTTTTCACTAACTTATCATAAAAAAAAAAAATTACTGTCAAATCCATTTTTGCAAAGGTTTACAGTGTGGATTTTGCTACATGGGAGCCGCCATATTTCTTTGGCTACTTTCTAAAGAAAAAAAAAGAAACTCTTAAACGTTTTGTGAAAAATATTGTAATAAAATAAAAATTCCACAACTGTTGAAATACAAATAAATGAACCAATGGTATCACAGAAAAAAATGTAAAAGGAACAATGCAATCAAAGGATATTTTAAAATCAAAATAACCAATGAAAACAAAGAAAAATTTTCAAACGAATCAATGAAATCAAACGATTTTAAAGGAATTTGAAAGAACTTTCTAGAGCATTCAAAATGAAAATTAAAAGTAATCGTTTGCCGAGGTTACCATGAAAACCAATAACCGTAAAGACAGATGGGTAGCCATAATCTACCATAACTCTCCACTAGAAGTTCGGCAAATAAAATAGCCAAGGCCGTTGCAAGCCGCTAAAAACGTAGACTGTAGCTGTACCAGCAGTTGACTCAACAGAGAATTGCTTAGATCTGTAATGGCTCCCAATAGATGGCACCATGGGCGAACGACAAGCGTTGCTGGGAAGCCCCGAGGAGAAAGAACCAGACGCTCACCTCGACACTTCTTTCCCGTTCTCTCCCGACTGCTAGATGAAAAGAAGCTAGATGAACGACAAATCCTTGTACCAGTTATTCATATATTTAATCAGTAAATAAAGTTATATTCAGGCAGGATTGTGTGTGCCTATAAGTATCCCGACCAGAGGATCCGATCCAAACCCGTCAGGAGTCTCTATCTTCTTATTTTCGCTCTCCTGGAACGTGTCGAGTTGTCATTTTTTGGTCGCAGAGTATTTTTTAGTCGTTGGGTCTTTAATGATATCCCACTTCTTCTCAACAAAACGCTATTGAAGTTGGGCATCGAGGTAGTTGAAATTTAATTCATCAGCCTTAATGCTACTGATCTCGAAATATGCCACGGAATAATGCCCACGGCACTCGTTTCCGTGTTGCTTTCTTTGGGATCTTACGGATTGTTCGGTGACATAGCTGGTAAAATGAAGTCCAAAGTAACAAATGTTAGATGTTGTTATAGTTAGGTTGCGTGAATAAAAACCATCAAACTACAGTCGATTAAAAACTATTTTTTTTTATTATTATTTAATACACGAAATATATATAATTATGTATTTTACAGCGTGATGCAATCAGCGAAAATCACTAATCACTGCTGCAAAATTATACTTTTTATCTTGTCACACAATATGTACAAACTTAGTTAATTTATTGTTATTATTAAGTATTTGTGCAAGGATATGAAGAAGTATCAGCTTTAACAACAATAACCGTCAAGGCAGATGGGTTGCTTAATCTACTTTAACTAGCTACTAGATGTGCGCCAAAAAATCGCCAAGACCGCTGTCGCCGCTCATAAGCGTAGAGTGTAGCTGTACCTTGATAGCTACTGATGGTCGTGTCTTAATATTTGAAATCTTATTTAACTGTCCAAGTGGTTTCTTTCGAGGAGATATATCGAACATGAACATCTGACCAATTTTGTTAATGGCAAAATATCTCGTCTCCAAGATCGGTCAGTTTTGATAATGACGAGATGCCTTGTCAAGAAAACTATCAAGAGGGGAACAAGAAATAGTGATGCATCGAATGGCGAATTTGTTGATCACAGACCATATGTATGTTGTTTAACCGTCCAAGTGGTTTCTTTCGAGGAGATATCTCGAACATGAACACCTGACCAATTTTGTTAATGGCAAAACATCTCGTCTCCAAGATCGGTCAGTTTTGATAACGACGAGATGCCTGGTCAAGAAACTATCAAGAGGGGAACAAGAAATAGTGATGCATCGAATGGCGAATTTGTTGATCACAGACCATATGTATGTTGTTTAACCGTCCAAGTGGTTTCTTTCGAGGAGATATCTCGAACATGAACATCTGACCAATTTTTTTAGTAGCAAAATATCTCGTCTCCAAGATCGGTCAGTTTTGATAACGACGAGAAGCCTTGTCAAGAAAACTATCAAGAGGGGAACAAGAAATAGTGATGCATCGAATGGCGAATTTGTTGATCACAGACCATATGTATGTTGTTTAACCGTCCAAGTGGTTTCTTTCGAGGAGATATCTCGAACATGAACATCTGACCAATTTTGTTAGTGGCAAAATATCTCGTCTCCAAGATCGGTCAGTTTTGATAACGACGAGATGCCTTGTCAAGAAAACTATCAAGAGTGGAACAAAAAATAGTGATGCATTGAATGGCGAATTTGTTGATCACAGACCATATGTATGTTGTTTAACCGTCCAAGTGGTTTCGACGAGATATCTCGTCCTTGAAGACCTTGCCAATTTAACTCATGATGAAGGATTTCGTCATGATATAGTTGACATATTGATGATGACAAAATATCCATTTGATAAGTTTTTCTAGTGACGAGATAAATAGTCCATGAAGATATGGTAAGTTTTCTTCTGTTGTTGTTTCTTATGCCTACACTGGCAGAACGGAGGAGTGCCGGGCCCGTCGAAGACGGCAAGAGGCGAGGGGGGTGCGCCTTCCATGTTATTGAGCCCCATTGGGAGGAAGTCCAAACTTTGCTCGACATACATGACAAATCCGGTTTACAGGAAGGTCCCTTTCATACATCCATTCACTCACACATATCGTTATTTAGATCCCAATCAGAGGCCGATAACCCCCTGATCAGGTACCCCCAGAGGTATTGATTTGGTATGGGAACATGAAGGACTTTGTGACCACGACCTATTTAACGTGCCCCAGTTACCATTAGTGAACACGACGGTCTTTAGCCAGGTCGAAGCGCCGATCTCGCAATCATCGGAATTGAGGATAGAACCCTTCTGATGCGAGCCCTCTACTGCCTGAGCTACCGCGGCTCAAGTTTTCTTCTAATGGTAAGATGTGTTGTCAATCATCAGGACGGCAAATAGACTAACAGATTGGGATACTATTACGCAAGTCCATTGTAGTTATTATGAATGGGACCGCATGATTTTCATGCTTCTTTTTTTCCCCAATGGCGGGCACTGAACACTATCCTTGGTCATTACAAGGCCGGAAGTGAGGGCCACTACCAATGGCGAGCAATAAGGACTTGTCCTTTGCCACTACAAGGTCGGAAGTGATGGTCACTGGTGAAAGGGCACCTAGTGGGTGTACCATCATTGCCCCTAACAAAAGATATTACAATTTACATCCATGTCCTTACCCCGGATTCGAACCAGGAACCTTCCGATCCAGAGACCTACACCTTGACCACTACACCGGTTGGTCGCCATTTTTTTATACATATGCCTTTGATAAAATTCCTAGACCTGCTTAGCTTACTTTATAGTTTTAGGTATCAGATGCTTACGTACTACAAAGCTTGCAACAACATCTAACCAAACGTAGCCTTTTTGACAAACTCGGTAGAACAGATTTCATGATTTAAAAAGCTCTGAGATAGCTTACCCTTAATTTCCTTAAATAAAAATATTCAGATTATATAAATTAAGGGGAAATATATACATTTTATCTACTTTTTGTACTTAGAAAAAATGCTTATTAATTTTATACATATATTTTTTTTTGCAGAAAACATGTTAGTAGTGTAAGAGTAGCTGTAGAACCTCATGAACGTGCTACCAGTATAAATTTTATTCCTGTGACGCAACTCATAAGTCACCCGGATTACGACAACAAATCACATAAAGCTGATATTGGTATCGTTAGGATGTACTGGCCTGTTGACTTGTCTGAGACAGTAGGTTTGGCATGTTTGCCGACCTACCCACAATTTACATCACCAGATGATATAGCGATTGTTGCCGGATGGGGAGTTATCGATGGTGGTAAGTGAAGGGGTAATTATTCAAATTTGGAATGCACAAAAATTAACCGATGGATGTAGTGATTCGGTATTATTTATTAATCTAGTTGTACTATTCAGATTCACCTTAGAGGTTTTGCTGTTTAAGGCAGACCGAGTAGCGCCTGTATGTTCAGCAGTTTTAATTCGTCATCGAACGGCTTTTTGAGCTTTGTCCGTTCGCCTGCATGTGTTCTTTCCTCTTTCGATTACTTCGCTTTCCAATGATTTCGGTTTCCTGTTTTATTGAAGTAATAAGACAGGCTTCGAAATAGATTTTTTTAAACAGGTGCAAAATATGCACTTAAGTTTTCAAATTAGGTACACAGATTATATTTTAGGTGCACATTTAAAAAAACATAATATAACAGCATTAATGTAATGTAAACTACTTTATTAGTTGGATATATTTGGATATGTTACTAGTAGATAGTAAATAAAAATATTTAAACATTTTTTTTATCTGTGAAATTATTGCTTACAAATATTTAGTCATCATCAGACATTGGTGGGCAATCAGAAGCGTCTATGTTTTTGGCAGATCTTTACCCATAAGAATTAGTGTCCATCCTTCTTTTTGTATTTTTCATTAATTGCAACATAGCATTTTGTGGATTAAAGTTTTTGCATAGTGTGTATTTAGGAATTTTAATTACGTTCCTTTGGAGCGAGATAGATACTAATATTTTGTTCAGGCATCAAAATAACATAAAATACGTTTCCCCCGCATTTTTTAACGATAGGTGCACTGCGTTCACCTGGAGGGAAAAAATTAGGTGCACAATTTTATTTTCAGGTGCACAGTGCACCCGGGTATTTCGAGCCCTGTAATAAGGTACTATCTATAAACTCATAACACCGCGCTCACTAGTATCACACGTCAATTGCGTCTACATTAAAGTAATTAATCAAGGAATATTTCATTTCCCGACTCTGAAGGATTCGACAGCAAAAGTATTCAAAACGCTACCGAGAGATTTTGCTGTTTCAGACCAATTGAATCGTGCATGTTTCCTCAGCAGAATCGTTTCTTCTTTGAACAGCTTTCATCTAATCTAGATATTGTGTTCTTTACTCTTTCAATTGCTATAATCATTACTGTTATTGACGTTTTGTGTGGATTTTTAGTTTGAATAAAAATTGGTCCCTTCTTGTGTAACTCAAGTTTTGTACTCAAGTTACTTCTATAGTTCTAAGGGAATCATCTAGCGAGCTTAAATTAAATACCTTTAATTTTAAATATTTGTCAAACTATAACTTTTTGTTCTATTTCATAGCGAAGAACTTTCCTAAAGAATTACAAGAACTCCGGGTATCGATAGTATCGAATGAGTTATGCTTTAAAACATTAAAGGAGAATAGTGCAGATATTATCTGTGCTGGTAACGGGAAAGATGATGGTGCAAATGAGGTGAGTTTGAAGCTATAACAAGTTAGTTTTGCTCTGTCTGTGCAAAAAAAAACATTCAATCTAAAAAAAAAAAAATTATTCTCGTGCCACACAAAATGGAATTTTCAGGGAAAATTAAATTTCTTTTTTTAAGAAAAACTTTGTGATGAATATATATTAAATTAATTTATCATCTTCTCTCAGAGATAGTGAAATTTTATAACAAGCATCAATAGTGCGAGTGTGCCACAGGTAAAGAATATTGTTAGATAAGCTATGAGAGTTCGGGTATTTTCTATCGATTCGTCATTTTCACGCATTAAATTGAGTTTACAAGAAAGAACTACCTACTCCCTCGAAATTATCTTTTGTAGTAGTTACCTTAATGTTCACTTTTACTCAGTTTGTAGCTTTAGCAGGGTGTCGATGTTATTACCTGGATGGATTTATAGGAGTTTTATTATTTATAGGATAGGCACATGCATGTCATTTCTATCCACAATGAGTTTTAGAAAAGTAGAAAAGATGTTAAAATTTTTTTTTACTCACACATAAATGATTTTGTAACCAAAAATTGCCCACAACTCATTCGGTAATAGCCCACTACGCATCTAGTAGTTTACCAGAGAATTAGTTTTCTCAGTATTCTGCTATAAATATGAATTTGGTTAGATTGGTAGAGGGTGTTTTTAACCCACATATTACAGCATAATGAAAATAACACGTCATCAGCAAAAAAAAAAAAAAAACGGGACTCTTATTTTTCACTCCCTTTGACGTTGTTGTTGCGATAACTCCTATAGGTTTGTCTTTGAAAAAAATGCCATACACCTTTTTGTAGCCTTTTACGAGCTTTTAAATAGTGTATTCAATTTTCACAATATTATGGTCGGTAATGGAGTTATGAGCAATTAAATGAACCTTTTTACCTCCTCATGTCGACCAATTGGATAACGTCAATACAGGGAGTCATGACCTGTATTCAAGTGTCCCGGCGTTTTTTTTTTTTTTTTTTATATTAACTTGTATGCATATAAGCACTGGGCAAAATCTCATACTGGTAGCCAGAAGTGAAATATTCTAAAGCTAATTCCACCGACTATTATTAGAATCTATGTTCTCAGAAGTTATAATGCTCCCATTTTTCACGTAGAATACGTCTTACCTTTCGAAAACAGGGGTGCCACGCTTAATGTTTTAGTGTCACAAAAAAGGGAATCACGGAGAATTTTAATAACTTGAAAATATAAATGATGAATAAAAGAACGATATCGCGTTCATTGAGCATTGAACAATGATTGTTATAAATGCTCGATGATATAGCGCTGACGTCATCGGCTGATGCAATCACAGCTCAATGTTGAGTCACAAAAATGCGCACTGCCGCTCACATTAATTTAGTCTAGCTCCGGCCTATGTCGTGCTAGCACGACGTTCGAGGTTCATTTGTTTCGTCTCTTTCCATTTTATTAATAATAATAGAATTAAAATCAAAATATTTAATACTTGTTTAGATATCGGACTTCAAAATGTGGACAAATCGCAAACATTTCAAAATATTCAAATACATGCATAATAAACACAACAAAAATTATAGCAACGTCAACAGGAAGAAATATTGAGAGATATTAAATCAAAGAAGATCCGGACATCTGATTCTGAGCGTCAACGGTTTTGGCGGGAGAGCCTCAAAATTGAGACGTCGTTCTGCACCGCTCACATAATTTAGTCAAACTATCTATGCGATTCCGATTTTCCAAGAACGGACTGAACAATTCCAGTCAAAAAAAATTTTATTTGTTGTGCTTTGCTCGCTGAAGTGGTTTAAACCCAGGAAATTGAATTTGTTGATTTCTCCATAGCGAATGTTGGCGTGACGTCACATTCTCTTGCGAAAATATATACCATTTAAAAAATTTATTTATTTAAAGAAAATTATATTTTTAGGTATTTAATGTGAAATTTTGCGCAGATTTCAAATCCGTTGAAATTTTTACTCCTTCTTTAACGGTCTAGGAGATAGCAAAAAAAAAAAAAGAACTACATAGCTAAAGTTAATTTTTTTTTTAATCGTCTGCTGGAAAATCATTTCTCCGCGTAAAAAAAAAATAAAAAAATGTGATTTTCTATGCTGTTGCATTCAATAATACCTAAATAGCATTAAATTGATTTTATAATGTTCTAGATTGAATTTTAAAATTGACCCAAAAATTGCAAACAATTGAGACTAATTGTTTGCCAATCCCATGTGATCTAAGATCTCAATGACGTATTCTAAGCCTAACAACTAGTCCCGAAACAGCCCTGTCTGTTTTTTTACATCTTCCTCTTGTTTCCTAGGCTTAAAAGGTAATTTATGTCCAATTTTCACGAGACCAAATGAACAACGCCTAAATATACACGCTAACGATCCATATTACAAGCATTTAAAGTTAGATTATTTTTCAAAGATTAATAAAATTAATACCATATCATACATGTTTTTTGTATACTTATGACTTCTGATCAAGTTGAACCTTAAACAATTGAATTCTACCAAATGTCTCTATTTTAAAGAGAAACCAATAGAGTCGTTCCAAAAAATTCTAATGAAAGGAGAGGAGCAATATATGATCTTTCCAAATGATTTATTGTATAGAATGGATCAATAGAATCTCTTGAAAATATTTCATTCAGTATAAAGAACCAGTATAAACTTTCTAGCGAAAATATATTTAAACAATCCATCTATTCATTTAACGAATGTAAGTTTTTATTGTGATGAATACGAGATGCGAAAGTATTTTGAGAAAAGAAAAAGCGATGTAGTTATAAAACACAACTTTATTGAATAGAGATCTGCGAGACACTACGTCCATTCTGCGATTATATTACAAGAACAGTTGTTATTGTATTCTAGTTGCTACTTATTCTAGTAAATGAACATCGATAGATGACAATGCAGGAATTCTGATATTTTAAGAACATGAAATAGTGGGTGCGATTACAGAAAATAACATGAATTAAATGCAAATATTTGACAGTACGGAATGAGGCGTTGACAGATTTAGTTATTCAGTGTATTGCAAAAAAAAGTTTAAGCAATATTACACTAATATCACTTATTTCAACGAAGGATTTAATTGATATTAAATGTGGTCCAAAACACACACGAACTTCCTTATATAAAAAAACTAGTGGCTAGCCCGGCGTTGGCCGTGGTGTAAGGTATTAATCTGGTGTAAAATTTTCCGCAGATTTCAAATCCGTTGAAATGTTTACTCTATCTTTAAAGGTCTAGGACAGGGGTCGGCAACCTGCGGCTCGCGAGCCGCATGTGGCTCTTTTGATGTAAAAGTGCGGCTCTCCAGTTCCATACGAAAAAAATAATAATTTATTATCAAAACCCTTAAAAAATAAGACAATATATTTTTAAATACCTAATTTCTCAATAGCCTATATTTTCATAATCGTTAATTACAAATCTACGCTTAACATGACCGTAATGATATAAATTTGAACTATTGTTTTGTTCTTAGAGATGAGAATCCGTGACCATGTTTATCTTTCAGCCAATTGCATTCCATTTCCGTCTCACCCAAACAGCCACCGTCTAGAGTCTAGACAACACGTCTAGAGTCTAGACAACACGTCTAGAGTCTAGACAACACGTCTAGAGGTGAGCACGTCAAAGATTGTTTTATACGTGTATCTGAAGAACTGTTTCGTTTTTTAAAAACAATGCAGAAATCATGAAAAAAATCAAACATTTGCCATTAACTGCTAAAACAGTACAAGATAGAACTTCTAAAATGTCTTCAAATGTAACACATATGCATGTGGAAGACATTCTACTGGCTTCTGCCTTATCACTTGCTATAGATGAGTCTTGCGACATAAAAGACACGACACAAGTTACCCTTTTCGTCAGGTATAGTATATATCGTCCCAAGGTCCAAAAGAAGAACTGCTAGGATTGCTACCGCTCTCAAGGCAAACTCGTGGAAAGGATATAGCAAATGCTGTGCAAAAATGCTTGGAAGACAATGGAATCTATATAAATAAAAATCGTTTCTATAGCTACTGATGGAGCCAACAGTATGACGGAATATCCCCCCCCCATAGAGGGGTAACATCAATTCTTCAGAAAAAAATAAACCACGAAATTCTAACATTTCACTGCATAATTCATCAAGAAGCGCTTTGTGCCCAAACATTTCCGGCCGAAATAGTTGAGATCATGAACTTGGTAATTAAGATTATTAAGAACAGCATCTTGGCAAAAGCACTCTACCATCGCCAGTTTAAAGATTTCCTTGAAGAAATAGATAGCCAGTTTTTTTTACCTACTTCTGCACAATAAAGTGCGATGGCTTTCCAGAGGTAACATATTGCAACGTTTTGCTTTGTGCTTGAGTGAAATAAAAACATTCTTCAATGAAAAAAGCATTGACCATCCCGAACTGGAAGAAGACAAATGGCTGCAAAAATTCAACTTCATGGTAGATACCACAATGAAAGTAAATGAACTAGTCTAAAACTGCAAGGAAAGGTCAACCCAGCCTACGCCTTGCTTGAAGAAGTAGTTTGTTTCGAAAAAAAAAATTACTTCTTTTTGTTGAAGACATGGAGAGCGGTAAATTACTTCATTTTAAAAATGAAACTATTGACACGAATTACTTCAGCATAGCTTTAAAAAACATGAATGATGGATTCGCTGAGAGATTAGAGCAATTCAAAACAAACAAAAGTACTCTCGAGTTCATAGTAAATCCTCTCAACACAAATACAAATGAGATCAACATTGAGCCATTTGGAATTGATTCTGGATCGTTTCAAATGCAATTGCTAGATTTGAAAACCAAAGACTTGTGGAGTGGCAAGTTCACAGAACTCAAGAGCAAGTTGGAAGAGTTGGAGGTCCAGAAATGCATGCACATCGCGCAGCACAAGTGGATAGCTCTAAAAGAAATTCCGCGAGTTGAGGCCCTCATATTAGACGCATGGAATAGTATTCCAGAATGCTACAGTGAGGTGAAGAAATTGGCATATGGAGTGCTGACGAACTTCGGGTCGACATATTCGTGCGAGCAAGCGTTCTCTTGCATGAATATATAAAAAGTAAAGTTATAAGTCAACTAACAAATAAAAATCTGGAGTCGTGCTTGAAACTTAAAGCAACTAGTTATAAGCCAGATTAAATCAAACTTTCAAAAGGCAATGCTCCCATTGATGTAACTATCTATATTTGTGTTTTTAAAGGAATAAATATTATTCCGTATTTAAAGTCGTTTATTTTAAATCAAAAATGAAATATATGTAAGCAAATACTATAATATTGAACGAAAAATTTTAGTGGCTCTTTAAAACCTAGGAAATTTTGTAAATTTTAACTTTTGGCTCTTCTGTTTCAATAGGTTGCCGACCCCTGGTCTAGGAGATAGAAAAAAGAACCGTGACTCCAGTTAAGATTTATCGTCTGGCTGGAAAATCATTCCTCGCGCAAAATCAAAGCGAAAAAAATAATTTTCCACGCGTTCTGTCGTATGAAAAAAAACTTTGCATGGTTCCAAAGCCTGACTGCAAGGTCAAGTGGGTAGAAAAAGACATACGCGTTTGAAGAACCAGGTAGAGAATAAAACTATTAAATTCATTTAAAAATCTTCTAGATTGAATTTCAAAATTTCGCCGTGACCCAAAAACTGCAAAAAATTTGGACTACCTGAGTGCCAAATCTCATTGCTGTAAGCGCCATCGAATCTTCAGGATTTTGCGGCCGCGAAAAAAACAGACAGACGCTTCCTTTTATAATATTGTAGCGAAACTTATTCACTTCGTCTGAAAATCGTGGCTCAGTCGGGTATTGCACCTTACTGCAAATTGGAAGGTACGGAGTTCCAATCCCACTAGAGGCAAGTGGCCTAAAAGTAGATTTCATTTTAAAGTTCCCTTTCTGTTTGTTTCTCACTTCTTCAGTAATATACTTATGTTAATATACTTATGTTAATTTCTAGAACTTTCGAATTCTCGAATGTTCGATTCATTTTTCGGAAAAGGTATAAAAGGAGATGTATCACTCAGTTCAAAGATAATAAAGTCTCGAGTTGAGATCAGCAATCTTTGTCCTCGCTTGCCTTTTGAAAATCTACACGACATTTTGGTGGAGGCGCCGGGTAAAATAAATACGGCGGAAGAACTTCGCAGAAGTCTACGTCTTCAAGGACTCCCTCCTGAGTTTGGCTCTTTACCGAATCCTAGTAGAGGCCCGAGGAAAATGTCTGACCATGAAGACACCGAGCAAAAGCTCCCAGTTGCCAGCTCCGCTCCAGTCACCATTGCACCAGTGCCGTTCCTGACCTACCAGCCACCCAGAAGTCCATGCATATTCTCTGGAGACGACCAACCAGATGTTCGCCGGTGGCTCAAGGACTTTCAACGAATCGCCAGCTATAACCGTTGGGACGAACAGATGTGTCTGGCAAACGTCATATTCTACCTCGCCGGAACAGCCCGACAATGGTTTGATAACAATGAGGACACTTTTACTGATTGGACTTCGTTCAGGAATTCCCTGAACAACACGTTTTGCCAAACAGATGACATAAAGCGTCAAGCTGAGAGACTGTTGGTTGCACGTGCTCAACAAATTGGCGAGACGTCTGAATCATACATCCAAGACGTACTCGCTCTATGCCGAAAAGTTGATCCTTCCATGCCAGATGTCGAGAAAGTAGCCCATCTCATGAAGGGGATTGCAGAGGACTTGCACCAGATCCTTTTGGTTCAGGACTATGAGACCGTCGATGCTTTTGTGAAACGCTGCCGTCAAATAGAAAGCCTCCGACGAAGACGTATCACCCGACCAAGATTCCAGAGGCTGCCAAATGTTTCTGCAGTTTCGGCCGAAACAGACATTGGTGATTTAGGATCGCTGGTACGAACAATTGTCAGGGAAGAGCTTCAAAAGCTCTTGCCGGAAGTACAAAACTACACGAACGACGACCCTGCTTCACCAACGGACGTCGCATCTCTGGTCCGGGAAGAAGTTATGGAAGCTCTAGCACCACTCACAGGTCCAAGAAGTCGCAACGGCCCTCCTCGAGTTTCAGTTCCAGTTGGGTCACAGCCAAGACGTGAGGCCAGAAACAGCGCCGTTCCACAGCGTAAGACAGATTTGTGGAGAGCTGCCAATAATGTACCTCTCTGCTACCATTGCGGACGCCCAGGACACGTGCTGAGGTACTGTAGGGAGAGACGACAAATATTTGCAGATACAAGAGCCCTCAGAACATCTAATCCTCGACGAGAAATTGACACTGAGACCCTACACAGCTTTGACGACAACTATGCACGACATATACAGCCTACTTCTTCCAGTTTCAGAAGTAGTTCACCATACCCTCGCCGCTCCTTCAACCGCCGACAGTCACAATCGCCTGTTCGCCGCTCCAGCCGTTCTCCACGCCGACCAAATGAGGAAAACTAACTCGGGCGACCTGTCCAGGAGGTAAGGCCGCAGTTGAAGAAAATCCTCCGACGTATACTACAACCAAGTTAAAGAAAAATTCCACCTATATCACAGTGAATGGACAATGTGTAAAAGCCCTTGTTGATTCTGGTGCCGATTACTCGGTCATATCTGAAGAATTACGAGTACAATTGAATACACCTATGTTTACTGAGGATGGACCTGTACTGAAAACTGCCTGTGGAAAATCTGTAGCCGCCTCAGGACGCTGTGTATTAAAAGTCGACTTGAATGGGACTGTGAAACCGTTTGAATTTCTGGTATTTCCACAGTGTAGCCACCAAATGATACTTGGATGGGACTTTTTCCGTGCCACTGATGCTGTCATAGATTGCGGAAATGAAGAACTTCAACTTGCAGAAATCCTTCCAGACAACCAGGTGTCAGGTAAATCAGATTGCTCTTGCACCTTGTTTGCCGCAACAGATTACGTAATTGAAGCCAATTCGACAAAGCAAATATGTACTCTTAATCCAGAAATTCCAGAAGCAGATAAAGCTATGATTATTGGTAATACAATTCTCACGTGTGAAAGAGAGCTGTCTATACCAGCCTCAATCGTTAACGTTGAAAATGGCTGTTGTAAAGTATGGGTTACAAATTTCTCTCGACGAACCCAACTGATACCGAAGGGAATGAACATAGCTTGCTTAACGACAGTAACAAACGATGCAATTTGTTCTTTAAGTGATGAAGATCGAGAAGGTTCTAAGAGACACAATTCCAGAAGGCGATTAAAACGAGAAACATTTAAAGAACTTTTAGATACTAAGCTGACTACTATTGAAGAAGACGAGTTATTGAATCTGCTGGAAGAATTTAGTGACATTTTCGACTTTAACAGGCAATTGAAGAAATCCAGTGGTAATTCTGTGAAACACAAGATCGACACAGGTGACAGCGTCCCAATCAAGCAGAGACCTTACCGTATATCAGCCACTGAAAGACGTGTGATTGGAGACGAAGTACAACGGATGCTAAAAGAAGACGTGATACAGCCATCAACCAGTCCATGGTCATCTCCAGTCGTACTTGTGAAAAAGAAAAATGGTGAATGGCGCTTTTGTGTCGATTACAGAAGATTGAACAAGGTCACTAAAAAAGACGTCTATCCACTACCACGCATCGACGACGCTTTGGATTGCCTAGCTGGTGCACAAATTTTCTCTATGATGGATTTAAAATCCGGTTACTGGCAAATAGAGGTTGATGATAAAGATAGAGAAAAGACAGCCTTTGTAACGTCAGATGGTCTTTATGAATTTAAAGTCATGCCATTCGGATTATGTAACGCTCCCGCAACATTTGAACGGATGATGGACACTGTACTACGAGGCCTGAAGTGGAATATCTGTCTTTGCTACCTAGATGACATCATTGTGTATGCACCGAATTTCCGAGAACATCAAATACGCTTGAGAAAAGTTTTGAAATGTATCCAAGAAGCCGGACTGACGCTAAATTCCACCAAATGCTCATTTGGCAAAAAGAAACTAACGATACTTGGACACCTTGTTGATCAACATGGAATCTATCCCGATCCACAAAAGATAGCCGCTGTAAAGAATTTTCCTGTTCCAGAAAATATCGCAGATGTTCGAAGTTTTCTAGGCCTGTGCTCTTATTACCGACGATTTGTCAAAAAATTCGCTGATGTTGCAAAACCCCTGCATGATTTATTGAAGAAAGATGTGAAGTTTTCTTGGAGTACTTCACAGAAGGAATCTTTTTCAACTCTCAAAAAATTACTAACAAGTGAACCTGTTTTGGGACATTTCCTTCCAAATGCAGAAACGAAGATACATTCAGACGCTAGTGGTTATGGCATCGGCGCAGTACTAATACAGATCCAAGATGATAAGGAAAGACCGATAGCCTACGCATCCAGGTCCCTGACAGCCGCTGAAAAGAACTATTCTACAACCGAAAAGGAGTGCCTTGCTGTCATCTGGTCGATCAGTAAATTCAGACCGTATCTATTTGGAAAACCCTTTACCGTAGTAACGGATCACCACTCTTTGTGCTGGCTAGCCAATGTTAAGGACCCATCTGGAAGACTTGCACGATGGGCTTTAAGGTTGCAGGAGTACGACATCACCATAGTCTACAAGAGCGGTCACAAACATTCCGATGCCGATTCGCTGTCGAGAAAGCCCCTTCTCGAAACAGTAAACGAAAACGGTGATGAAATCCCCTTCCTTTCAGCCATCACAGATTACAGAAAAGAGCAGCTAAAAGATAAGCAGCTGAAGCCCATAATTAAAATTCTTAAAAGAGGTGACGGATACCGAAGTTATCAACTTAGAAACGGTGTGGTTTACAAAAGAAACTATGATCCTATGGGACAGCAGTGGCTCTTGGTCGTACCGAAACAACTCCGCAGCGATGTCTTAAAGAGTCTTCATGATGCCCCAACCGCCGGTCACCTCGGATTCGCCAAAACCTACGACCGAATAAGGAGGAAATACTATTGGCCAGGACTATATGGGAGCACACGCCGATATGTGTCACATTGCCGAGAATGTCAAAGACGAAAATCTCCTTCGCAATTGCCACCGGGGCAACTTCACCCGATCAGACCCCCTGACATACCATTTGCCAAAATTGGGATTGATCTACTTGGACGCTTTCCAGTTACCCGAAACGGAAACCGCTGGATCATTGTTTGTACAGATTACCTTACGAGGTTCACTATCACAAAAGCATTACCAACTGCTGAGGCCACGGAAATCGCTAAATTTATAGTCGAAGATATCATACTGAAGCACGGTGCTCCCAGAGAAATGATAAGTGATCGAGGACGTTCCTTCTTATCCAATATTGTGAAAGACGTCAATCAATTGTGCCAGACGTCTCATCTTCTGACAACATCCTACCATCCACAAACCAATGGCTTGACAGAAAGATTTAACAAGACATTGGCAGACATGCTGTCCATGTACGTAGACGTCGAGCAAAGAAATTGGGATTCCATCCTACCCTTTGTGACTTTCGCCTACAATTCGGCAAAACAAGACACCACAGGGTTCAGTCCATTTTTTCTCGTTCATGGCAGAGATATCCAGACACCTCTAGACGTAATTCTTCCGCTCAATACAGAAAATCACGACGATAATTACGTGCAACATCTGATCACCAGGGCAGAGGAAGCTAGACAGCTTGCAAAAATCCACATCCTTGACGCTCAACAAACTGATAAACGACGATATGACGAGAGACATCGACCAGTCAACTACAACATCGGAGACTTAGTCTGGATCTTTACTCCAGTACGAAAGGTTGGACTGTCCGAAAAGCTCCTAAGACGTTATTTCGGACCCTATCGAATAACACGGCGACTATCTGACGTAACATACGAAGTAGAAAGTATGGAGGAGAATAGCAGACGGCGGATCTCAAAAGATGTAGTCCACGTCCTTAGGTTAAAACCCTATCTTGATCCAAAGAAACAACTGGATGACGGAAGAGAGCACAGCATTTCCAGGGGACCTGTTACAAGGAGCCAGATCAGGCTGCAGCGGGACGCTGCTTGGTCTTAAGGAGGGGGAAATGTAGCGAAACTTATTCACTTCGTCTGAAAATCGTGGCTCAGTCGGGTATTGCACCTTACTGCAAATTGGAAGGTACGGAGTTCCAATCCCACTAGAGGCAAGTGGCCTAAAAGTAGATTTCATTTTAAAGTTCCCTTTCTGTTTGTTTCTCACTTCTTCAGTAATATACTTATGTTAATATACTTATGTTAATTTCTAGAACTTTCGAATTCTCGAATGTTCGATTCATTTTTCGGAAAAGGTATAAAAGGAGATGTATCACTCAGTTCAAAGATAATAAAGTCTCGAGTTGAGATCAGCAATCTTTGTCCTCGCTTGCCTTTTGAAAATCTACACGACAATATTATAGAAACAAAATGTACTTGTTTCGTATCGTCTGAAGCTTTAATATAATATGCTTTTATCACAGGGAGATTCAGGAGGCCCACTCTTAGTTAAATACGACGAGAGATGGTTCACCGTTGGAGTGTTCTCTTGGAACACCAATGCGGGCAGTGCAGCAAAGGATATTACAGATCGCTATACAAGAGTGTCGGAATACCTAGACTGGATAAATAAAACTACTGAAGATTCTCCACCTTGTGATGAAAAAGACGATAAAAGAAAACCACCTGTGTTCCCAAACTTGCAAAGTAAATATTGTTTCGAGTAATTTTAGATGCCATTATCCGTTTCTTAGCAGTTAGTTGCAGATTAATCAATATGAAATAAAACAAGTAAAGTAGTTAAGAATCATTAACTAGTAAACGCCCATCATCAATAAACATGAGTTTCTTCATGTTCAAAGAAATTTTATTCCCACAGTTCTTAGCCAAATGTCCAGAGGCAGTGATGCAACTATGGAAGGGTTTGTTGGGTGGTCTACCCTATTAGTTGATTTGATAATAATACAGTGCCTCTTCCCTCGTGCTACAAAATTTACCGCGTTCAAGAATTAGCTCATTTATTTATTGCTTTTATAAATATTCGTCAGGTTTGTTTACACTGAAAATGACTCTCATATCGCCATGTTTCATTAGCCTATAGATAGTGATCAAGTGATCAAAAGTATTACTTAATGTTCATTTTTGTTAGATTAATTAATTTAAGTATAACTCTAAATGTGCTATTTCTCGAGTCCTTGTTTCATGTGAGCACTATGTTAATATTTATCAAAACCACCAATAATGAATGCAATAATTAATACAATAATGGACCGGACGCCAGCGGATTTGTATAAAATCCGACTACTTGTTTGGTTTTTTTTTTTTCGTCGCCTGGGACCTTTGCATATTGTTCCTGGTCAATTGAACGCCGATCATTACATGAACATTTTGGACAATTAGTTTCTTCCTACGCCTGAAAATTTTATGAAATGGACGAATGCTACTTCCAGGACGACGGTGCTCCATGTCATGTTGTAGTCTGTCATGCAGTGGTATCAAGATATGGATGTAAAACGTCTTCCCTGGCCCACTCAGAGTGCCGACCTAAACCCCATCCAACATTTGTGGGACGAGTTAGAGCGGTACAGTTACACTCTACTTTTATGAACGGTGGCAACGGCCTTGGTGATTTTTTTTTGGCGAACTTCTAAAGTCGCCAAGGAAATAATTATATATATTTCAAAACTCTTTTTCTTTAAAAATAATTTTTTTTTTTTTTTTTACAACGGAAAATAGAAGCTTGAAAGTGCATTTAAGAACTTTTAAGAAGTATAATTTTAAAAAACTTTCGCAAAAAGTAGTAAGCTTAAACACATCTGAACCAGCAGAAAAACTAAGCTGCGAAGGTTGGGTAAGAATACCTTGAAACTTATCTATTACAGTAAATAAATACAGTAGGCTATGTAAAAAGAAACAGAATTTTAAAAGAAAAAAAGCAAGAAAAAAATAATACAACCTGATTAGTTAGAAATGTTCCGGGGAAAAAAATAAACAAAAATTCCACAAATGACAAAAATAAAAAATAAAAAATAAATAAATAAAAAATTCTTAAAAGTTTCGTGAAAAATGTTATAAAAATATAAAAATTCCATAACTGTAGATATACAAATATTTGAACACCAATGGTATCAAAGAAAAAAATTTAAAAGGACCAATGCAATCAAAGGATATTTTAAAAACAAAATAACCAATAAGAGGAAAGAAAAAATTTCAAACGAATCAATGAAATCAAACGATTTAAACGGATTTTGGAAGAACTTTCTAGAATATTAAAAATGAAAATTGAAAGCTTCCGTTTGCCGAGGTTGCCATGAAACCACAACAACAGCAACGAAAGATGGGTTGCCTTAATTTATCGTAACTCGCTACTAAAAGTGCGCCAAAAAAATCGCCAAGCCGTTGCCATCACTCATAAACGTTGTGTAGCTGTACCGTTAGAGCGACACTTACTGACCAGGGAACCACGTCTGAAACCTCAGATGGTCACATTCTTGCAGCAGGAATGGACATAAATACTCATTACTGCGTACCAAAACCTTGTTGAAAGTATGCCCAGAAGTGTTGCTAGTGTAATTGTAGCAGGTGGTGGATCATCTCTATTAAAGCATGTATCCTTTCCCTTATACCATCACATCTTGCTGTCTGTCGTTTTGAAGGAGTTGAGCATTTGCTCAACAATCATTCTTCGTTGGATTTAACTTTCGTTTATGAGTCGCTTTTTTATCGTTTCACTTATTTAATGTTGCAAACATCAGTGACTGTGTTACGTAGGGTATTAAATAATTCACATTAAAATACTTAATTACTTATTTTCTACACCTTCAGTTGTGAGCTGTTTAATTATAAGGAACAGCTACACTCTACGTTTATGAGCGATGGCAACGGCCCTGGCGATATTTTTGGCGCACTTCTAAAGTCGCCAAGGAAATTATTATTTCCCAACTCTTTTTCTGTCAGAAATTTTTCTCTTTTTACAACACACTTTTTAAACACATTTCAAAACGTTTTAAAAAGTATATTTTTTTTTAAACTTTCACAAAAAGTAGTAAGTTTAAGCACATATCAAAACATATTTGTGAACCAATAGACCAGGGTCGATAATTTTTGAAACCAAAAAAAATAATAGTAGCATGAAACCCGTTAAAAAAGGACGAGAATATAACAAAAATAAAAGGAAAAATAATTTACGGGCGATCTGAGGTCGGGAAGTGGAAGGGGGTGAGTTTTTAAGGGTAAAAAACGGTGTATCTCAATTTCCGGCAAAACTACAAGTCCTATGGAAAAAAATTAAATGACAAAGTTGTAGGTAATAAAGAGACCTACAACTTTTGTAATTACACTTTTTTCACATAACCTCAAAATTTATGTGAAAAATTCAAATAATCAAGTTTTTGGTTTTTTATTTTTATCTTATGCAAAAAAAAAATTTTTTTTTCACGAAATTTTGTGAAAACTTACCTTTTTATGTCCTAAAGACACTGTAATTTTTTTTATTTGAAATATTTATTTTTTCACCTTATTTTGACTTAATATCGAAAAAACACCCTAATTTTCAATCGAAAATTCTCGCGTCAAAATATCAGCTTTTTAAAAAAAGTTGGGGAGTTTTTTGTTCGTTGAAATCTCTTCTTTCTGATAATGTAAAAAAATTTATACATTACTATGGTAAATGTTCTCAGAAAATGCAAAGAAAAGAAAAAAACTCGAATCCGAAATTTATTTTTTTATCACTATGTACAATTTTGAGCTATTTAGTAAAATTTACACTTTAATTACTTGAAAAACGTAAGATTCTATGTTACATTGATAAACAAAAAAATACAAATCGAAATATACTACTATAATTAACAACCAAATAAGTTAATATTTAATAAGACATCTACAATATTTTGAGAAAGTTGTAGAATATTCTTTAAATTATGTGCATAGATGCTTATTTATTGCTATTTTAAGATAACTTATATACCTGAGTTACCTAGTGATAATTTTAGCCCATCAAAAGGTATTTCATAGAGAAGTGGGGAAGGGGCTAGGCGGGTCTAGGTCTTTCTACCTGTTATTTCGTAGCAGCTGTAAAAACCGTTAGCCAGTATTCGAGATACAGAGCAGTAAATTACATCGTTCATAAAAATACACGTGCAGGCTGAGTTACTTCAAGAAAACTGTGACAAATTTACTTTAAAACACACTTTTGGAATCTACATAGCCATAGGTTTGTCGAATCTAACGATGAAGAAATGCCACCGAAGAGACAAAAAGTAATGGATAAGTGATTAGGGTTCAAGATAAGATTTATAAATATGAAGATTAATGCATTTTAAAATATTATTATGAATAATAATAATCAGTATAAAGTATCTAAATTCAATAGTACGATTTACATTTCTATTCATATATTATGAGATTTTCTATGACATAAATGTAATTAGAATTTAATAAATCAACTTTTTGACTAAAAAAAATTGCAGCAATCACATTCTTTAATTGAAATCCCCCCTTTAAGGGGGTCCGGGACACATTGAAAAATTTTTTTTATTAATTAATTTTGAATTTTGAATTTTTTTGTACTGATTACCCATCTAACTAATAAGCAAAATCACAGCACAAAAGTTTTCCAAAAGTTCTTTAAAAATTTTAAATTAAAATTTTTTGAAAACAAGAGGGGTCATTTTAAATTGCTAAGGCTCAAAACATTCTTGATCAATTTTCAAAATTCTTGCATTAAATTATTCACAAATTTATTAACTTTAATTTTGATTCAGGAATTTAAAAAATATTAATTTAATAAAAAATAAAAAAATATTTTAATGAAAATTTTTGAAAATTTTAAGGTACTTTTTTTTTTTAAAGTCATATTTTTAAAAGTAAATATTTGTTTTAAATTTGCTGAATCAAAATTAAAGTATAATGTTTGAAAAAGATATATTCCAATTTTCAACCCTTAAACTTTATCGGTTTTCGACTTATAGCAATTTGAATATAGGAAATCTTGAAAAAAAGTATCATGGAGAAAAACGCGTTTAAAGTTTTAAAGACAGATGTTGTTGCCATGACAACAACTGCCAAGAGTGTTAGATTTTCAAAACAACGCACCACAAAAATTATTATATCTCTAGTTCTAATTAAGATAGAAACATGATTTAGACGTCATTTTAAGCAGAAAAACACAGAGAATTTCTTAAAATAATAAAAAAAATTTCGAAAATTTGACGATTTTTGTGTCCCGGACCCCCTTAAATCCTATCTTTAATATTTAGACCAACTATTTTCGCATGTTTCTTGCAATCTTTATGATTTATGGATTTGTAATTTTTTTGTTTATCAATGTAACATAGAATCTTACGTTTTTCAAGTAATTAAAGTGTAAATTTTACTAAATAGCTCAAAATTGTACATAGTGATAAAAAAATAAATTTCGGATTCGAGTTTTTTTTGTTTGTTTTTTTTTGCATTGTCTGAGAACATTTACCATAGTAATGTATATATTTTTTTACATTATCAGAAAGAAGAGATTTCAACGAACAAAAAACTCCCCAACTTTTTTTAAAAAGCTGATATTTTGACGCGAGAATTTTCGATTGAAAATTAGGGTGTTTTTTCGATATTAAGTCAAAATAAGGTGAAAAAATAAATATTTCAAATAAAAAAAATTACAGTGTCTTTAGGACATAAAAAGGTAAGTTTTCACAAAATTTCGTGAAAAAAAAAAATTTTGCATAAGATAAAAATTTAAAACCAAAAACTTGATTATTTGAATTTTTCACATAAATTTTGAGGTTATGTGAAAAAAGTGTAATTACAAAAGTTGTAGGTCTCTTTATTACCTACAACTTTGTCATTTAATTTTTTTCCATAGGACTTGTAGTTTTGCCGGAAATTGAGATACACCGTTTTTTACCCTTAAAAACTCACCCCCTTCCACTTCCCGACCTCAGATCGCCCGTAAATTATTTTTCCTTTCATTTTTGTTACATTCTCGTCCTTTTTTAACGGGTTTCATCCTACTATAATTTTTTTTCACTTTTTACCATTTTTAAATTTATCTACCCTGGTCTACAACAGAGAAACTAAGCAACGAATGTTGGGTAAGAATACCCAGAAACTTATCAACTACACTAAATACAGTGGGCATGTTAAAAAAGAAAAAGATTTACAAAAGAAAAAAAAGCAAGAAATAATACAACCTGATAACGTCAGAATTCTTTCGTGAAAAAATAATGAAAACGAAAATGGTCAAAAAACAAAATACTGATTCCTTTAGTGAAAACTATTATAGTAAAATAAAATTCCACAACTGTCAAAATACAAATAAAGGGACCAATGGTTTCACAGAAAACGATTTGAAAAGACCAATGCTATCAAAGGATATTTTAAAAACAAAATAACCAATGGGAGGAAAGAAAAAATTTTAAACGAATCAATGAAATCAAACGACTTTAACGGATTTCGGAAGAACTTTCTAGAATATCCAAAATGCAAATTGAAAATTTCCGTTTGCCGAGGTTGCCATGAAAACCACAGCAACCGCAACGAAAAATGGGTTGCCTTAATTTATCGTAGCTCGCTACTAAAAGTGCGCCAAAAAATCGCCAAGCCGTTGCCATCACTCATAAACGTAGAGTGTAGCTGTACCAATTATAATTAATTATCACGAGAGGTCGCCACTGTGAAAGTGTATATATGAACTTTTTTTGTCAGTTGCGAGTCGGCATGAAGGCCTGGGACCGTCGTTGTAAATGTGATTACGGAAGGCCACGGGGTCGATTGATATGTAAAGGAGGCACAGGGTGCCATCTACAGGGTGCATTATGAAAGTTTTTTAATTTCCAATGGTAAGGCTGGGTACAGATTGCAAAGACAAATACAATACATGATACAATACAGTACAGAATTGACCGAAGTCATTGTAGCCTTATACAAGGCCAGAAGTGATGGTCACTTGTGAAGGGGCACCCAATGGGTGGACCATCATTGTCCCTAACAAAGGATAGCACAATTTACATCCATACCCTGACCCGAATTCAAACCAGGAACCTTCCGATCCAGAGGCCAACACCATGACCACTAGACCGGTTGGTCGGCATGCTTTGAACATTAATGTAAAAATAATTTAATAGAGCTAAGTATTAACTATTTACAAATGGTTAAATTAACAAGGGTTTTGGGCCATCTTATGCCGTAACACTAAAGTTTAACCGCTTAGCAGCCGTCTACTGCAATCGTCTTCCGTCGTTAATTCTTTCC
This sequence comes from Metellina segmentata, assembly GCA_947359465.1. Taxonomy (NCBI): domain Eukaryota; kingdom Metazoa; phylum Arthropoda; class Arachnida; order Araneae; family Tetragnathidae; genus Metellina; species Metellina segmentata. The sequence goes on along the minus strand of OX375877.1, from coordinate 122,182,203 downwards.
AACTGCGCTTCGTTCTTCTATTGCCAAGGAAAGCGCAATGCAATGGAACGGAACGCACGTATCAATTACGGAGTACCTTGCAGAAAACTGCGAACCTCCACATCAGAATTAATAGAAGGTTTATGATTGTAAACATTAAATGAAGGAAGAAAGTTAAAAGAAGTGACAATGTACTTTGAAAAAAAAGGTGAATAATTGAGATAGAAGATAGAATTTAGTAATTGATTATTAAATTGTAATTGAATTCGAATTAGGAGTTGAATTCACGTTCCAAAGGAGGTGGGGACATCGAGGAGGGGTAAGCAATCTGTACCGAAAAGAAGTGTCGCAATGCGTGAGCTGTGGTGATGATTAGGGAGAAAGGTGATAAATAAAAAGAAAAGAAAAAGAAAAGAAAAAGATCAGTGTGATGGGTCTAGGAGACTCACATAGGGGTCCCTGAGCTCTCGACGTTTTGGGCGTGGCGGAAAAGTGTGAAAGTCTCGATCAAGATGGGTTTTAGGTCTCTTGCGAGATTTAACTAGGGAGGTGTCATAGTGTGGTAGGTTTTGTAAAAGTGGATTTGCGATGAGTGGGAGTCTGTTGAAAGATTTTGAAAAGGGTCTTGATGTATTCGAAGATTGGTTCGATGTCAAGATCTTTATGAATGATTTCTCGGCGTACATAGTAAGGAGCGTTGACCATTTGGAGGAGCTTAGTATTTTGTAGGGACTGGAGGTATTTGATATTGGTTTACATGTAGAGCAACCAAATGGGGGAAGCATAAAAGATAGTGGGTCTGATAATAGATTTATAAATGAGGATTTTATTTTTCAGGGAGATGTGGCTATGGCGACCAATGAGAGAAGAAAGGTTAGATTTAAGAGCAAGAGTCTTTTTTCCAATAGTTTTGATATGAGGGGTGAAAGTGAGTTTAGGATCAAGGGTCAGACCAAGGTATTTATAATTTTTGGCAAATGGGATGGGTTCGTTATAAAATTTCATGTTTTGAAGTTGAGAGGGAGATTTGTTAGAAAACATAAGGAGAGCACTTTTACGGCCATATTCACAAGTCTCGAGTTAACTCGAGGATCAATTGATCCGCGAGTAAGAATTAACTCGAGGATTAGCAAGAACGGTATTCTCAAACAGCGTGTTAAGTGATCCGGGGATTAAAATGAGACGCTCGCTGTGATTGGCTACCTCACGATCACGTGGTATTGTTTACATAGTTTACGTTACGACGCCTGAACCTGCATTCATATTGATCAAGCACGTACTTCGCCGAAGAATTGATTCCAAATTGTGAATAAATAGGACTCATACAGCATTTTAATATGGTTTTGGGAAAAGTAATGCAAAGGTATTTAATTTCAAATTGGATTTTTATGGAAATCTAAATTTTGCAAGAAAGAATTGTACACAATGTCTTGACAGATGTATGTAATCCGATTATCTTCATACTTGTCAGTATGGGTGTGTGTTGGTGGTGTGAAAAGTGACTTGTATTGTCAATTTTCTTGCATTCGTAATAATTCAACAGAATGATTTTTATTCTACGACGAATTTGTATCTGCCATGGTCGTTTTCTACCGTTCGCTCTCTCCGGCTTAGAGGACAGAGGTGGCGCCATCTATCTTTTCGCTAAGCTGCTTGTTAAGATTACGCAGCTACATTTATTTTCTTTTTTCTTCTGAATTTCAATAAAATTATGTTTTAAATTTTCCATTTAAGCAATATTATGATGAGGACATGAGATGCTATGCAGAAGGTGCTCCGTAATGATACGTCCAATCCAGTGACCAGTCGTCGCAAGAATACTATACTTCAGCATAGAATGAAATGTGGCATCCATTTTGTTTTTGCAGAACATCCTTCGGAAAAAGGTAGTACTGCGCATGCGTAACTCTTACTCGCGAGTTAACTAGCCGATTTCGGAGGATCAAAATGTAACACCGAACCGGCAGTTTAAACCACTTAACAGGACTTGTGAATACGGTTTTTTCGATAACTCGCGGATTATCGTTGATTCTCGAGTTAACTCGGACTTGTGAATACGGCCGTTAGAGGCGTTAATTTTGATTTTCCAGTTGGTTAACTAGAGGTGGAGTTTGTTAACGTAATTTTGAATCTGTTTATTAAGAAATCTCCTGTTGTGATTTCGGTACATAATAGCAGTATCATCAGCATAAATGGCGAGGGAAGTTCTGGGACCTGTAGGAATGTCATTTATGTTGATGTTGAAAAGAAGGGGAGATAAGAGAGAGCCTTGGGGAACACCTGCTTGGATACAGCGATGATGAGATAAAGTGGCGTTAACTTTAACTTGAAAAGTGCGTTGAGATAAAAAATTTTGAATAATTTTTTTAAGTTGAGGGGGGACTTTAAGGTGAATGAGTTTGTGAAGGAGGCACTAGTGCCAAACACGATCAAAGGCTTTGGCGATGTCAAGAAAAAGGATGCCAGTGTGAGCAGAGTTATTGAGTCCATGATGAATTCAGTAACTATGAGGAGTTGGTGGACAGTTTTGTGTTTATGTCCGAATCCGAATTGTTCAGGAATGAGAATATTGTTAGAAGCGATGTATTGATTAACGGCCGTATTCACAAGTCTGAGTTAACTCGAGGATCAACGATAATCCGCGAGTTATCGAAAAAACCGTATTCACAAGTCCTGATCCGTGGTTTAAACTGCCGTTTCGGTGTTACATTTTGATCCTCCGAAATCGGCGAGTTAACTCGCGGGTTACATTTAACGCATGCGCAGTACCATCTTTTTGGAAAAGCAAAATGGAGGACGCATTTCATTCTATGCTCAATTACAGTATTCTTTCGACGACTGGACTGAATCTGTCATTACGGAGCACCTGCTACATAGCAGCTCATCTCATCATCATAATATTGCTTAAATACAAAAATGTAAACATATTTTTATTGAAATTCAAAAGAAAATTGAAAATAAAGGTAGCTGGGTAAATCTTAAACAAGCAGCTTAGCGAAAAGATAGATGGCGCCACCCCTGTCCTATAAGTCGGAGAGAGCGAACGGTAGAAAACAACCATGGCAGATACAAAAATTCGTCGTAGAATAAAAATTATTCTGTTGATTTATTACGAATGAAAGAAAATTGACAATGCAAGTTACTTTTCACGACACCAACACACACCATGTGCCTTAGTCTTCGGAGAGCGGTACGATTTTAGTGACCCAACAAGTATACTGACAAGTATAAAGATAATCAGATTACATATATCTGTCAAGACATTGTGTACAATTCGTTCTTGCCAAATTTAGGTTTCCATAAAAATCCAATTTGAAATTAAATACCTTTGCATTTCTTTTCCCAAACCCATATTAAAATGCTGTGCGAGTCCTATTTATTCACAATTTGGAATCAATTCTACGGTGAAGTACGTGCTTGATCAGTATGAATGCATATTGGGGCGTCGTAACCAATGTAAACAATACCACGTGATCGTGAGGTAGCCAATCACAGCGAGCGTCTCATTTTAATCCCCGGATCACTTAACACGCCGTTTGAGAATACCGTTTTTGATAATCCTCGAGTTAACTCTTACTCGCGGATCAACTGATTCTCGAGTTAACTCGAGACTTGTGAATATGGCCGTAAGCCTTCTTCCACTAAATGATGTATCCGTCATATTAGCAAGAAAATGCTCTGGCTGTATGATTTCCCTGTATCTACATTCAATAACCTTTTTGTGTGATTTAAGATCGTCTGATTCAATTAAGTCTTTCCAAATTCTGCTTCAGCTTGAATAAAAAATGGGTCTGCATCCTCTCTCAAAGATGTGGCCAAGGGGGAGGTCTGGACCCCCCCTTCTGCTAAATTTCACCCATAGACTAATATTAAAAAATTTTACTTATTAAAATTTCACATTATGGACCCCCCGATTAGCAAAATCCTGGCTACATGCTTGCCCCCTCCCCTGACTACATCACTGGTTCCTACATCAAGCATAAAATGATCAAGTTAAGAATGGTATTCTACAATTATTTATAAGTACCCAGAAAACCTCACTAAAACCCAGAAATCCCCACAAAAACCCACCCGGGCTGGGTTTTTCTACAAAAACCCGGGTATTTGCCAACCCTGCTTTAATTATAACTGATGTGCCACCAGGCGAAGATTTATTCAACGAGGGGGGAGAAGAGCAAAAGACACTCTTATACCACTACTGCCCAAGTAAGTCAGTTGAAAGTATGGCCGAATCAAACTGATTCTGATACTCGAAGACTCATCAGGTGAACTTAGTGATATGTCAGACAACGAACGTTTAGTGACTCCGAACTAGGGCGTAATCCAAAGCGTGTCTGTACAAAGACAATTTTCTACGAAAAATAATTATTAAAGATGCATTTTTTCATTACAAATCAATCCAAATTTATTTTCCCTAGCGGAGGAAATCATAATTCCTTATTTCCCTCAGTATGGGAAATCGTAATTCTTTATTCCAAGCGGACCGTCGTCACTAGCCCCTCCTGTTGTTCCAGTACGACATTAATTAAAATACAGACCTACCTTCATTCCAGGTATGGAGCATGATATAAATATTGAATGCATATTAAAAATTAAATTTTCTCTCCTATCTGCAACAGGAAGAATATATAATAATGTCTTGATAATCAATTCATTTTACTGTTAATAAACCACAATACAAAATGAATCACACAATAATGATTTCTACTTTATCATCAACATTAATGTGACTGCATTTTTATTTAAAAAATGGTAAAAACATTTCTAAATAACACACATCGTTCTTTAATTTTTTATTACTTATTTCTTTATTTTATTTACTTCTATCATTTTAATTTTCATTTATTTATGTTTATCGTTAGTAAGTTTTTATTTACTTTAATTTATGTATTTAAAAAAATTCCAGTGTGTCCTGATATTTCAATTTTATTCGAACAACATGAAGTAAATAATCTAATTTTTCTGATAGAATATTGAATCAGCTTCAAATATTTTAGTAATGTCAACTGTGGTAAATTCCGTCTTATATTGGGCGTATATTTATGTACGTACAATAATGGTATACAGTTATACTTTTGGGATTATAATAAGTATTTTTTAAATTCTAATTAAGATAAGAAACTGTAAAGTATAAATATTTTACTGTAAACAATGTACCCTAAGAATTAATGTAAACATATTTAACAGAAGTATGGTAAGTATTGTAAGCACTTTTCAAAGTATTTTTTTAAATAATTTCAATAAATACAAACAATTTTTCTACAATGGTACTTAATATAGTCTTCAAAAGACGACACTTGAATACATAAATAAAAATTTACACAGGACTGTCATTTAATGTTGTGTTGCTATTTTTACATTTAATGTGAACTTGCATTGAATTATACATCATAAATATTCAAATCTTATCATTGTTCTTTAAGCTATGGTCCTTTTTGCAGTGTGAGATGACCAACGCTTTGAAATACATATACTCTCATAAGAATAGCTTCTATTTAGGACCCAAAACTTTAACCTTTCCAAATTTTTGTCAAATTAGAAAATAAAATACTTATTTCATTAATACTTCTACCAATCTCAAAAAAAATACGAAGGTACATTTTTTCTGTAAAATCGTCTGTTTCTAAAAGATATTTTTTTCACTTAACATGTATTACAATTAACTAAAACGTAAAACTCTTATTGTGTTGAAAATTTGAATACTCCTGAAAAAATAGCTTCCATTTGGGACAAAATTTATTAAATTTGAAGTATTAGCTCTTTTAACTAGCCTGAAATTGTATTGAAAAATAGAAATAAATAAAAATTTTGTTGGAAGAATATGTAAAGGTTTATTTCAACATAAAAGAGAAACACATCATAGTATAACAAAAGTGGAAAGGAATGATAATCAATAATACAAGCTGTTAGAGTTGTAACCAAATTCTAAAGAGTGGTAGAGCGGCCGAAAGTAAATATTTTTTGTGAACAAAATTGTCTGGAAATGAAAGGTTTAGATGGTAGAGGGCAATGTTTAGATCAGTTTATAACATAGTTTCTGTGGCGTAAGGCGTCACTCCACGCTCGTATTTTCAACTGCATGGATGGCTATACGAATTTGGAGCTGGTAGATATGCATGTGATATAAGGCGCTGTGAATTGAAACGAACAGGAGCTGAAAGTTTATGCACAGAGGTATGCATACTGCTTCTAGCCTCAAATATTCCTGATTCAACTTCGGGTAGTGCGGGTGTTTATCCGTCCGGAATGAATGCATTTCCCCTCAAAAATGAAGATATGTGTGGTAATCTGATTCAAAGCAAAACTTGCTCTTATATTGCGGGAATTTTTCCGATTCTTCTCTCCATATTGATATTTTTTATTTGAATACGAATGACTAATTAAGACGGGAGAAAATGAACTTTATAGAAACTATCTTTTATTCAACTAAAACTATGATACTTACAATATTCACTATATAAAGGATTAAAAAGCTAGAGCACGTTAAATCAGTCTTCAATTCCATCTAGTCGTCAATAGACCGTGGTGTTCCTCCTATGCAGTTAATTACCTCCCTTTAATCAATTCGTTTTGGTGTTATCGATCTATTTCCATGAAAAATTTGTTATTTCTCAGAAACGCCACAATTTGTTTCATTCTGCACAGATTGTGGAATCCCTAACTCACATGACGAAGGAAGGATTGCTGGTGGAGTTGAAGCTGAACCATTTGAATTTCCATGGATTGTAAGTCATTTTTAGTTTTTAAAATAAAAGTTTATTTACTACGGTGAAAATGATTTTTTATTATTTTCACAATACAAGAGGCTCAAAGGTTACCACCGGACCTCAGATTCATGCACTATTTACCCTGTCATGATTCACTGAAAGGATACAAGCAATAAAAAACTGATTTGACCTCTTTGTATCATATCGGATGGCCTTAAATATGACGCTAGTATGGTTTATGAGATCCAAAAAACTGTAACTGCCTTTCTGAAACAGAACTACCCACATATCAAACATTCACTACATCAGTGATGGATGTGCTGGGCAGTATAAAAATAAATATAACTTACTGAATCTGTGTCTACATGAAAAAGACTTTCAACTAAAAGCCCAGTGGTCATTTTTTGCAACCAACCAGTCACGATAAAACATAATGTGACCGAATAGGGGTTTAACGTAAAACGTTTAGCTCGGAAGGAAAGTCTACAACGACATCTAGACATACAAATTATAACAACAAATGAACTTTTCAAGCTTTGCAAATCCAACGTTACAAATATTAACCTTCAACTTATTTCTAAGACATATCCTGGATATTTTATTACTTGTTTTTATGACAGCTTATAGTATTTTGGTATGGTGAGTGAGGTGAATGGAGAAGCAGATGCCACTGTAAAGTTTTTACATCCTCATGGACTATCGCCATCATTTTTCTGACCCAAAAGGGAAGATGAATGTGTTGTACCCATCCCTCATGTCATTGCAACTCCCAGAAAAAATGACTGGAAGAACTTACAAATTCACTCAAGTATGCATGTTCAATCAACCTTATGAAAACACTGGAGAATATTAAAGAATTATTACCTACAATTTGAACATTTTCAATGGCAAGTTTTGGAATACATTTTAAATTCCAGAAACATAAATATTCAAATTTAATAATTTTACTAAAATTGTAATTTTAATTTAACAGTTTCAGGAAAATAAGTTATTTCTTTCTTTAAATTGCAAAAAATAAAAAAATAATATAGGAGTGAAAAAAACCATTCATTTTATTTTTTCATGTGGTAGAGCATATCTTTTAGAACAAGATTTAAAAAAAAAAGCTTTGCTGTCCTTAACCTGTTTGAAGATATTCCACTTAGCATAGAACTCACTTTTATTTTTAAAATCTATAAATAGAACTTCTGGAATTTTTTTTTGACCATGTATAATAAAATTTGCAGGTAATTTTTCACAGGCTCTCCACTACGTTTACATGTATATATTGAGGTTTCGGGTGCTTTCCTGTGGGAACAGGACCCTTCCCTACACCACTAAAGTCACAATTCAAAAATTTAAGTATGCACCAGTGTTCTATGGAATATCCTCGGTTACGTAAATCGTCATAGGCTATTTCGTTTAATTTTGAGATTTTTACCTTTAAAAGTCATGGTTTTATTTAAGTTTAACCGCGTTGGTATGGTGTGGAAGTTTGGAGAGTGGGGTGCCAGCACTGGTGTTACCTCGCCATCTAACCGTAGTTCAAAATTAGGCGATGTTGTCTGAGGACCTAGGGGAATGATCCCGGACCGTCATCATTAGCCCGTTGTGTTGCTCCAGTGTGACATTAATTAGCTACCAACCTACTTTCTGTAAGTTTTATAAGTGCTTATTTTGACCTTCCATTTCTAAGAGCCCTTAGAAGTGCTTATTTTCCTTAGAAAACCAAATTCAGTTTTCAAATGACGAAAATTTTTTACTGACCTCTTTTTAGCATTCCGTCAGTGATAAAACTGCTTACGAGAAAAGGAATGTGATGCCTTATTGTTTCTATTTAAATAGTTTTTAGAAACAACAGTTTCAAAGTACTCAGCATCATTCAAAAACTTTGATCCGAAATCTGACAGACTAGAGAGTATTTTAAGTGATTTAGTACTGCAGATATGCGAAATAATTGTGCCTTTAATAATATAGAACCATACAACTTTTCGGCTCATATATATATTACATATAATAAGATTTAATTTTGGATATGAGGCCATCTCAGATTTCGCCTATGACAGTAACGGCGGGCATTCAAAATGGCGGCTTCTGAATATTTTTTGTGATGATGTTAATAGCGTATTATATATAACTAGAGGGCTGACGCCCCCTGCTCGCTATCGCTCGCCAACCCCCGGAACTGCTAGCAGTTCCCTCCGGATCGCTTCGCGATCCGAGCTCGCTTCGTTCGCCCATAGGACACTACAATTCTTTAGTCTAGCTTAAAAGGGGCCCTATTTAGTCTACATAGACCTGAAAATTGATCTGATTATGTATTGCTGAACGATACAGCTACAGTTCTGAGAGAGCAGCAAGAAAGAGGATCTCTGGTACTAAATTCACTTTGAGGAACAGTATGGGTGAGTATTTACACTGATAAATAGATTTTTGGGACAATATATAACTGAATGTATTTACAATAACAACAAATTCTGGGTGATATGATATTTGAGTATTTACACGGTGCAAAACAGTTTATCCGAAGACCCTTTTTACGTATTGCTGAACGACACAGCTACGGTTCAGAAAGAGCAGCGAGAAAGAGAATCTCTGGGGACTACTATGTTCTAAATTCACTTTTAAGAACAGTGCGTGAGTATTTACACTGACAAATAGATTTCTGGGATATGATATTACAATGTATTTACAATAATAACAAATTCTGGGGTATATGATATTTGAGTATTTACACGGTGGAAAGCAGTTTATCCGAAGACCCTTTTTATGTATTGCTGAACGATACAGCTGAGGTTCGGAGAGAGCAGCGAGAAAGGGAAACTCATGGAACTTTTAGGAACAGTGCGGGTGATTATTTACACTGACAAATAGATTTCTGGGATATATGAATGAATGAATTTACTATGATAACAAATTCTGGGGTATATTCATTCACATAAAACCTCCCTGCACACACAGTTGTGTATTTGAGAACTCGCAGACACAACAGATTCGAAAGATCTCTCTAGAAAGACCTACGTACAATTAGCCATGAGTAAAAACTGGCTTCCTCAAATCTAAACATATTTTGTCAAAAGTTTGGCCCTGAGCTTTATTAATGGTCATTGAAAATGCTAACCTAATAGGAAATTGTTTACGCTTGAATTTAAAAGGCATATTACTATCAGATGGAATAAGAGGTATTCGAGGTATCAGGTAAGATTCATTGTTTTCGTTACTTATTTTTGTTTGCTTCAATAGTATTTTTCTGCAAATTTACCACGATAAGTGTAGTTCCATTGCACAAACCTTTTGAAGGTGCTAAATTTCTGAGTAACATTATAATAACACCTGTTTTTTATTTAAGTTTATGAGGTGGCATTCCAGTGGGTGTAATGCTATTAAAAAATTCCTCTGAATATGTAACTTGATCTCGTGGATTTTCACTGACTATAGTAACAATACAATCATAAATGCCTTCATTTCCTGGCATAAACTGCAGTACATGATTATTGATTTGCAATGATGAATCATTTGTTACAGTGAGAATAGCACGATTTTTGAGCTCTTCAGGCGTCACTGTTTCAAAATATATATCATTGAACAGTTGTTTGGCAGCATTTTGTGAATTTTTTTGAAGAGTTCAATTCATTAGGCCAATAAAAAGCTCCACAGAATGAGCATATTTCTGTCATGAATCCACAGTCGTGTTCAGAAACACTTATTTCCCACTTGGGAATCGGTTCTATTACTTAAATGTTGCTCCATCGCGTGCTCTGCCCGCAGTATTTCTAGCGGTAATTCTCTGAATTCGTACGTCAAAAGATTCCCTAGTTCGCTGCTCTCTTCTTCGCAAATTATATTGAATTTGACGCAAAGAGCTAATTTTTCTATCAAAAACCTCTCACAAATATCGGGAAGATTGATCAAGCGTGAACGCGATGCGCTTCCCGTTGGCGAAATGAGGGATATCAATATTTATTTACATTCGTAAAGGCCAAACCCGTTGCCACAACCGGGAGAAAATTACAGGCCATTTTTGCGCCACGCATAAGCGTATTATATATATAGATTTTGCATGGATTGATGCTATAAACATGTATGCATGTCATAATTATATTTTTATAGACACAGAGTAGAAGGAGTGTTTTATCTGTCAAGAAGACAAATCTGAAGTACTTTGGTGTCCAGCACACAGCAAGTGTAATAAAAGGGAACTAGTAAAAGACGATTTATTGTTTACTTGTGGGGTTTAGTAATGTAGGGTGTTTACCAAGGATAATAAATCTGGAACTTCTCGATGATGCAGGAGGTGTCGATGCAACATGGTACAACATAAAGCTCAGTTTCACGAATCATGCAGATTGGAGTTCAAAAAACAAAACAACAAAGAGTTCATGAAAGGAAGATAGAACCTGCGGACTATTGCACATAATTCTACAAAATTCATCCGCTAGAATGTTGTAAGAAATAGTTCAGTGAATTCGGAAGCATTTTTTTTGTGAACTGCCTGCTCAAGCTGGTAGTTCATTATGTACTGCGTCGACATTAGGCCTAGATGCTCGTGTTCGTCACTGTGCCCTTAAACTGAAGGACAGGCCTCTGCTTGAGAAACTGAGTGCCGGTAATCTTATTGCATTGAATGCCATATAGCATGTTCAATGCCTCGTATCATTATATAATAGAGCAAGAGACAAAAATAACACACAAGAAAAACTGAAACAGAACAAACTAAGCATGGTTTTGCATTTTCTGAACTTATAACATGCATTGAAAATGAAATCGCACCCATATTTAACTTGTTGATTTATGCAAACTGTACATGATGAGGAAGAAATACTAGGTAGTGATCTTTTAGGGCGCAGACATTCCACAAAACTAATAAACAGAGTACTTGCATAATTTACTGACATGGAAGCACATAAGCAAGGTCGAGATGTGATGTTATTTTTTAATGTGGGATTAGCTCTGAAAAAAATTTGTGTATACGATGCAGATAGTGACGCTATTCATCTTGCTAAAGCAGCAAATATAGTTAGAAGAGAGATTTTAAAATGAAAGACCTCTTCATTGGGTCATTTGGAGAAACCTGTCAGGAAGATTATGTACTTCATCTCTGTTAGCACTGGTTGCTATGGTTACGAATGGTCCAAATATTAAAGCACAGTCACGTTTATCTACAATACCACAACCTATCTTCACTGTTGCATAGTTACTAATGTATAACAGTTTGGTAAGACGTCGGGAGTGTCATTCTGGAACAGTTTACAAGCACAATCGAGAATGAGAGACATCTATGCCTATATACATGGGTATTATAATTCATACAAAAACTCACAAGCGTGAAATAGTTGAAGATCTTCACGAGCTCGGATTAAGCATATCATACGATCTAGTGCTAGACCTTTCATCACAATTAGGAAATGAAATATTTCATCTGTATCTCATGGAAAGTGTTCCTCTTCAGTTAAAAGGAGGGCTTTTCACAGCTACTGCGGTTGATAATATTGACCACAATACAAGTTCTACTACAGCTCATGATTCTTTCCACAGTACAGGAATATGTGATTTAACAATTTCTTTGTTGCCTCCTCTATTTCCACAAATCATGCTACGTCAGGGGCCATAATTCGCCATTCAATGAATAGAGTTAAGACATCCATTGATCGACTTAATTCGGGGTCGATTCCTATCATTGCATTTGACCAACCACTCTACGCATTGACAAAACAAATCCTGTGGCCAACAACTCATGGTGAAGGTCAATTTGTTAAAAAGTTCGGTGGGCTTCATATCGAGATGGCAGTTCCAGCTCCCAAGGTTCTTAGAAATCTATTAGGTGGAAGTGGTTTGTGTGTTTTTTTTTGTCTCTTGCTCCAGTTCCCTTTTCTTCACGCTTACTGTGTGCTTGACACCAAAGTACTTCAGACTCGTCTTCTTGACAGATAAAGCACTTGTTCCACTCTGCTTTGAATTGTCTAGATGTATCAGTGTTGAACGGATTAATCAGCTTTTATGCACTACATCCATATTTTTATCTTATTTTTCTTCTTGTCGTGTTACCTGTGGAAAAAGTTAATATGAAAATATAATTATTGCATGCACATATGTTTATGGCAAAATTTCATACAAAATCACATATAATATCTTATTAACATCCTCAAATGACTATAAAAAAGGAGCGCATAAATTATAGTCAGAGGCCGCCATTTTTTAATAAATATAATATATGTATAATATATGGTATATATTATTATGATAGCAAGCTACATGCTTAAAACAACAATTACTCGCCATCTGTCATTTAACATCATCAAATAACATTTGAAAGGAGCCCAAAAAATATTCAGAAACCGCCATTTTGAATGTCCGCCAATACTGCCAAAGGCGAAATCTGAGATGGCCTCATATCCAAAATTAAATCTTCATATATGTAGCATATATGGGTGCTCCAAGTTGTATGCTTCTATCATTAAAGGCACGATTCTTGCTATTTTCTTCACCTATCAGCCGTACTAATTGTTTTACTTAAAGATGCAGCAAATGCAAAATTATGGAGAATAATGAAAAATTTTATGATTTTATCACATGGATAAGCCACAATAGAATGTGCGTTCAGTGTAAATAAATCATTAGAGGTTAAAAACTTAAAGGAAGAATCTTGAAATACACAGAGGCTCATTTATGAGAATGCAAATAATTCTGATTTGATATCCACACTACAAATATAACAAATAAGATGAGAGGGTTTGTCTCTTTTTCAAGGCAAAAATATTTCCGTCATTTGGAAGAACAACACAAAATTGAAAATCAGAAGAGGTTAGAAAACAGTAAAAAAAAAAAATGAAAATAGAACTAAACTATTTAAAATCTAAAAAGCTTTTCAAGACAGATATTACAGATATGGAAAATTCAGCAAAACTGTCTAATAAGGCAGAATCTTCTAAAAGAATTTCCCTTTTAATAAAAACAAATGCACTGCGAAGAGATAAACAAAGAAAAACATCCGATTAAAAAATGTTTTTAATGATTTAATAATGTTTATAATATTTGTAATATATAATTTTTGAATGTATTTTATTTATAACAATCAATAAGTTACATTAGTTCAATCATTTTAATTTTACCCTCCACAATTTTTTTATATAATTTAATTTCAGGATTTTTTCTTGCTGTCTTCATTTTATAATTTGTTTATATACTTGCATATTACTGATATGTGTAAACGTATATTAAGTGCTAACATTTGTAAACATCAGATTGGGCTTATTTTGAAAAATCTCATTTTTGTGTGGTATTATTTTGTGTACAATATTTAGAAAATAGAGACTTGATATTAAATTTTTTACACAACTGTGTTCTTATAAGATTAATTCAGTTCTTATAATACGGTTTCTACAATGTTTTATTTAAGTCCTTATGAAGTCCTTATTTTATCATTAGAAAGTCCTTATTTTTAGTTTGAAAAAAGAGTAGGAAACCTGTAAAAGTAATGATGTTCTTTAAATTTTACCCCGATGGTCTGGCGTGGAAGTTTGTATAGTGGTCTGCCAGCTCTGGTGTTAGCTCCTCATCTGACAGTAGTTCAAAATTATGCGATGTTGTCTGAGGACCTAGAGGATTAATCCCGGACATGACCAATAACCCGATGTGTTGCTCCAGTGCCACGTTAAATAACTACCTCCTTCTATAAGTTTTGCTGTCCAGTGTATATGTGTACCAATGCGTAGACTTGCTTTACCTGTAACCGTTATGTGTTTGAACCTGTCAAATAATATGGCACTGTGCTGATTATTAACATCTACGAGAATGTCACGTGTCCTTTCAGTGCTACAGAGGCTGTTCAGACATTTTTTAGACAATGCATATTGTATTCACAAAACTAAATTACATAAAATTCTTGTGTTTTAAATGTTCTATTTGATAGCCCTTATTCTGAACTATCTTTCGACATCGTAATTTCCATGATAATAATGCCTTTTGAAGAAGAGGTATTCTATCCCATTCCTCCTGAACAGCTTTCCAGAGTCATGTAAGGGTTGTGGAACGACGTTTGGATAATGCAGATTTTAAAAGTCCTAAAGCACAAAATCCATAGGTGATACATCGGGAGATTTAGTAGGGATATCAGTGAAGGGTATGGCCTTGATACCGGTTTTTTGTTCCATTTCTTTTAGGAAATTTACAGTGGATTTTGATGTGTAACTGCTAGCTTTGTCTTGATGGAGTTCCACAGATTGATGGCACTGTGGGTAAAGCGATGGTATTTCATTCAGAAAACTTGGCGATAAAATATGTTCCTGATAGTATTTGGAGTTAATCTTGACATTTTTTCCCACTCTCTTTATTTTTAACTTGCCATTATATGAAAAACCAGCAACAATCATGAATCCCTTAGAAAAACTTTTTTTCGATTCTGTGAACTATGTACTTAATTTTTTTCTCCCCTTTTATGATAATAAATGGCTCTTTTTAGCTGCAATCATTTAAATTCACCCATGATTCATCTATTGTGACAATTTGTTTCCATTTTTCTTTAGATAAGTGTTTCTCGTATAGAATTCGGCAGCGTGTCCGGCGTTCAGCGATATGCTTTGGAGAAAGACGATGCACATTGCGTTTTTTCGCTTTCTTAAGATTTAAATCAACGTTTATCATTTTGTTTACAGTGGACACCGAGCATTTTAATGATTTTGCAACTGTCCTAAGAATAGGGTTTTTTTTAAACATTAAACAACGTACTTTTGCAATAGTCGAAGATGTCCGTTTCTTCCTTGGATACTTGTTTGGAATTTTTGTCCGACTTGAGGCTCCAATTTGACGTTTCTTTCCTTTCTTGTTGACGATATTACCTATCGACGCTTTAGATATCACAAAACCATGACTCTCATCGTTTTTGGATAACGGAATATGAATATTTCTCTTCGGAAAGAGCATAAATATAACCTTCAAACCACTGCTTCGTTAAAAACGTCATTTTGAATAAAAACAAACCTCTCAAGCCGAAGACGATAATTTTGACTTTTAAAAACATAGTACAACTGCAATTATTTCTTTTGCAGCAAACGATTTTTTATTACCGCTAACCAAAATCGTCTAAAAAATGTTCGAACAGCCTCTGTATTTTGTATTAAATCCTACATTTTTTAATCGTAGGCAAGGATTATGTATAATAAAAGCTATGCAGGAGTAGGATCTCTTATAACTCGAGAATACGTTGTAACTGTAGCGAGTATCTTTGACTCCTGGTAAGTAAAGATTTTACCACTATAAGAAGCTTTGAACTATTCATTTATATTTTAACTTATTTACTAAAATCAATAAATATTAGTTCAGACATATTTAGATCGCTCAATAATTGTAATATGAGAATGTATAAACCTTTAATGAGTTTTACAGATTTTGATAACATTAATAAACATTAAACATTGTTTTCTGTTCTGTGACAAATAAAGTTTTATCTCGCACCATTAAAGTACTCTTTTATCTGTCTTCTATGTTCTGAATTTTAGATGCTGTCGGAAAAGTCTCCCTTGCATTAGTAGTGACAGAAAATGTTTACATTTTTTACAGGCATTTTGGGACGCACATGTTTCCAGAGAATATTGTCGTATTTCTGGGCAGTCATCTAATTTCGATAGTAGAGCCAATGTTCATGAAATTGGATGTGGAAGCAGCATATTGTCATAGATACTATGAATTTCCCCCTTCGTACCACAGAGATATAGCTCTTTTGAAATTGATTGTACCTGCTCCGGGATTGCGCGATCTATACAGACCAATATGCTTACCTTGGATTGACGATTGGTATTCAGGTCTTGAACTGAAAACAGCCGGTTGGGGACGAATTTCAAAAAGTAATTATCTCATATAATCATTGATTTATAGATAAGCATGATAAAGATTCATTCTTAAGAATAAGTTGCAAGTATGGATACAAAACATCTATTTTACAGCAGGTAAAGAAAGTATCCAAAAACCTTTCGTTATTCCCGTCCATGGAGTCGTACAATCAAACCTAAAGTTTCATTTGACTTGGAATAATGTCTACTATAAATAAATGTTAATTTTATTAGCATAAGGGTCCGTCTTCTTATTTTTTAAAAAAGGTTATCCCATATTTTAGGTTATAGATTATGATATTTTATGGACCAAAATTGTCGGAATTCATACAAATGTATTTATTTTGGTGATGATTTCCTATAACGAATTAGGATTGATTGAAATACAAAGCTCCTAACGTTAAATGAGTGTTCCAGTATTTCTCTTATACCTTCCAAAATAATCAGCTGGTCAAAGTAATTCTTGGGTTATATTTAACCATTGAATAACCCAAACAAAGTATTATAAATAAAATAATGTCTTATTTTAGTTTCAAAGCAATAACTTTCGAATTGTTATCAACAAATTAATTCAAAATTACAAATATATATTGAATTGAAAGTTATTTAGATTTTGAGCGCAATCGATTCATGCAAAATTTGAGTTTATTTCTTACTATTGTTTTTTGATATACAGTCCTTTATTCAAAACTGCCATATTTTTATTTGTTTTGTTTCCGTACTAAAATGGAATTTTGAGCGATTTCGAGGAGAATATAGAATTTTTTAAAGAACATTTTTTGATACTTCATGTCAACTTGGATGCACACAATTGCCATATAGATCTGTAAAAAGTCTCACGAGCATAAATGACGACGCTCATTATAATATGTCGCTTGTTTTAATGAAAATAATGATATAGAGAGTCAAACCACTGCTATTCAAATGGAAAAATTATTGATCGAATACTAATATATACTTCTGAATCATTATAAATGGATAATCTGGTCGCCATAAGATAAATATAGCTCCATAGATTATTATTTATTTATGTAAAAAATAGAAGAGTGGAACTTATTTGTCGCAGCGTGTCATGTTGCAACGTCTAGATAATATAAGTTCTTTTCTCACTCAAATCCTAACACCGACGCCTTGTATGACTCGGCAAACACCTGGTGGTCTTTTTTCACTAGCTTATAAAACCACATCTGCTATGAAACTTGAAAAAATTAATTCTCAGAGGAGGGAGTTTCCACTGGTACCAAATGGTACAGTACGGTTTTCTCATGTTAAAGGGGGGAAAACTTTTAGACCTAGTATGCACACAGTTTAACTTAAAAAGTTTGTTTATTCTAGATAGTTGTGTTTAACCTATGATTAATATCTTATATGAAGACTTATAAAGCATTTTTGAGACATTGTTTCTAAGTGAACCTTTTCGAGCACAAATATCTTGGAAGTACAGTCCAAAAATCCAGTCGATTAGCCATTGAAAGCATTTGAATAGTTCTTACGTGCTTGATCGATAGATAGCGTTACTAATAAGGTCCTGTCATGTGGTTACTCCTAAACACCTCTCTACTAGTAGACTTTTTATATTGTGGAGTTCACCAGAAAGGGTTAAAACAATTTCATGCATTTCTAGTTTTATTGAACTCATTTCTTAGTACTCTACGTGCTTGATCGATAGATAGCGTTACTAATAAGGTCCTGTCATGTGGTTACTCCTAAACACCTCTCTACTAGTAGACTTTTTATATTGTGGAGTTCACCAGAAAGGGTTAAAACAATTTCATGCATTTCTAGTTTTATTGAACTCATTTCTTAGTACTCTAAAACTAGAAATACTCAAATTCCGTTGCCAATCAATTTGCTTTCCCAACATAATTGTTTCGTGAAATTCTATGAAAATATACAAATCTTTATCTTATACAAAACTATGTATCATATTCTCTTTTGTGGTTAATTATGAGTGATTAATACTTTCATTTATATGTAATCAACATGTGAGGTGTAAAACAATACTCAAACAAAAAATTTCAGCTAGTCCTCTAAGTGATGTTCTACGAAAAGCAGATTTGAAAGTTTGGTCTGAAGAATCATGTTTCGACAAGTATCCCGAATCGTTTCAACCAACTATGATTTGCGCTTATGAAGATGAAACGGATACATGCGAGGTACTACTTATAGTATAATTATTTGAACTCATAAAATTAATTTAAAATGCATTTACAATGGGTATCTGAATATAAAAAAAGTTTTCCAAATTATTACCGTAGTAGAAAAGTTAAGAAAATTCTTGTATTAGTTAAAGAAATATGTCAATGAATAGTGTTTTTGAGAATTTTATTCAGAATATGTTTAGACAATTTTCCTTACAATCTTTACTTTTCTCGCATGAGGAAAGGTTTTCTTTTTTTATGCAATCAACTTAATATAACACATTCTAAAAATAAATAAACAACTGATAGTTATGTAGTACGACCAGTGATGTACAAATCCCGGTCATTTATTTTTATGTTATACCCAGTTTACAGTTTACTCAGGGTATTTACGTGGGTATTTATCCAAAATGGGTATTTTAGTGGGTATTTCTCATTAAGTTTAACTACTTATTTATCCACAAACAGTTCATTCATGACATACGATAACTAAATTAAATAGTATCAAAGATATTGAAATGGAAAATTAAAATAAAAATTTAACTCGTCTTAAAAAGTCAGTTTTTAAGGCGATTCATTGAATTTCTCAATATCTAAACCCTTTTAACATGGTTTTCAAAAAGTAAACATACTGCCAATACAAGTAGGAAAACACAGCAATTACCTTTCATATATATATATATATATATATATATATATATTAAAGCTTTTCATGTATTAACTTCCAGGGTGACAGTGGAGCCCCGTTGATGAAGTTATTCGAAGGTAGATACTATTTGGTCGGCCTGTCCTCCTTTGGAGAGAAAGATAGGTGTGCAACTCCTGGAGATCCAAGAGTTTTCACTGCAGTGGAACAAAACCTTAGATTTATTAAAGACGTTACTGGATTTCTAAATTTTGTAGCAGAAGAAGCAGAAGAAATGCTTAGCTTACACTCATAAAAACTCGCTATTCCATACAGATTAATTCCAGTTCATATTATAAATCTTTATTAAGATAGATTGTTTGCTTGGTATATTGAATATATTTTCGACCCCTTTAAAGTTATTCGTCCGATTACTGCTGTTCTAATGCAAAGTTGGTGTGTCAATTCAAAAATAAAAATTGACCACATGCAGTGATATTCTTTTTTTTTTATCGAAGGAAATAATCTCGTATTTTTAAATGTGTTGTCCAATTTTCAGCTTAAGGTGTGGCATCTATGCTAGAGCATGAGATAAAAAGTAATCAAGAATTAATATCTTCAGAACGGCTCTTTTCCCCGCTACCTTTGCTTCAATTTTTTATTGCTGTTTTCTGTTATAAACTTATTAAATACTTATATTAAAAAATAATAATTTATTTCATCACATACAAGAACGTCAAAAAAATGTTCTATTTAAAGCGGAATGAATGTTAGAATAAAGCAGATTTTTCCCTTGTCAATGTGTCTTATTTTACGAATTGAAGTTATTGTTATGCAAAACTGGTATCTCAAACATACGTTAAAATCTTTTATTTTTTTCTAATTCTGTAAAATTATACTTTAATGTTTTGAAAAAAATGTAATCGATCAACTTTGCTTCGTCTGTTCAGAAAGCATTTAATTTTATAACTAGTTGCATTATTATTGCACGTGCCACCAAATGGAATTTTTAAGAATAATTGAATAATTTTGAAAATAGTTAGTCAGGAATATTTTATTAAATTACACTCATGTCGGTCAAAAATTATATTTACATACCAAAAATACTTATATTCCATGAAGTACACAAACGATGTAATCCATTTTGCAGGAAATGTGTGAAAGACAAATTCAATTAGAATTATCCAATGAAAAGTTTCTAAACGCTTTCTGATATGCAAGTCAAGGTGTTACGTCATCCTACGGTGAATCGAGTGCTTTGCGCAAAGTGAATATCTGAGTGAATTTCTACAATACAGCGTTTGATTTCAATGTGTAATTACTTGAAACGATTTGTTATGGCTACGAAGTATCATTTGGAAGAATCTGAAGAGGCGCACTATCGGCCGTTTAGAAGCAGGGCAGACAATATTGGAAGCAGCGAGATGTGTGAATATTTCAAGACCGACAGTCTCTGCACTATGGAAATATTTTCAAAACTATGGTACTGTTTTAAGGAGGCTTGTACAAGGTCGTAAACGTATAAAAACCACTTCTCAAGATCGATATATGGCAATAACTGTCCGTCGTAACAGGAAGTCTACTGTTCGGCAGTTAAGGTCAGATCTTGCAGCAGCCACGGAAACTGTTTTATCACGGCAAACTGTATACAAAAAGCTTAATGAAAAACATCTTTATGCCAGAAAGCCAAGGGTATGTGTTTCATTGTCTTCACAACACTAAAGGAATCGATTTAATTGGTGCAAAGAATATTAAAACTGGAGGCAACACGAATGGACCCATGTTCTCTTGACTGATGACTCGGGGTTTAGTTTAGCAACTGATTCTAACGGCAGTATTCACAAGTCTAAATTAACCAGCAGATTAATGATAATACCCGAATTATCGAAAAAACCGTTTTCGCAATGCCTGATCCGTCGTTCAAACAGCCTTTTCGGTGTTACATTTTGATCCTCCAAAATCGGCGAATGAACTGTCGGTTGAGTGTTACGAATGCGTTTTACTTTCAAGAGAAAGAAGAAACAAAATGGACGACACACTTTTTTGTGTGCTAAATTTCAGTATTCTTGCAATAACATGCATTTAACTAATCTTATATAAATCGGAACAAGAAAATAACATTTTCTATAAAGTAGATATTTACAGATGTGTTCTGTTTCGAACCTATAACGTGAGCAACACACCGGTTTTTCAAGGTTCTAATAATATTTTTTTATTGATATTATACATTAATATATTAACTAGTTAGCTAGAGAATACTCAAGAGAAGGCAATCACCCGTGAGCGGGAGGAAGCGTGGCGCGTCAGAAAGGAAATAGTTGACTTCCCTGCAAAAGATATTCAACAGAGAATATGACCATAGCAGATGCAAATTCGTTGTGAAATAAAAATGATTTGGTTGATTTATTACGAAAATGAAAGAAAATTGACAATGCAAGTGTTACTTCACTTTACAACAACACACACCCATACTGACAAGTACAAAATATGGGATTACATTCATTTGTCAAGCCATTGTGAACAATTCTTTCTTGCAAAATTTATGTTTCCATAAAAGTTCAATTTGAAATTACATGCCTTAGCATTTCTTTTTCCAAACCTAAATTAAAATGCCTTATGCGTTCTATTTAATCACAATTTGGAATTAATTCTTCAGGCGAAGTATGTGTTTGACTAGGATGAATGCAAATTCGGGCGTTGTACCAAATATTGTTAACAATATCACGTAATCGTGAGGAGAAGGGGCAGTAGCCAATCACAACGAGTGTATCATTTTAATCCTTGGAACGGAACGGACGTATCAATTACGGAGTACCTTGCAGATAACTGCGAACCTCCACATCAGAATTAATAAAGAATTTAATGGTTGTAAACTTAAAAATGAGGGAAGAAAGTTAAAGGTAGTGACAATCAGTGCTGTAGTCGTAAGTAAATCAGAGGGTATACCATGGGGACCCCTTCACTAATATAGGCAGGTCCCCATGGTATACCCTCTGATGGTACACTCTTTGTATGGTACACTCTGATACCCGTAGAATTTTTTCCATGGGGGGGGGGGGGCGAAACATGTACTTGCTACTTATACTTTTCCACGAAATATGTAGGTATTCATTAAACTAAACCCGCGCTCGCAGATGGCCGTGAAACATGGTATTATTTCAATTGTTCTTAAAAGAGGCTTTAATTTTTCTGGACAAACTTGGGCATTTTCATTGGTCCCTCAAACCCAGAATTGTGCACATTTCATCTATACCAAAACTTCAACAGATCCTTTTTGCCTTCTTTTCTACACGGCGAATATCCCCTATACTTATATTTTCTGGATCAAGCACGGATATATCCTCCAAAAGTTGACAATTTTCTTCTTTAACATCAAAACAAAGTCTGAATTTCATTCTATCGACAATAGTTCGAATGAATTACTTTTGCTTAATAGGTACGATTTTGGAATTATGTACCAAGGTGAGTAGTGTAAGAATGGGGCTTCACCGACAGCCGCCGCAACCCGCAACCGGTTGCGGCGGAAGGTTTTAAGCCAATCGGTTGCGGCGGTGGGGGAAGGTTTTAAGCCAACCGGTCGCTAGATAGGAATGAGATTAGATAAGAAGGCTGAAGTAGAGTACAAGAAGTTTTTACTGATAAGGTAAGTTAAAGTGTTTTTTTTCTTAAGATACAAATACATACATAATTTTGATGCTTTTACTTAAACACTAATTATACATTAGATGCTATAGCACATATTTTATTGCAGTATTTATTTTTAAATGCTGTACACTTAAGTAAAAGTACAAAAATCTTTTTTTATATTTTATTTGAAAACTTTGCAAGACCCATACT
The DNA here is from genome assembly GCA_947359465.1 of Metellina segmentata. NCBI lineage: Eukaryota > Metazoa > Arthropoda > Arachnida > Araneae > Tetragnathidae > Metellina > Metellina segmentata. The sequence goes on along the minus strand of OX375877.1, from coordinate 122,159,111 downwards.
GTGAAAATGTTTCCTTATAAATTTTTTTTAATTGAACTAAAGAAAACTCACCCATATACCACAGAAGTACAACACGGGACTTACAGAAGTAAGTTGATTAAACAAAGAAACAGTGGAATAAAGTTAATTAAACTTACAAGATTTGAAGACTTAACAAATGAGTAGAAACACAGATGACTCCTTGTTCATTTGAAGAAGTTGTAATTGTATTGAAATCAAACCATTGTAACGACTTAGACTAATACTACAGGTTGAGAAATAAGAAGTTTTTTTTTCTAGATTAGAATATGCTTAAACTTGTACACAGTTCTCTTGGAATCGGAGGTCTGGGTATGGTTCCCTTGGAGAATCGGTAGCAGTGACCCGAGTAATGGGGTGAGTTCCAGGCTACTGCCTTTCACGGTTATCTCGGATGAGATCAAGTCTGGCGGGATGCCAAGGCGGAGAATCGGGTCTCCTCTGGTCTACAAACCAAGCAAAGGGTGAATTCCAGGCTGCGGCCTTTCACGGTTATCTCGGATGAGATCAAGTCTGGCGGGATGCCAAGGCGGAGAATCAGGTCTCCTCTGGTAACGGGACTCGAGCGATAGTCCTCCGGCCGGGTGGCCTCTCGGAGCGTTCTCAGGTGAGATCAGAAGGTCGCAAGCTCGTGCGACCGTGGAGCAGTTTAGCCGGCTACCTGCCGCGGCTGCTGCGTTCCTCTCAAGGATAATCTGGGGCCTGATGCCCGGGTAAGTTCAGCTCGACCGTCCTGTGGCAATTAAAATCACTCGGAGCTCCTCGAAAAAACCGTGCGCGCCCTTTTATACCTCTTTTGGAGGGAGTGGGCTTCTGGCGCTGTCGTCGCTCTTGACGTAATTCACGTCCTGCAATTGGTCTAGTGTCAGGGGGGTCACATGTGCCCTCTGACCTTATTGGCCTTTGAACCCCGACGGAAGGTCTCGGTTCGGCCTCTCGCTGTCTAGGATCTTGCGTCCAGCTCGTCCATCAACCTGGGAACCAAAAGTCTGCCCATTGTCTCTAACTGTCGAGTAGAGCGACAGGAGGGCGACTGGCTGTCGCCGCCATCTCCGTTGGACTTAGACGTGGGAGAGAGAGAATATATGCATACTCCACAATCCCTCCCCCCTTTAAGAGATTTTTCCTTGGTGAAAAATCTGTAAGGCAAGGGTTAGACAAAACAAGTTCACTGATCAATTCATTAGAGGCAAAGGAAAGAGAATACACCATAATTACTGGAGGAGTATTGGCTCTTTTACCTAACGTACTTCAAATATTCCTCAGTGTTAGGCCAACATCCTGCTTAAACAGTCTGCATGCTGGTTTTCCTTGCCCGCCCCGAATAGTATCCTCAGTAATCAGCAAATTTACGGTCTCTACTCGCTGGTGATAAGGTTTGAGTAGATTTACGTGATAAACTTGCGTTTTGGATCTACCGGGCATTTGGATGACATAGTTAGTTTCCGACAACTGTCTCACTATCTCTCCTGGCCCAACCCATTGAACTGACATTTTATTCGCTTTGTACGATGCCAGAATCAAAACTAAATCGCCGGGATTAAACTTCCGCGTGACGGCTCCCCTATCGTAATAGGTTTTCCGTTTGGGCTGTTGTTCCGCTTCCCTCTGAGACGCAAGCTCCGGGCATCTCTTTAGCCTATTTAGTAATCCTAGAACGTATTCCGTCACTAACTCGCCTTCGTCCGGTTTTTGTGTCCAGCGCTCAAACAAGATTGTCTCGGGCACTCTCAGTTTTTTTCCATGCTCCAACTCGGACGGGCTGAATCCTGTGGACTCGTGAGTCACATTCCTTAGGGCGAGAAGGGCGAACGGCAACTGTTTCTCCCAATCCTCTCCCGACTCTAAACACAGTACCTTCAGTAACCTTTTCGCGGTACGGTGCCATCTCTCTACGCTGTTAGATTGGGGGTGATACACGGAGGTGTGACATACCCTAATACCAAACCTTTCGAACAATGAGGTTGTCAAGTGGCTAGTAAAGCAGGTTCCGTTGTCACACTGTATCTCGCGTGGTAATCCCAACCTACCAAATATCCCCAACAGCGCATCCGTCACTGTTTCTGAACTGATATCTGGGACGGGTATGGCCTCCGGGTATTTCGAAGCTACGCAGATAGCCGTCACCAGATACTTATTATCGCGACTTGACACAGGGAGTGGCCCAACGGTGTCAATATTTATTTTCGAGAATATTTCTGTAATAATTGGTACAATTTTTAAAGGTGCCTTCTTTTTTTCCCGGGATTTACCAATCCTCTGACAAGGATCGCAACTTCTTACAAATTCTTCGGTGTCTTTTGTGCAATTCGGCCAAAAGAAATACCTAAGAAGCTTATCCTTCGTTTTGGTCACCCCTAAGTGCGAACCGCTACCTTCATGAATGAAGCTGAGTACCGGTTCCGCAGTTTCGCGGGAATCACCAGCTGTAGCCTCGCGTCTCCTAAATGATCGATTGACTTCCGGTAAAGCAATCCATTCTCGATACGGAACTCAGTTGGTTTTCCCGTTTCTGCTCTTTCCCAGCTAAGTTTCAATTCTTCGCAGCTCTTCTGCTCGTTTTTAAATTCCTCCGCCGAAATCCCTGCCAGATAGGTTTCGGCACTTTCAGTGGCCTCCGGCAGTTCAATCGGTTCCTCCTCAACAACTATTGGGCTTTGGGGTGCGACTGGCGGGGGTCTATATTCTCTTCGGGCCTGACCACGCGTGACCACTTGATTCAACAGTTGCGGGTTTCGCTTTGCCTGCTCAATTAGCTCTTGGGTGGCGTTCCCTAATAAATAGTGATTCATTTTCACGGAACTCCCCACAATAGCAGCCTTGGTGACCACTCGCAATAATTGCCGCACTTTCGATTATCATTTTCGCTAAAGGTAAACACCGATAATCGTTCTCAAGGGGTTGTCTGACCCATATCTTTTCTCCCGTAAAGTCTTCCGGGTTTGCTAATTTCAGAGGGGCTAAATCAATGCTGCTACCGCTGTCCCGTAGTATGGTCATTTCTACATTGTTTACGCGACCCTGGCTTAGGAACGGCCTAAATGAGGGAGCGAACTCCTTTGTGGTTAGGTTATTTACCCGTTCCTGTGGGCGATTGTTGAGGGGACAATGGGGGCGGATATGGCCCGTTTGATTGCATTCATAGCAACGCACTTCTCTTCTACGCTCGAATGCCTGACTGCGGATATCTCTCTGCGAACTTGGGGTTTCTTGCCCTGGCCTTCCCCTAGGTCTTTCGTGGCCCCCTGGCTTATTGTCAACAGGTGGTTTTTCGGTCTTAACCCTATCATTAAACCTCCTTTCTGGTGGGCGGAACCTGTCTGGCCTCCGCGAGAATTTTCGGTTAGTTTCATAATCGTCGAGCTTCTCGACCAATTCTGCCGGATCGATCATCTCGGCCCATAAGTCGAGGAAATGGTCTTTCATCTCGACCGGAACGCGCCTCTTAATTTGATCCGATATTATCAGATCTTTGAGTGCTTTATAATTATCTACTTTTAGGGCTCCTAACCAACCCTCAAAATAGCTCCTTAGCTCGAAGACGAGGTCTTTCCACAAGGTTCCTGGCTTCCTCTGATGTTGTTGAAATTTTACCCTGTAGGATTCGGCGCTTATTTGGAATCTCTTAAGGAGAAGTGACTTAACATACTCATAATCCCCGCTCACTTCGATAGGTTCCCTTACAATCAGTTCAGCTATGTCTACCGGAAGCAAGGGGATCAAGTAGTCAACCCATTCTGTTTCCTCTATAGCCAACTTCCGAATCTGCCTCTCAAACAAAATTAGGAACAACGACAAATCGGCCTTCTCAGGTTCGAATTTTTGCATCACTGACCCTAAATGCCTGAGGGGTCTGGTTTCTACCCTACGCGTGTGGGCGGAATAAGTTATCTCGACTGCTTGTGTTAGGCGGAGACGCTCCAGTTCAAATTCCCGTAACGACTCAGCCTCAGATTTTTCAATTTCTCTCTCTCGGACCAAGCTTTCGAGCATTTCATTGGTTCCTACCTCCTCAAATTCGGGACTTTGTTGAATTTCTTTTACAAGGATCGTTATAGTTTCGTCCCCCGTTATATCTAGCCCCATTTCTTCTGCTAGCCTTTGCAAGTCAATTTTCCTATGTCTTTTTAGGAAAGCCATTTTTTTTCTATCTCTGCGGTTCCCCACTAAATCAAAACGCGGCACATACACAACAGTTTTTAAATTTCAGCGATCCTCTAATTCCAAAACATAAAATACACCAACAAAAAACAATGCACAGTCAAAGAAAAATCCCAATCAAACAGTTGTAAATTAAGGTACCTACTTAATTTTAGTGATAGACACAACCAACATGCACAAAGAAACCCAGAATGTTAACTACTATTAATTTAACACTCCAGTTTTAACAATCAGTACAAGTTAACTACCAAATTCAATATTTCACACAATACGACCTTACACATTAAATACCTAAGCCTCCAATAAAAAAATCAGCTTACCCCGTTTGTTGACCACTTGCGATGAGGTATCCAGTTTGAAAGCACACTCGCACTACTCTAAGCGATTCACGTAATTGAAGCCCGCACAGAATTGAGGAACGGACACTTCACACGACCGCTGGCGCTGGACCACACAACGCGATGACGCACAGCTGCATGAGGTCTAACCACGGTCCGGTGGCTGGACACTTTCACTTTCGCCTAATGGCGTTGGGGATGTTTTTGGCCGTTGGCGCTTCTACGGGGGTTCTCTGTCGAAGACTGCTCTGATCGCTATCCTGCACGGATGATTCGTTCTTCTGTGGTGGGTTCTGACGGAGGTTTTAGCTGTGGGTCTCCTAAGTGATTTCTATACTAGGAAATCCCACCGCTGCCATCAGTTTGTCTGTAACGACTTAGACTAATACTACAGGTTGAGAAATAAGAAGTTTTATTTCTAGATTAGAATATGCTTAAATTTGTACACAGTTCTCTTGGAATCGGAGGTCTGGGAATGGTTCCCTTGGAGAATCGGTAGCAGTGACCCGAGTAATGGGGTGAGTTCCAGGCTACGGCCTTTCACGGTTATCTCGGATGAGATGATGTCTGGCGGGATGCCAAGGCGGAGAATCGGGTCTCCTCTGGTCTACGAACCAAGCAAAGGGTGAATTCCAGGCTACGGCCTTTCACGGTTATCTCGGATGAGATCAAGTCTGGCGGGATGCCAAGGCGGAGAATCAGGTCTCCTCTGGTAACGGGACTCGAGCGATAGTCCTCCGGCCGGGTGGCCTCTCGGAGCGTTCTCAGGTGAGATCAGAAGGTCGCAAGCTCGTGCGACCGTGGAGCAGTTTAGCCGGCTACCTGCCGCGGCTGCTGCGTTCCTCTCAAGGATAATCTGGGGCCGGATGCCCGGGTAAGTTCAGCTCGACCGTCCTGTGGCAATTAAAATCACTCGGAGCTCCTCGAGAGTTTTAAAATATTATGGAGCACATGGCCCCGGAGGGGCCTTAATCTCCAGTATTGATACTTAAACATGGCGTGATGGAACTTGCCTTGTTGAAAACATGAGTTAATAGTTTTAGATCTTGGACAGTTAACAAAAGGTGCATGGAATAAAGGTTGGTCAAGGTATTTAAGGTTGAATAAAGTCAACATGGATAAGTTTGGGGTTTTAATCGACAAGAATAAGGGTTTTACGTGGTCTGTTCTTATTTTGAGGAAGTGTAGGATCATATGTTTCTATTTCCTGAATTGCAGCATTGTTTATATAATTTAAATTAGTGAAAAATTTTGTTGAAAGTTTCTGTATTAATTTACTGAGCGTTGTGATGTTGAGAGCTCTGAGAATATCTTCGTTGCGTTAGAACCATCTTGATCTAGTTATTTGTAGAAGGAAATGCATTTGTAATTGTTCCAGTCGTTTAATATTTATGGAGTTAGTTGCCCCCCAGATTGGGCTGGCATAAGTTATTGTAGGTCTGATGAAGTAGAGGTATATTAGCTTTTTGTTTGCACGAGATAGGGATGAACTCCGATTTGTGAGAGGGTATAACATTGCTGAGGCTTTTCTGAATTTGTTTTGCAGATATTTAATGTGAGGTTTCCAACTGAGTTTATAGTCAAGTATAAGACCTAGATATTTAGTTTCGTTAGACCATGGTATGGGTTGTCTGTACAGTTGAAGCATTGGTAGTTTATAGTTTAGAGGGGTTGTTACGACAGAACATTATGGCAGCTGTCTTTTCAACATTTAGCATTATTTTCCATTTTGTAAGCCATGATTCAAGGTAGAAGATGTGAAGTTTAAGATCAGCCAGAATAATTTTGTAATTTTTGTGTTGTGACATTATGGCGGTATCATCAGCAAACATGCATATTTTAGTATTTTCTGATTGAGGGATATCGTTCATGAAGAAATTAAAGAGAAAGGGGCCAAGCTTGGAGCCTTGAGGGACACCAGCATAGATGTTTCTTTGAGACGAGTGCTGTTTGTTAACTCTTACTACGAATTTACGGTTGGAGAGGTAAGATGTAATGAGTAGTATGATGTGGTCAGGGAATTTACGTGTGATCATTTTAAAAATGAGGCCTTGAATCCAGACTTCGTCAAAAGCCTTTGCTATGTCGAAGAAGACAGCTCCTGTGTATTTGGATGGGCGTCCAGATCGTATGTACTCTACTACGCTTAGGAGTTGGTGATTTGTGGAGAGTTGGGGGGTGAACCCGAATTGTTGGAGAATCATGATATTATTTGAGTAGGTGAATTCAGTGAGGCGTTTGAGGATTACAGCTTCAGTGATTTTACTCAGAGTAGGTAAGAGTGATATGGGTCTGTAGCTAATGGGATGTGAGGGATTTTTTTCAGGTTTCAGAATAGGTACAACACATGCTGTTTTTCATATGTTGGGGAAGTGGTTATGTTTGAAGATAGCATTGACTATTATAGTGAATAAATGAATAACATTGTGTGTGAGATTTTTGACCATCTTGTAAGTTACCCCTTCCATGCCAGGAGCTTTTTTTATTTTGATATTGTTTATATGAGATGAGAGAGATCTCAGATTGAGAAATAACTATGGAGTTTGTGTTTTTTGGAGAACTCGTGAAATGGTTTATAGTATTTGAAACAAGGGAAGTGGTCATGGGGTCATCAATATTGTTTTCAGTGAATTGTGTTTCAAGGCTGTCTGCTATGAGATTAGCTTTGTCAAGATCTGACACAGCTGTGTTGTGAGAGGAATTAAGGGGAGGGATACATTTCCATTTTTTTGTTAAAGATTTAGTTGATTTCCAGATGGAGTTATCTTCAGTATTTAGGGATTCAAGGTGATTTTTCCAAGAGTCCTGAGAGTGTTTAGATATTTTTTTCCTTAGAGTTTTTTGAGTTTGATTAAGGAGGGTCTTAAGGTGAGGATTTTTTGTGGATTGCCATTGTCTTTCAAAAAACCGTGTGCGCCCTTTTATACCTCTTATGGAGGGGGTGGGCTTCTGGCGCTGTCGTCGCTCTTGACGTAATTCACGTCCTGCAGGGGGGTCACATGTGCCCGCTGACCTTATTGGCCTTTGAACCCCGACGGAAGGTCTCGGTTCGGCCTCTCGCTGTCTAGGATCTTGCGTCCAGCTCGTCCATCAACCTGGGAACCAAAAGTCTGCCCATTGTCTCTAACTGTCAAGTAGAGCGACAGGAGGGCGACTGGCTGTCGCCGCCATTTCCGTTGGACTTAGACGTGGGAGAGAGAGAATATATTAATACTCCACACCATATATTATATTTTAATGATTCTTTCCTAGCTATATTACTTTTTATTTAAATAAATCTGGCTAAAATTTAGTGATTTAATTCTTTAGATTTACAAACTTTTTGAAATGAAATTTTCTTTGATTTATTGTAAAATGTTAAGATGTTTTCACACAAAAATTAGATACTATTACACATATTTTAATAATGATTTTGAAAAAATACGATTTAAACATATAAAGTAGATATTATTAAAAATTTTTAAATACAAATTAAAAAAAAAAATTTTAAATTTACAATTAAGACATTTAGCAGTTTGATATCTTAAAGCATGTTTTATGTAAGAAAAAAAATAAGAAGAAACCTGTAAAAGTAAAATATTTTTTTACCTTCATTTTGAAACTTTGCAAGACCCATACTATTAATAGTTTACTTGTACATTTCAAGTAGTGAAAATGAGTATTAATAAACTTTTAGTTCTTGAAGCTCTAAATTAAATGTTCTTTTTTTCTAATGCTCTTGCAAACCATACATTTTACTAAACATATGAACATCTTTTAATTTACTTGAAAACCCTGTGTACATTATGTAGTTTAAATTGCAGAACCAAATGCCTATTTTGTACAAGTATTTTACAAGATACTTTGTATAGGTCTTTTATAATTTTAGATGTACTGCATTGCTACGTTAAATGGATAGTAAGTGGGTTTTGTGATTTTGAAAATAATGTGTACACTTCTATGCTGTTAAACAAAATAAATTTTTGCCCTTTCTTTAAAGTTAATGCATAATCTAAAGATTTATTCACACCACTGACAGTTTTACACATGAGTAAAATTAAATAACTAAAAATTTTAAATGCTAATTAATTTTTTAAATGAACAAATACCATTGAAATAATGGTTAAGTATGAATCCTACGTATTATTCAAGCAATCTCTGCAAAAAACCAATTGTTCTAAAACATATTGAAAAAATAATTATAAAACATTGAAACATAATTCTAAAACATATTGATAGAAGTCATACTGAAATAAAGTAAACTATATAACACTTTTTAATTGAAAAAAAAAAAGAAAGAAAAAAAACAGGATTCATATATTTTTACAAAATAATGTACTATAGTAAAAACAAAAGAACTTATTTTTTACATGCCTACATTTTTTAAGAGACATATATTTCCTATTAGCCAGTTATGAAATACCGTCACCTCAGCTTTTGGGCAATGCAAATGATTTTTGTGATGGCCACATGATAGTTTTTGGATCTATTTGTTGCTGCTTAGAGTGCATAGTGCATCGAATTTTGGACACCCAAAGTGTTCCAATTTATGTTCCGAATATTCAAGGCATCTAAGCGTTGTTTCTCAACTCAACCACCTTTGTAAGCAACTAAGTACTGAGAGGCACTCTTTGTCTGCTTGTACAATTCCAAAAGTTTAGAGTCTAGACTTTCTAAGGGAGACACGTTTTCCCATGCTATGGGGCAGAAAGGAAGTCCACACACGTAAATTTCAACATATCGCACAGTTTTACGATCTCAGGCACTAAGTTTATACTTATAAGGCGATAAGTTAAAACGAATACTATACGCTGCATGCGATTTTATAGCAATGTAACCGTATTCACGTACTAAAAAACCTTGCTTAGTCTGAAATCCATCAAAATCCACAATTGCGCAAATGTTAAACATTGCTATTGAAAAGCGTTATATGTTCGTGGAAAAATAATTGTAAACTGGAGACACAAAGAACTGAACTATATATAACACCATACACTTACTAATCAGAAAAGTTAATTTTATTTCATTCTTTTATCTTTTGTGAGTAACAATAAACTCGTAAGTGAAGAATGTACTCAGAAAACACGTGCTTGTGATAATGTGACAAGTAAAACTTTATGTTGTAATACAGTATTTTAACAAAAGGGGGTATGCTTAAATGTGCATGTAATTTGTTCTTTTTTTGATCTATCACGTAGATGAGCTGAATACAATTCAATTCGGTGACTAAACTTGAGCAAGAAAAAAATATGTAACCAAATATAATTTATACTCGAGGAACTTGTTTATTTACTTTCTTTAAAGTATATAGATTTCTCTTGATTATGCTGTTTTATTTTTCTAAATTTACATCAGTAAATTGAATTACTTATTTATGGGCACAAATCTTTGCCTTTTGTTGAACAGAAATTAGTATCTTTGACTAGTATCAGATTTTTTAAAATTGACGAAGATAACCTTTATGAGGGGATTTAACTCGATAGGCCTATAATTTTACACTTAAGAGTAACAGAGCAGTATAGTTTTTAGGAAAATGAATAACCATTATGTAAATTTGAAGCCAAAATTTCCAAGCATGTCTATGCTTAATTTTTTTTTATAACGCCTATCTACGTTTAGAGATTGGCCACGCACAAACTTTGACATTTGGGACCTGACCGAAAACGGATTGTTTTATACGGGTGTATCGGACAGGGTCAGGTGCTATTGGTGTGGCGAAGCGCTTGAAAATTGGAAAGAAGAGGATGTAGTGAGACACGAACACATAAAGTTTTATCCAAAATGTTTGGTAGCCCAACAACAGCAAATGATTGCTGACCCTAGATCAAAAAGAACTCCAACAGATGAAATTGTACAGGTGGATGAAATCAAGAATAATACCAATGGTTTAATAAAACCCTATGTAAAAAATTCCCCCTCAAACAACGACAAAAACGTACGACTTTGTAAAATGTGTTTAGAATCAGAAATGGATGCTACTTTACAGCCTTGCGGTCATCTGGTGACATGCATGAGATGTACGAAAGGTCTCTTAACGTGTCCTATGTGCCGAACCAATATTTTATATAAAATTAAAACGTACATTTGTTACTAAACGTTATCTACTCTTTATCAATTCAAGTCGTTGATGCAATTTTTAGTGACTAACTGAACATGACGTGAAAGAATTCCACAAGAGTGGTATTTTGAGTTTAATGTTATGAAATTAACACATGTATGGCAGCAAAAACACTAGTAAGGAAGTTCGAAACTTCTAAAAAAAAATTATAAGACTTTCTATCAAGGACTTGTGGTAAAATCGTGTAGGAAAGACTTATACCCCTTTTAAATATATTAAATATAATAACTATTTTACTTATTTGTTGTTTTTTCACTACATACTAAGCCTATTTTGGACATAGGAATTTTAAAGTTCCTTAAAAAGGAGTTACAAATTGCTTTAAGAAAGATTTGTGTAAAAGTACTCTGTAATGTAAGAAAGCTGGAAATAAATATTCATATTTTGAGAGATATATTCATATTCAAGAGATAAAAAAACCCTCCTATCTCCAAAGTAAAAAGTAGGAGGGTTTTTTATCTCTTGGACAAACCTTTTTTATCTCTTGGTTAGTTAAAGCTATTTGTTGAAAACGTGTACCTCAAAGCTCTTAAAATGATGCGTTTTACAAACCAACCCAAAGCTTGCAAAAGAATGCGATTCAACGATCTGGTGTTTTCAGAGGAAAGCTTAAATTTGTCAATGCAATCACTTCCAGAAAATATGTTTCACCTTGGCGAATATTTATTCGTGCTAATTAACAACTCTAATGGTTCCACACGTGTCCTCATTCGTAAATTTACTTTAGATAAACACAGTGTTTTGCAGCCAACTAAGGAATGTGTTTCCCCGCATCCGAAAACATGGTATATTCTTATGGAGAAGGTGAGCAAGTTTTTCGCGTTCGCAACTAGCTCCGACGTTAAAGTTATAGAGAAGGAAGTCTGCCTTTCTAAAGCGTTTGATGCGGAAAAAATGGACTTGGTTTTACAACTTGTATTTCAGAAAAAAGACCATTGTTTTCAGTTCTCGCTCTATTGTGTGTTTATGAATTCTGATCAGTATTTTAAATTGTGCGAATTCTATGCTAATGTGTCAGATATATTGAAAATATCGTTTTTGACGTATTTGCTGCCATACTATGTGAAACTGGAAATCAAAAATGGTTTTCCTGGTGAAAGTTACAAACTTTACTGCAGTGACACTGATAAATCTGATTGTTGGAGAGAAGTTATAGCTTCTCTCTGCAAGTGCCTAAAAGAAATTGTGGTAAAAAATATTATTATTCTTTTTGATTGCTTAGGTTGTAAGAATGAAATTGTCAATCAATCTGTACATGCATGTATGAAAATGAGTGTTGACGAACGCTTTTGCGAATTTTCTACCCTTGCTTTATGTGCTGTTAACTGGAAAGAGTTTGCTACTAATTTTGTAAGAGAGAGCAATAATTTGTTAAACTTTTATGACATAATATTAGAGGACAACTTTTTTGAGAATTTGAATACAACAGATATTTTCAATACTGTTAGAGAAATGTATGTAAAAGGCTTGTAAGATATGTTGTAACAATTATATGAACTGTTTTACCTATTCCTATGTTTTCAATAAATATTTTATCTTTCATCCAGTGTTGTCAAAAAAAAAATATTCTACACAACAATTTTGTATTTTTTTGATAGTGTAAAACAAAGTTCAATAAGAAACACAAATTTAAACAATTCAAATATTAAAAAGTAAAAAAAAGTTAAGTATAAACATAACAAAGTTTAACAGTAAAAAAGTCAAGCGGCAAAAAAAATTAGGCAGTAACAAAAAAAAATTTAACAGCAAAAAAAAAATTAACAGTAAAAAAAAAAAAAGCAGTAACAAAAAAAATTTAAGCTGTAATAGAAAAAAGTTTAACAGTAACAAAAAAAAGTTAACCAGTAACAAAAAAAAGTTACTGTGGTTTAAAGAAATTAGTTAGAAAATGAAAATGGAAAAAGATCTCACAAAATATGAATATTTATTTCCAGCTTTCTTACATTACAGAGTACTTTTACACAAATCTTTCTTAAAGCAATTTGTAACTCCTTTTTAAGGTACTTTAAAATTCCGATGTCCAAAATAGGCTTAGTATGTAATGAAAAAACAACAAATAAGTAAAATAGTTATTATATTTAATATATTTAAAAGGGGTATAAGTCTTTCCTACACGATTTTACCACAAGTCCTTGATAGAAAGTCTTATAATTTTTTTTTAGAAGTTTCGAACTTCCTTACTAGTGTTTTTGCTGCCATACATGTGTTAATTTCATAACATTAAACTCAAAATACCACTCTTGTGGAATTCTTTCACGTCATGTTCAGTTAGTCACTAAAAATTGCATCAACGACTTGAATTGATAAAGAGTAGATAACGTTTAGTAACAAATGTACGTTTTAATTTTATGTAAAATATTGGTTCGGCACATAGGACACGTTAAGAGACCTTTCGTACATCTCATGCATGTCACCAGATGACCGCAAGGCTGTAAAGTAGCATCCATTTCTGATTCTAAACACATTTTACAAAGTCGTACGTTTTTGTCGTTGTTTGAGGGGGAATTTTTTACATAGGGTTTTATTAAACCATTGGTATTATTCTTGATTTCATCCACCTGTACAATTTCATCTGTTGGAGTTCTTTTTGATCTAGGGTCAGCAATCATTTGCTGTTGTTGGGCTACCAAACATTTTGGATAAAACTTTATGTGTTCGTGTCTCACTACATCCCCTTCTTTCCAATTTTCAAGCGCTTCGCCACACCAATAACACCTGACCCTGTCCGATACACCCGTATAAAACAATCCGTTTTCGGTCAGGTCCCAAATGTCAAAGTTTGTGCGTGGCCAATCTCTAAACGTAGATAGGCGTTTATAAAGCATAGACATGCTTGGAAATTTTGGCTTCAAATTTACATAATGGTTATTCATTTTCCTAAAAACTATACTGCTCTGTTACTCTTAAGTGTAAAATTATAGGCCTATCGAGTTAAATCCCCTCATAAAGGTTATCTTCGTCAATTTTAAAAAATCTGATACTAGTCAAAGATACTAATTTCTGTTCAACAAAAGGCAAAGATTTGTGCCCATAAATAAGTACTTCAATTTACTGATGTAAATTTAGAAAAATAAAACAGCATAATCAAGAGAAATCAGTATACTTTAAAGAAAGTAAAAAAACAAGTTCCTCGAGTATAAATTATATTTGGTTACATATTTTTTTCTTGCTCAAGTTTAGTCACCGAATTGAATTGTATTCAGCTCATCTACGTGATAGATCAAAAAAAGAACAAATTACATGCACATTTAAGCATACCCCCTTTTGTTAAAATACTGTATTACAACATAAAGTTTTACTTGTCACATTATCACAAGCACGTGTTTTCTGAGTACATTCTTCACTTACGAGTTTATTGTTACTCACAAAAGATAAAAGACTGAAATAAGATTAACTTTTCTGATTAGTAAGTGTATGGTGTTATATATAGTTCAGTTCTTTGTGTCTCCAGTTTACAATTATTTTTCCACGAACATATAACGCTTTTCAATAGCAATGTTTAACATTTGCGCAATTGTGGATTTTGATGGATTTCAGACTAAGCAAGGTTTTTTAGTACGTGAATACGGTTACATTGCTATAAAATCGCATGCAGCGTATAGTATTCGTTTTAACTTATCGCCTTATAAGTATAAACTTAGTGCCAGAGATCGTAAAACTTTGCGATATGTTGAAAATTACGTGTGTGGACTTCCTTTCTGCCCCATAGCATGGGAAAACGTGTCTCCCTTAGAAAGTCTAGACTCTAAACTTTTGGAAGCAGACAAAGAGTGCCTAAACTGCATAATGTACACAGGGTTTTCAAGTAAATTAAAATATGTTCATATGTTTAGTAAAATGTATGGTTTGCAAGAGCATTAGAAAAAAAGAACATTTAATTTAGAACTTCAAGAACTAAAAGTTTATTAATACTCATTTTCACTACTTCAAATGTACAAGTAAACTATTAATAGTATGGGTCTTGCAAAGTTTCAAAATGAAGGTAAAAAAATATTTTACTTTTACAGGTTTCTTCTTATTTTTTTTTCTTACATAAAAACATGCTTTAAGAAATCAAACTGCTAAATGTCTTAATTATAAATTAAAAAAAAAAATTTAATTTGTATTTAAAATTTTTTAATAATATCTACTTTATATGTTTAAATCGTATTTTTTCAAAATCATTATTAAAATATGTTTTACAATAAATCAAAGAAAATTTCATTTCAAAAAGTTTGTAAATCTAAAGAATTAAATCACTAAATTTTAGCCAGATTTATTTAAATAAAAACTAATATAGCTAAGAAAGAATCATTAAAATATAATATATGGTTTGATTTCATTACAATTACAACTTCTTCAAATGAACAAGGAGTCATCTGCGTTTCTACTCATTTGTTAAGTCTTCAAATCTTGTAAGTTTAATTAACTTTATTCCACTGTTTCTTTGTTTAATCAACTTACTTCTGTAAGTCCCGTGTTGTACTTCTGTGGTATATGGGTGAGTTTTCTTTAGTTCAATTTAAAAAAATTTACAAGGAAACATTTTCGCAGTATGGGTCTTGCAAAGTTTTCAAATAAAATATAAAAAAAGATTTTTGTACTTTTACTGAAGTGTACAGCATTTAAAAATAAATACTGCAATAAAATATGTGCTATAGCATCTAATGTATAATTAGTGTTTAAGTAAAAGCATCAAAATTATGTATGTATTTGTGTGTATCTTAAGAAAAAAAAAACTTTAACTTAACTTATCAGTAAAAACTTCTTGTACTCTACTTCAGCCTTCTTATCTAATCTCATTCCTATCTAGCGACCGGTTGGCTTAAAACCTTCCCCCACCGCCGCAACCGATTGGCTTAAAACCTTCCGCCGCAACCGGTTGCGGGTTGCGGCGGCTGTCGGTGAAGCCCCATTCTTACACTACTAAGGTGATATCTTGAAATAGAAACTTTTCTTTTGCTGTTCTATATTTATTGTTGCTATCTGCGTTTCACGTGATGTTCCTCGCGATGTTTTCTAGGAAAAACAAAGCGGTGTTCGTAGTTTTTAATAAAAAGCAGAGGGTATACGGAATTTTCTGGAAAAACCAGAGGGTATACGGCGTATACCCTCCACTACAGCCCTGGTGACAATGCACTATGAAAAAGGTAAATAATTTAGATAGACCAGGCCTCGAAATACATTTTTTAATACAGGTGCACCTTGTGCACCTAAGTTTTTAAATTAGGTGCACAGGTGTGCCTAGCTGGAAAAAATTAGGTGCACAATTTTATTTTCATGTGCACAGTGCGCCTGTGCACCCGGGTATTTCGAGCCCTGAGATAGACGATAGAATTTAGTAATTGATACAATTAGGAATCCTATTCACGTTCCAAAGGGGGAGGAGACAATGAGGAGGGGCAAGCAAGCAGTATCGAAAAGAAGTGGCAAAATGCATGAGCTGTGGTGATGATTTGTGAGTTTGGTGATAAGATGGAAGGGGGAAAAACAGGTCAGTGGTGAGTCCAGGAGACTCAGCAAGGGGTCTCGGAGCTTACCACACCGACGTTTTTTACGTGGGGGAAAAGTGTGGAAGTCTCGATCGAGATGGGTTTTGGGTCGATTGCGAGATTTTTTAAGGGAGGATGGTAGGTTTTGTAAAAGTGGGTTTGGGACAGGTGGCAGTCTATTGAAAATTTTTGAAGAAAGGGTCTTGATGTATTCAAAAATTGGTTCAATATTCAGATCGCTGTAAATGACTTCACGGCGTACATGATGTGGAGCATTGACCATTTGGAGGAGAATAGTATTTTGTAGGGATTGAAGGTATTTGATATTTGTTTTACATGTAGAGCAACCAAACAGGGGAAGCATAAAGGATAGTGGGTCGGATAATAGATTTATAAATGAGGGTTTTGTTTTTCAGGGAGAGGTGGCTATGGCGTCCAATGAGTGATGAAAGGTTAGATTTAAGAGCAAGTGTCTTTTTACCTATAGTTTTGATATGAGGGGTGAAAGTGAGTTTAGGACCAAGGTATTTATAATTTTTGACAAAGGGTTCGTTATAAAATGTAATGTTTTGAAGTTGAGCTGTTAACATAATTTTGAATTTGTTTAATAAGAAATCTCCTGTTGTGATTCTGGTACATAATGGCAGTAGCATAAATGTCGAGGGAAGTTCTTGGTCCAGTAGGAATGGCATTTGTTGAAAAGAAGAGGGGAGAGCCTTGGGGAACACCTGCTTGGATACAACGATGTTGAGATAAGGTTAACTTTAACTTAGAAAGTGTGTTGAAAATGTTGAATGATTTTGATAAGGGGGATTTTAAGTTGTATGAGTTTGTGAAGGACGTGCCAAACACGATTGAAGGCTATATCGAGAAAAAGGATGCCCGTGTGAGCAGAGTTGCTGAGACCATGATGAATGAACTCAGTAACTCTAAGGAGTTGATGGACAGTAATGTGTTTGTGTCCGAATTGTTCAGGAATGAGAATATTGTTAGAGACAATGTATTGATTAAGTCTCTTTAAGATAATACATTCGTATATTTTGCTGAAAGCACTGAGAAGTGAGATAGGACGGTAATTTTGAGGTTCGGAAGGGGAGGAGTTTGGTTTGTGAATGGGTAGAACAATAGCATTTTTCCAAAAAGGAGGAAAATGTTTTTCGTTGAGAATAGAATTAATAATAATTGTAATAAAGAAAAGAATTTTGAGAGGGATATTTTTAAGCATTTTGTTAGAAATTTGGTCTTTACCAGGAGCTTTTTTAATTTTAAGATTTTTAATGAATTCTGCAATTTCAGAAGCTTTTGCAGGTTCAAGTGAATTTTGAATAGGGGTGGAGTTAAAAAGTTGAATATCGGTGTGAACTAGTTGGGTAATATTGGGGTTGTCAATATTTAAATTGAGTTTAAATTGATCCTCAAGGCTGTCAACGATAGCTTCTGCCTTTTGGATTTTTGAAAAAGCGGGACTATTTGTAGTGTTAAGAGGAGGGAGGTTGTAGTTGTTGTTTTTGAGAACTTTAGTATTTTTCCAAATAGAACCATCCTCAGTGGAGAGTGATTCTATGTGTTGTCGGAATATTTCATTAGAGTGAGAGGGAATAAGGTTTTTGATAGAGTTGCAGAGAAAGTTATAACTGTTTTTGAAATTGGGGTTTTTTGGTTTGTTGCCAACGGCGACAAAAAAAGTTTCTGAGTTTAATTTTATTAAGAATTTCTTTAGGGAGAAAGATAGGAATGGGTTTGAATTTTTTGGTGGAAGCTTCAATGAGAACTTCATTTAAATGATTAGTGAGGGAGAGAATTTTGTTGTCAGCATCGGTGGTATTTGTAATATGAATAGGAGCTATTGGTTCCGTTTTAAGTAAATCATGATATTTTTACCAATTGGGATAGAAAAATTCATTGGAAGTTCTATTAAAATCGATAAGGTCGATTTTTAAAATTATTGGGAGATGGTCCGAAGTAAGTTCAATAATAGTTTCGATTTCGTAAGGGAAAGGAATATTTTTAAAGACAGCAAAATCAATAATCATACCGTTAGAGTTTTGTCTATTTGAAGGATGAGTTGGAAGGTTGGGAGTTATAATTTTGATGTTGCGAGTTTCATTAATGAATTTGAAAAGTAAAATACCTCTCTGATTCGATTTTGCGTTGTTCCAAGCAGTGTGAATAGCATTGAAATCAACGGCAAGGATAATATTTGGGCTGATATTAAGAAGTTTTTTTAGATCTTTTGCGGGAATTTCATTGCATAAATTACGATTGTTATTATCTTTGTGGCGTAAATAGATATGCAGATGGGGGAATTACATGGGTTAATTTCAATGACAGTGTTATCAATGAATTGAGATGAAATTGGTGGGATTTGGTGATGGTCACTATTGGATTTAACGTAGATACAAGTACCTCCGAAATTTGCGTGATTGGATTTAGTACGATCGGTTTTATAAAAGTTGTAGTTGGGAATTAAAACATTTTGAGTGGGTAGAAGGTGGGTTTCTTGAACAAGAAAAATGTCAAGATTAAGTGAAGTTACGAATTTCTTGGGATTTAGTGCGAAGGCCATTGGCATTCCAAATGCCAATGGAGAGAGTTTTAGCAAAATTTTTGTTTTGGGGAGTGAATGAAAAGCCGAAAATAAAATACTAGTTATTGGGGGGTGATTGCTCCAGAAACAAAGAAATAGTGTTTAAAAATAATGAATTCCCTGTCAACGCCGAAAGGGGCTTCACGTAATTCAGGCAGAGCATTTCCAAATGCATGAAGCATAGTGGTGATATTATAGTTCTCATGCTGTGACATGTTAAGAACCATAGTGTTAAGACCATAAGTGTGTCAGCACAAGAGAAATCATTATTAGTATTTGGTTGTATGTTAGGGGAGCTCGAGTTTGGGTTAACAGGTTGAACAGCTCGTGTATAAACTGACTGTGGGTTGCGGTAAAGGATCTCGAATAAGTACCTTTCCGATTGGAGGTACGAAGGAGTTCGCGTTACGGATTGGTGGTGCGAATAAGTTGGTGGGCGGAGCTACAATATTAATAGGGCATTTTTGAGCAATGTGGGCTCCAGAACAACGAACACATTTGCGTTAACCCGCGGTATGTCCACACTTGTGCGCTTTTGCTTGCGCTAAATGCATGCGTCAAGGCATGCCCGAGATGTCAGAAGTAGCAGTATTCTGATTTCAGCAGTAAAATTTTGAAGTCCAGCTAAACGGTAACGACGATTATTTACAACTGTTTTGTAACCACTTTATACATTGTGTTTTGAATTTATTTTTATTGATTCTACAACACACGTAATGTCTAAATAACCACATCTATTGATCGAAAAAAAAACAGGAAAGATTCCAATTATTATTAAATTTTAATAATGAGAAAGGTTAACTCAAGTCGAACAGAATTTAATCAAATAGCAAATGAAGGCATACATGTTAGCTGCATCCAAGGCGAGAGGCATTCGTACTCTGACCCGAGATCGAATAAAACATCGGCGCAAAACCACTCCTCCCTTTTTTTAACAACTTATTTACGGGGGAAATATCGTTCCGATTTTAAGCAGATTCAGCTGTTAGGTTACTTGCATCGATTTCGGTTGCGCGATAAAATGACATACCATAAATTCTTCTAGTGGCATGAAGAAATGTATGGGAGCTTGCACACAGTTCGATCTACTCACAACATGACAGAATATCCGTTTTTCTGTCGTCTACTGCCACTAAAGCAAACGACAGTCGTTGTTTACTTTATATAAAAGCAAAACAAAACAGCTCTTTTACTCTCCAATCCAAGTTTTATATCTTCGCGCTCGTTTAAGATAGAGTAAAAATTTCAACGGATTTGAAATCTACGGAAAATTTTACTCCTAATCAATATCTTAAATGTGATTTTAAGTCAAAGATTGATTAAGTTAAGATTAAGTCAATTGTGATCAAAACAAAAAGGTTTCTTAACTGTCTAGTCCAAGTTTATAACTTTTAGCTCGTTAAAGATAAATTGAAAATTTCAACGAATTTCAAATCTGCGGAAAATTTTACACCAGATGGATATCTTAAATGCGATTTTAAGTCAAAGATTGATTAAGTTAAGATTAAGTCAATTGTGATCAAAACAAAAAGGTTTCTTAACTGTCTAGTCCAAGTTTATATCTTTTAGCTCGTTAAAGATAAATTGAAAATTTCAACGAATTTCAAATCTGCGGAAAATTTTACACCAGATGGATATCTTAAATGCGATTTTAAGTCAAAGATTGATTAAGTTAAGATTAAGTCAACTGTGATTAAAACAAAAAGGTTTCTTAATTGTCTAGTCCAAATTTTATCTTCGCGCTCGTTAGTAATAGATTAAAAATTTCAAATCTGCGGAAAATTTTACATCGGATACATACCTTAAATGAGATTTCCTTTAGATAAATAATTTTTCAATTGTAAGTTTTATATTTTCGCAATACGAATTTAGCTGCATTTGACGAAGATATTGATTACGAACAAAAGGGCTATTTATTTCGATTTATATAGATAGCATATTTATATAAATAGCAACTTAAAATAGGATAAATATTTAATCGGAATCGATTTTTTGAAGAATTTACAGCAAAGGGGATAGTAGGTAATTTCATTTCTTAGATAACGTATACCGACAACGGTCCGTTTAGCTTTTCATGCGTGGCAAATGTCTAAAATAAAGCTAAATTTAAACATTCAGTTCGAAGTTATTTTTTTAAAGTCTTTAACGTGAAATGATGAGAAATAAGTTTCAATTTTCAATCATTTTTCACATCCTGTCTTAAATTGAACTCGATAGGGTTTTGGAAAATGAACTTATTAGCCTGATTTACTGAACTTAATTTACTGTGAGCTTATTTTCGTAGAATTTATATTTTAATCTTAAAGTTAATGCTATTACTATTTTTTATCGAAATTTTGAAATTATATAGACAGAAATTCTCTTTGCGATCTTCCGGTATTTGACATAAACAGTTGTTTTTTTTTGTCATTCTTAGAATGTTTTTAGTTTAGCATAAATCTCACGTATTGTCGTGGGTTTTAATCAAATTTTTGTTGATATATTCTTTAGTCGTTATACCATTCGTGGTTCCATTTGTGCTACAAATGCCCCGAAAGAGATAAGGTTGGTGGATTAGTCTTCGTTTCGGATATTCTAGTTGTAGTTAAATTGACTGATGTGTGCTATCATCTACGTATTTTATTGGTGGGTAAGTAGGTACGCTACTTAATAAACCTAATTACTTGAAGAAAATTAAGATAAGGTTTAGAGTAAACACAGAAAAATTAAATTTGAGGTCAGAAATGTAATATTGTTTGTAAATACAATAGGAAAATAACACGTATAGGTCTAAAAGTTATATTAGTTTAAGGTATCGAAAAATCATTCTTTGTTTGATAAGATAGATTTAAAAATTATGTTAAATTACTTAAAATAGAATTTAGAAAATAAAAACTTATTCAAAACGAAAATACAGTTCCATAAATCTGGAAGAACTGATAACAGGGTCTTTGCTATTCACTTTTTAGAATTGTATTTAACAATTAAAGAGAAAAATAATTCCGAATTTGTTTCCTCTTATTGTAATATAGCATCGATAGCATGGAAAGCGTGGCTTTTTAAATGACATGTCAAACACAGAATTAAAGTCCTTTTGTTTTGTTTCTCGAATAAAATAAACCACGACAGTCGTCTATAGTGTGCAAGCAACGCGCGATTAAATATATTTACGTTTGTTTATCGCCCGACAGGAAATCGATGTGTGTGCAAGTAGCCTTTATTGACAATTTTAGTCACGTACAACAATATTATAATACATTATTAAATACAGAAGAACGTTGATATCATTGAATTTCCGATCTTGGCCAATAATTTCTTTAACATTGAAAACCTGTGCTCAACACAGACTGATGTTGCGAGACATTGTTGCAGTAGTAAATACTGACTTGGGGAAAAATCACCTCGGGAAAGTGTAGCAATAACCGTCAGGTCATTATTATTTTCAAATCGTTTCTAAGATACACTTTAAGGTGGCAAGGATCTTCTATAAAATCTATCGATCTGATATCTTCATAAGCTGACTCAATGTGGTATGCTTTCGATTCCGATTTTTCTACGAGACGAATCAAATATTCGTAGCTGCTTTTGATTTTCAGCAAACTTTTTGGGTAAAATCCGCGGACTTTTTCAGCATTTGTGAAACTAGTGTGCCACGCAAGTAACTTGGAGCTATCGCGAAGAAAGCACCTAGAGTATGTTTCCAGCCGCAGTCACATAATATGCTGTATCGGATAACAGAAACGCAAAATCTTTTCGCTCAACATTCAGAAATTTTAAAACGTCATCTACAAGGTGAACAACATATTGATGTTCGACACTCACCTCGCAAACTCTGCAGTCGATTGCGCAAGTTTCCTCTGGTTTATCAAGAGTGGCAACCAATGTGTTCAAGTACTTCTTACCATTTATTTCGTCTGTTAGGACGAACACCTTCTTTCCATGAACTTCTTGTTTGATCCGCAATACTTCAGCGTTTGCAAGATCAGACACACGTGATCGAAGAGTTGATTCAAAGGGCAAAAAATGAAATAGAAATTTCATACTAATGAATTTTAAGCTAAATTTTAAAATGTTGCAGGTGGTTGCATTTATGCAAAAAGTTGCATTTATGTTACAGTTATAACTCACTTACAATACACCCTATGGAGGAATTATTTTGGTTTTAGTACTTTACATGCAGCGTAGAACGTGAAAAAAAAAGTTGCATTTGTTGCAAAAAGTTGCCCTACTAATCACTAATTATGCCGCACTAATTCCTCCTAACAGAATAGCATCATCTTCATCCATCTTGAAACTGAAGTGAGGCCCGAGTGTGGACAGGTGAAGGGCATGCCTCTAAGCGCATGCAATAAGGCATGCGTTGACGCATATGCTGTATTGAATGTTGAATTGAACGTTGAAAGGCAAGTTGATTATGAATTTGTTACAGATTTTTCAATAGCCTTTAAAGTTTATCTTACACGTGTCCTACAGCTATTTATTTGTGTTCAGATAGTTTATCAACTGATATGTTTAGTTAAAATTAATTTTTATCTTAAATAATTTCTTCAAAAAAAAAGTGAAAATGTTCCATAATAAAAAACATCAATTATTGCTGTTTATTTCATTTTTCAGTCCCACCAAAAAATGTAACCTTGGAAATAGATTCTGCTGTCCAACCTACGATTAAAATCGATATTTCAACGCATATATTGTATTTCTCTAACATTCCAAATATCTGAATTTAGTCTGTTATACAGGGTGTTCCAAAAATGTGACAGGCCTATTTGAAAAATCAATAAAAACTAAACGGGCAGCGATAGAAATGCGCTGTTTATTGCAATGTGCTTGGGACAACAGTAAATTTTCAAGCAGACAGACTTTCGAAATTAGTTAAAATGTTCAACTACAGATGGCGCTGCAGTCTGTAAAAATCTATGTTATGATATTTTCCACATATCCACCATGCGCAGCAATCAATATGGCGTAGTCTCAGTACAAAATTATCAGAAACCCGAGCAAACGTCTCAGTCGGGATGGCTTCACATGCAGAAGAGATGTACTGCTCCAGGTGCGCAATTGTTTCTGGATTGTGGCGGTACACCTGGTCTTTCAAGTGTCCCCACTCAGTTGCCTGTGCCTCAGTGGTTGTCGTACTCGGTCGCCCTACCTTTCCAGCACGTTCATCCTTCACGTTCCGTTGAAATTTTTCAAACAGATCCTTTATTGTATCTTTATCGGTCCTTTGGTTACATTAAACTTCCGTTGAAAACTTCGTTTTGTTGCAACTATACTGTTCTAGGCGGTGGAATTCCAACACGAGAAAAATCCGCTGTTCTAAGGAATAAACTACAGCGTTACTACAAAAGAATCATTTTCAAAACCCGATTTATTCAAAAGTATTATACTTACAAATATGATTGATATATGAAAATGACCACAAAATATTTAAGTTTGTACACCAGGTGGCGTGGCAGCATTAGTTCATGTTTGTCTTACACAGTTATCCCTAACGAGTTTAGTTCAGTCTCTCCCGAAACGAAATGGAGGCAAAGCGAGAAAAGAGTTTTTGCGTACAAGAATATGCGAAATGTTCGTCTGTTATAACCAACCGTGCAACGTTCTTTCAGAAGGCAGTAAATGTTTTTTTTTAGGTTTTCAATCTTGAAGCATTGTTTTTTGTCACATGAAACATTCTTCAATGAGGAGAAAGACCTTTCCACGTCAGATCATGGGGAAGAATCAGTAAGCTAATATCATGGTTCCCACACCTTTATTCAGAAAAAATGCAAGAACTTTTAAAGACTTTTCAAAACCAAAAAAATATTTTTCAAGGACCTAAAATTTTTTTATAACGACCTAAAACAAGGCACACGCAAAAGCTGTCAATTAAAAAGAAAATATGAAAAATATTTTTTTAAATGCACTTTTTTTGCTTTATTTTTTAAACTACTGATAGAGTAAAAAAAAAGAAAGGTTATCATCAATTTTGGTTATAATTTGGATTCTCTTTCAGAGAACCTGTAATTTTTTTTGTTGCAAAGTGGGCTTCTCGTCTTAATGCTAACTATCAGACTTCCAATGCAAGACGCGAATTACACAATTATTTACTAATTAAAAAAATCAAGTACTTTCAAGGACTTTTCACCAAGTTCCGTAATTTTCAAGGGCCTCTAGTTGGGTAAAAAATATTCAAGGACTTTTCAAGGACCGTGGGAACCCCTGAATATTTATTGGGGGTCCGTCAGCTCACATTCTGTTACAACCTCGCCCGAGTGGAAGGAATGGCGGGCGACTGTGACCTTGATGCATCGTCCCGGTAGCTTTCGCGCAAACCCTCACGCTTTCACCGAAAGCTGGGGAAATTGGCAATCCTTCTCAATTTCTCGAGCAGCCCTACTACGTTGTAAAGAGGATCGCCATTTTTTTCACGCTGAGTACTATGATTTTCCGTCGGATTTTTTTTGGATATGCTAAATATGTTATGTTGACATTCAAGATATTAATGTATAAATCTTTCAGTAATACTTTATCTGTCTATATTGTAACTACTCCGAAGCAGGCGGCATAATCTGCTATTTTAGTATTGCAAACATGTTCCTGACTTAAATAACGAGCGGAAAAATACACGCGCGGGTAGTGGGTGGGTTAGATTATGGTTTGATTTGGAAAGAAAAACTGCCAATTAATCCAAAACGGATTGGCCGAGGTCGGAGGATTCCGGTTTTTGTACTATATATATATATATATATTTCTTAAACAAGAGGAAATTCACAAAATAAAAACCAAACGGAATTTATTGAAAACGAAAGTGTTGGTGGATCAGGGCGTCATCAGGGAGGAGCCTGATCCATACAAAATGGTGTTTTCTACGAATATGAGCCGCGAATGCTGCATTTCGCGGCTCATATTCGTAGAAAACACCATTTTGTGTTGTATGGATCAGGCTCCTCCCTGATGACGCCATGATCCACCAACACTTTCGTTTTCAATAAATTCCGTTTGGTTTTTATTTTGTGAATTTCCTCTTGTTTAAGAAAAATATATTCCTTGCCATGCTATGTCTGCAGCTTTCAGCGCGCTTGCATGGTTAGTTTTAACTTTTCTCCTAACTTTCGTTTTCACTTTCGTTTTCTGGTTTAATACATATCATTTTTATTTTTATTTTGATCTTTCATTAAATTACGCATTTGAATGATATATATATATATATAATATATAAAATTTCCATGTCACAATGTTAGTTACCGTACTCTTCCGAAACGGCTTTACCGTTTTTTACCAAATTTTATATGCGTATTCAGTAGGTCTGAGAATCGGCTACTATCTATTTTCCATACCCCTAAGTGATAAGGGTTGTTCACCCTTAAAATTTAATTTTTGACGAAATTTTTTGTTTTTATTTTTTTATAATGTGGCATTAAAAAATACATACAACCCTTAATTTTTACTTTTTTATCACCAACCCCTATTTTTTTATGGCCATTTTAGTAATTTAATCATTTTTCATCCCGCTCGATAACTGATCAATTATAGTGTTTTTAACTGTACTTCGATTAAAAATCTAAAATTTTTTTTAAGAAAATAAACATTTTTTTTTATTATTAAAGTTTAATCCTGATATATGCTTAATGTTACCAATCTTAGATTCTTAAAATTTGCCGCGCGTGTATTTGGCACGATTAGTTCAGTTAATCAAGTTTTAGTTAAACAAGTGATTTACATAACCTTAAAAGTACTCAACACGTGTCACGAGCTCCAACCAACAACGGCTTTTGTGTTGTAAGTATACTTTTTTTATATAATTATTTGAATTTTTTACAACTATTGTTTCAAATTTTTTTTCACAAAACTAATATTTTCGCTATAATCCTGGCCGATGCTGATGCACGTGTGAGCATGCAGCAATTGCGTCAAGAACAATCAGAAGATACACGAGCTGAGCGCAATGAAGTTATACGTTTAGAACAACGACAATCACGCCGTTTTACGGTTAATAGACGCAGAACAAATGACCAACAACGGCAACAGGTACATCGTGCATTTACATCTGATTCATTTTTGCGTCTAGCATTCCAGTACGAGCCCGATATTGAATATTATGCTCATTCAAAAGTGGTAATTGGTGCTATGGATAAGGAATGTCAGCATTGTCATGCTCTCAAATTCAAAAATGAGCCACCTGGGATGTGTTGCGCATCAGGAAAAGTGCAACTACCTGAAATTGAAACACCACCTGAACCATTGAACGGTTTACTTATCGGCACGGATCCAGATTCTAACGTATTCCTGAAGTCAATTCGAACATTCAATTCATGCTTTCAAATGACATCGTTTGGAGCAACAGAAATAGTTCGAAATACTATTGCTAATGGTCAACAATACAATTCTACATTCAAAATCAGAGGCCAAGTTTATCATAAAATGGGCTCATTGCTGCCAATGCCAAACGAACCACATGAATTTTTACAAATCTACTTCATGGGCGGCGATGATTCCGGAAGCGCACTTGCCAATCGCGTGAATGCACGTTGTGACTATAATAACCTTGATTCATTTTTTGCCAGGCGCATCGTCAGCGACTTGGACGCTCTATCGAACGAGCACAATGAATTGTTGAAAATATTCAAATCACACATGCACAAATTACAAAGCGATAATCACGCTATTGTCATTAATCCTGATAAAACACCAGCTGGAGAACATATTCGTAGATTCAATGCACCTGTTGTTGAAGACGTTGCTGGAATCATGGTTGGCGATCGTACAGGTACACGAGAAATTGTGATTCGTAGAAGAAATAATAATCTTCAGTTCATTGCTGATACACATCGTTCATATGACGCTCTCCAATATCCGCTAATATTCTGGAAGGGGCAAGACGGATATTGCATAAACATAAAACAACGAGATCCCGTATCAGGTACTTCATTTATTATGAACTTGATCATTAACCATTTAACAAAACAATTAAATTATTGAACGGAATTAATTTAAATTAATATTCATAAATATATTATTACAGGAGCTGAAACAAACAAGAACGTTAGCTCGAAAGATTATTATGCGTACCGATTAATGATTCGGCGCGGCCTGGACAACGTCATTCTACGATGTCGTGAGCTTTGTCAACAATTCATGGTCGACATGTACGCGAAGATAGAGGGCGAACGACTACGATACTTACGATATAATCAACTCAAGCTGCGTGCGGAAGAGTACATTCACTTACGAGACGCTATTAACAACAACGCCGACGTCGCCGAAATTGGTAACTCTGTCATTTTACCATCATCGTACGTAGGCAGTTCACGTCATATGCAAGAATATATACAGGATGCTATGGCTTACGTGCGCGAATATGGACGACCGTGTTTATTTATCACGTTCACATGTAATCCAAAATGGCCAGAGATTACATCTTTGCTATTGCCTGGCCAAAATGCAATACATCGTCATGACATTACAGCACGTGTATTCAGACAAAAGTTGAAGTCTCTAATAAGTATCATCACTAAATTACATGTATTCGGTCCCACACGTTGCTGGCTGTATTCAGT
Source organism: Metellina segmentata (assembly GCA_947359465.1). Taxonomy (NCBI): domain Eukaryota; kingdom Metazoa; phylum Arthropoda; class Arachnida; order Araneae; family Tetragnathidae; genus Metellina; species Metellina segmentata. Next base: position 122,130,921 of record OX375877.1, on the reverse strand, counting down.
TGAATGGCAAAAGCGAGGATTACCTCATGCGCACATTTTGGTTTGGTTAATCGACAAAATCCGTCCTGAAGAAATCGATAGTATCATTTCTGCGGAAATTCCAGATCCGTCTACTGACCAAGTGCTGTTTGATATTGTTACAGCAAACGTGATCCATGGTCCATGCGGTACTCTTCATCGTTCATCGCCTTGCATGGCAGATGGAAGATGTAAAAAAAATTTCCCTAAAGATTTCACTAATGATACGATAACAAATACCGACGGATATCCAATATATCGTCGAAGAAGTCCCGATAATGGCTGACAATCATTTATTAAAAATATCAGCAACACAGACATTGACATTGACAATCGTTGGGTGGTGCCGTATTCGCCTCTGCTAAGCAAGACATACAATGCTCATATTAATGTTGAGTTTTGCAGTTCTGTGAAGAGCATCAAATATATTTGCAAGTATGTCCATAAAGGCAGTGATATGGCTGTGTTTAGAGTAGAAAATACTAATGTAAATGCTCCTCCAATGGATAAAAACGATGAAATTACGCTCTACCAAATTGGTCGGTACATCAGCTCCAATGAAGCTGCTTGGCGTATCTTCGGTTTTCCAATTCATGAACGGGATCCAGCAGTTGTTCAGTTAGCCGTCCATCTTGAAAACGGTCAGCGTGTATTTTTCACGAACGAGACAGTGATTGATCGTGCTACAAATCCACCTAAAACTACACTCACTGCATTTTTTGAATTGTGTAATAGTACGGATGATTTTGGTGCCTTTGCAAGAACATTACTCTATTCACAAGTACCACACTATTTCTCATGGGCTCAAACAAAAAAAAGTTGATGCATGTCTCAATTTATTTAAATCGAACGCTTTGGGGCGATTATTTACAGTCAATCCCAGACACACTGAGTGCTTTTATCTTCGACTGTTGTTGGTTAATGTTACTGGCCCATTATCATTTCAAGATATACGTAAAGTGAATGGGCAACAGTATCCGACATATAAAGACGCATGCCTTGCACTCGGCTTGCTGGAAGACGACAACCAGTGGGAGTGTATGCTTGCTGAAGCTGCATTGAATTGTACAGCAATGCAAATTCGTCTACTATTCGCTATAGTGTTGACTACATGTTTCCCAGCTCGAGCACAGATATTGTGGGATAATCACAAAGATTCAATGACTGATGATATATTGCATCAACATCGTACACGGTGCAACGATCTAACGATAACATTCAGCGACGCTATGTACAGTGAAGCATTGATTGCTATTGATGATCTTTGCATTGTCATTACCAACTTATCACTCACTCATTTCGGTATGAATTCGCCAAATCGAACTGCATCTGATTTAATTAACACTGAAATGAATCGTGAACTGCAGTACAACACTGTAGAAATGGCAGCGATTGTTACTCGCAATGTCCCACTAATGAATGACGAACAAAGAACCATTTATGACCGCATTTTGCTCGCAGTTTCAGCAGGACAAGGTGGGTTCTTCTTTTTGGATGCACCGGGTGGAACTGGCAAAACAATCCTTATTTCACTAATTCTTGCTGAAATACGATCAAATAATGGCATCGCATTGGCCGTTGCATCATCGGGCATTACGGCAACTTTATTGGATGGAGGCAGAACAGCTCATTCAGTATTTAAGCTGCCACTAAATATTCAAAATAACCCTGACGCAGTGTGTAACATTAAAAAACAATCGTCCATGGCCACCGTGCTGAAACAGTGTAAAATTATCATCTGGGATGAATGTACTATGGCACACAAACATTCAATTGAGGCGTTGAACAGGACATTGAAATATATTAAAAACAACGACAAACTATTTGGCGGCACTCTGTTGGTGCTTTCAGGTGATTTCAGACAAACACTTCCCGTCATTCCACGTTCAACATACGTTGATGAGATCAACGCTTGCTTAAAATCATCTCCATTGTGGCGTAATGTTGAAAAAGTACAGCTGAAAGTAAATATGCGCGTTCAAATGCTTCAAGATCCATCCGCTGAAACATTCTCAAAACAACTCTTAGATATCGGTGATGGAAAAGTTGCTACAGATGAAACTGGATACGTAAAATTACCGACCGATTTCTGCACAATCGCTAATTCGCAAGATACTCTCATTGAACAAATATTTCCCGATGTACACACACAGTACATAAATCATGAGTGGCTTGCAGAAAGAGCTATTTTAGCAGCAAAAAATGCAGACGTTGACAATTTAAATTTGAAGATACAACAGTTGTTGCCAGGGAACTTGGTATCATACAAATCTATTGATACAGTTTGCGATGCCAGCGAAGCTGTCAATTTTCCCACAGAATTTTTGAACTCACTGGATTTGCCAGGCATGCCACCGCATAATTTACAATTGAAGGTTGGATCTCCAATTATCTTGCTTCGTAATTTAAACCCGCCACGGTTGTGCAACGGTACGCGATTAGTCATTCGAAAATTGATGAAAAACGTTATCGAAGCCAGCATTTTAAATGGCAAGTTCAAAGGTGAAAATATCTTAATACCACGGATTCCTATCATACCTACAGATGTGCCAATTCAATTCAAACGAATTCAGTTTCCGATTAGATTGGCATTTGCAATGACAATCAACAAATCCCAAGGCCAAACGATGTCTGTTTGTGGCTTAGATTTGAGTACACCATGTTTTTCACACGGGCAATTGTACGTAGCATGCTCTCGAGTCGGTAAACCATCCAGTTTGTTTGTGCTCGCTAAAGATGGGCTAACAAAAAATATTGTCCACGCTATAGCATTAAAAGATTGATGTTGTTTGTTAGTGTTACTGTCGTAATTAATATGTGATATGTAATTTTAAGAAATAAACTATAATAACTTGAAAATAATATTGTTTGGCGTTTGTTATTTTTATATTCCCTTATCGTTCATAGCGCTCCATGCCCATTTCACGCATATACCACATACTTACACACTTATAATAAGTAAGTTACTTTTTGTCTACACTAGAATTTATCTAAAAACTAGAAATAATTTATAAGGCAAAACAACGTTTGCCGGGTCAGCTAATATATATATATATATATATATATATATATATATATATATATATATATATATATATATATATATATATATATATATATATATATATATATATATATATATATATATATATATATATATATATATATATATATATCTACGAATATGAGCCGCGAATGCTGCATTTCGCGGCTCATATTCGTAGAAAACACCATTTTGTGTTGTATGGATCAGGTTCCTCCCTGATGACGCCCTGATCCACCAACACTTTCGTTTTCAATAAATTCCGTTTGGTTTTTATTTTGTGAATTTCCTCTTGTTTAAGAAATATATATTCCTTGCCATGCTATGTCTGCAGCTTTCAGCGCGCTTGCATGGTTAGTTTTAACTTTTCTCCTAACTTTCGTTTTCACTTTCGTTTTCTGGTTTAATACATATCATTTTTATTTTTATTTTGATCTTTCATTAAATTACGCATTTGAATGATATATATATATATATATATATATATATATATATATATATATCTAATATATAAAATTTCCATGTCACAATGTTAGTTACCGTACTCCTCCGAAACGGCTTTACCGATTTTTACCAAATTTTATATGCGTATTCAGTAGGTCTGAGAATCGGCTACTATCTATTTTCCATACCCCTAAGTGATAAATTTTTTTAAAGAAAATAAACATTTATTTTTATTATTAAAGTTTAATCCTGATATATGCTTAGTGTTACCAATCTTAGATTCTTAAAATTTGCCGCGCGTGTCTTTGGCACGATTAGTTCAGTTAATCAAGTTTTAGTTAAACAAGTGATTTACATAACCTTAAAAGTACTCAACACGTGTCACGAGCTCCAACCAACAACGGCTTTTGTGTTGTAAGTATACTTTTTTTTATATAATTATTTGAATTTTTTACAACTATTGTTTCAAATTTTTTTTCACAAAACTAATATTTTCGCTATAATCCTGGCCGATGCTGATGCACGTGTGAGCATGCAGCAATTGCGTCAAGAACAATCAGAAGATACACGAGCTGAGCGCAATGAAGTTATACGTTTAGAACAACGACAATCACGCCGTTTTACGGTTAATAGACGCAGAACAAATGACCAACAACGCCAACAGGTACATCGTGCATTTATATCTGATTCATTTTTGCGTCTAGCATTCCAGTATGAGCCCGATATTGAATATTATGCTCATTCAAAAGTGGTAATTGGTGCTATGGATAAGGAATGTCCGCATTGTCATGCTCTCAAATTCAAAAATGAGCCACCTGGGATGTGTTGCGCGTCAGGAAAAGTGCAACTACCTGAAATTGAAACACCACCTGAACCATTGAACGGTTTACTTATCGGTACGGATCCAGATTATAACGTATTCCTGAAGTCAATTCGAACATTCAATTCATGCTTTCAAATGACATCGTTTGGAGCAACAGAAATAGTTCGAAATACTAATGCTAATGATCAACAATACAATTCTACATTCAAAATCAGAGGCCAAGTTTATCATAAAATGGGCTCATTGCTGCCAATGCCAAACGAACCACATAAATTTTTACAAATCTACTTCATGGGCGGCGAGGATTCCGGAAGCGCACTTGCCAATCGCGTGAATGCACGTTGTGACTATAATAACCTTGATTCATTTTTTGCCAGGCGCATCGTCAGCGACTTGGACGCTCTATTGAACGAGCACAATGAATTGTTGAAAATATTCAAATCACACATGCACAAATTACAAAGCGATAATCACGCTATTGTCATTAATCCTGATAAAACACCAGCTGGAGAACATATTCGTAGATTCAATGCACCTGTTGTTGAAGACGTTGCTGGAATCATGGTTGGCGATCGTACAGGTACACGAGAAATTGTGATTCGTAGAAGAAATAATAATCTTCAGTTCATTGCTGATACACATCGTTCATATGACGCTCTCCAATATCCGCTAATATTCTGGAAGGGGCAAGACGGATATTGCAGCCAATTCAATTCAAACGAATTCAGTTTCCGATTAGATTGGCATTTGCAATGACAATCAACAAATCCCAAGGCCAAACGATGTCTGTTTGTGGCTTAGATTTGAGTACACCATGTTTTTCACACGGGCAATTGTACGTAGCATGCTCTCGGGTCGGTAAACCATCCAGTTTGTTTGTGCTCGCTAAAGATGGGCTAACAAAAAATATTGTCCACGCTATAGCATTAAAAGATTGATGTTGTTTGTAAGTGTTACTGTCGTAATTAATATGTGATATGTAATTTTAAGAAATAAACTATAATAACTTGAAAATAATATTGTTTGGCGTTTGTTATTTTTATATTCCCTTATCGTTCATAGCGCTCCATGCCCATTTCACGCATATACCACATACTTACACACTTATAATAAGTAAGTTATTTTTTGTCTACACTAGAATTTATCTAGAAACTAGAAATAATTTATAAGGCAAAACAACGTTTGCCGGGTCAGCTAGTAATATATAAAATTTCCATGTCACAATGTTAGTTACCGTACTCCTCCGAAACGGCTTTACCGATTTTTACCAAATTTTATATGCGTATTCAGTAGGTCTGAGAATCGGCTACTATCTATTTTCCATACCCCTAAGTGATAAGGGTTGTTCACCCTTAAAATTTAATTTTTGACGAAATTTTTTGTTTTTATTTTTTTATAATGTGGCATTAAAAAATACATACAACCCTTAATTTTTACTTTTTTATCACCAACCCCTATTTTTTTATGGCCATTTTAGTAATTTAATCATTTTTCATCCCGCTCGATAACTGATCAATTATAGTGTTTTTAACTGTACTTCGATTAAAAATCTAAAATTTTTTTTAAGAAAATAAACATTTTTTTTATTATTAAAGTTTAATCCTGATATATGCTTAATGTTACCAATCTTAGATTCTTAAAATTTGCCGCGCGTGTATTTGGCACGATTAGTTCAGTTAATCAAGTTTTAGTTAAACAAGTGATTTACATAACCTTAAAAGTACTCAACACGTGTCACGAGCTCCAACCAACAACGGCTTTTGTGTTGTAAGTATACTTTTTTTATATAATTATTTGAATTTTTTACAACTATTGTTTCAAATTTTTTTTCACAAAACTAATATTTTCGCTATAATCCTGGCCGATGCTGATGCACGTGTGAGCATGCAGCAATTGCGTCAAGAACAATCAGAAGATACACGAGCTGAGCGCAATGAAGTTATACGTTTAGAACAACGACAATCACGCCGTTTTACGGTTAATAGACGCAGAACAAATGACCAACAACGGCAACAGGTACATCGTGCATTTACATCTGATTCATTTTTGCGTCTAGCATTCCAGTACGAGTCCGATATTGAATATTATGCTCATTCAAAAGTGGTAATTGGTGCTATGGATAAGGAATGTCAGCATTGTCATGCTCTCAAATTCAAAAATGAGCCACCTGGGATGTGTTGCGCATCAGGAAAAGTGCAACTACCTGAAATTGAAACACCACCTGAACCATTGAACGGTTTACTTATCGGGACGGATTCAATAAATTCCGTTTGGTTTTTATTTTGTGAATTTCCTCTTGTTTAAGAAATATATATTCCTTGCCATGCTATGTCTGCAGCTTTCAGCGCGCTTGCATGGTTAGTTTTAACTTTTCTCCTAACTTTCGTTTTCACTTTCGTTTTCTGGTTTAATACATATGATTTTTATTTTTATTTTGATCTTTCATTAAATTACGCATTTGAATGATATATATATATATATAAGGTTTTATCCTTAAATTATAGAAACAAAGATCTAATACAATCGCCTTAAATCCTGTGTTGCATACGTAATTCGGATTTTTCGCAAAATTACGTAGAAGCAGAAAAAGCTTATAAAAAAAAGATTCGTATATGTTTCAACAGATGGAAACTGGAGAGTTTGAAATCTCGTGTGGTCCGCCACAACCAGCTCTAGTAGTTGGCGATACAGCCATTTATCGCCAACTCGCCAAGGGGTGCTGAAAGCGTGAGGGTTTCCGCGAAAGTGTCCCGGTAACCAAAAATGACAGGCGCCTCAATCCCATGATAGTACTTTACGCAAGTCCAACTTGATTGGCTAATCGGATCACATGACGTAGATACGTATGTCAATAAGGTTTATAGTTGTTGGCGATTTATCTCTTCCTTTCTGCTTTCTTCTTTTCTTTTCATATCCATGGCTATGGGTGGGAGCCGAAAATTGTATCCTTTTATTATATAAGTTAATAATTATATAAGTTAGTGTTTTATGTATGCTTTTTGTTACATCAGAATGGTCCTATGCCAGCGGTGGATACGACACCAACATCCTAAAGCAAAGGGGACGGCAGAGGGGCGGAAAAATATCAGCTGGTAATGAGTTCAGGAGTGGTTCTTAGATTATTTATGTAAAATCAACGGAAGCTTGGAAAAATATGAAAAGGGTATTAAAAATTAGGAAAAGTAAATTAGAATGAAAAGGAATTAAATTGGAATTTTTTTTTAACTAATTTGGAGGATCTAAAATTTTTTCGTCAGTTGGGTTCGAACGCGTGAAGTCATCTACCGCTGCCGACGCTAATCTGAAGGTGGGTGACTTTAGCCATTAGGCCATCGTTGCTATACGAAAAGAGAAGCTCTTTAAAATATAAGTACCCTTAATATAAGTTGGCATGAAATACTACTAACAACCATGCAACATATATATGAGGAGCAAATCAGAGTCAACTTGTCGGACACTTACGCTGTACGCTGAGGCGCTAGTGTATGTATTGTATTTCTACGAAACAACGCGCATATTCAAAATCAAATGGTTACTGCAACAATCAGATTGGCGAGATATCCAAGTGAAGCTAAGCCCGTGAAACTAGCCAATCAAGTTGGACTTGCGTAAAGTACTATCATGGGATTGAGCCGCTTCTCCAAAAATGTGCTCAGATGGCTTGCGGTCTCCGTTTGATTGAGTGTATCTGTAGCAATTCGATTATTATAAAACTAAGCAATATGTTTTGCTTCACGCTATCGCTTTCATTATTATTAAACCTCTGTAAATACAGTCGTATATAATAATAAAACGTTGCAAAAAAAAAAAAAGACATAAGACAAGAAATAGATATCATACTTTTATGAAATGCATATTTTTATTAAATGTAAGGATACTTCATGATTTAATGCAATGACAGCAAAATACATTTCAGTTTTGTTACATTTTGTAAAATTGTATAAGAAATTAGAGAAATTGTTATACAGTCGAAGTTAGGAAAAATGTATCGAGTCGATATGATTTATTCATTAGTAAGTGATATACGTGGGAACCTCTTTTTTTCTATTACTTGTATTAATCGTCAATTCATAGAATCAAACGGAGCTTGGAATTTGAATGTGGCAATGTTCCATGAATTTTTAATTGCGGTTTTTAGATCAGACTTTCTTGTTCCTAGAGGACTATTGAAGAGTTTTTACCTCGTTCGCCTTCATATAGGATTTTTAGGAGCACGACGTATGCACGGATGCATTGTATTGTTCAAATGGCCAAATCAGAGGAGTAACAGGCAACAAATTATCTGCCAGCCTGTTCTGATATAACACTGTATTAATTTTGTTATCGACAAAAACAATTTCAACCACCGTCTGCAAATGCGGCCCAAACCGTCACAGATCCCTTTCCGAATTGCCTTTTTAAAAAAGATGATGTTCTTTACGCCAGATCATAAAAGTAAAACTGAAATTCATCTGGCCTATCCAAATTAAACTTTTTTCGTCCGAAACCACCACATCATTCCAGTTGATACCAATTTCCGGGTAAACTTTAAACGTGAATCAATATGTCGTTTTGGAAGTTTAGCTTTTCCTTTTAACTTCTTGTACACAACATTCGGATTTCTATGCATTGCATTTCTTATTGTTCGCCAGGTTCAGGGCTACTGCATATCATCCTTAATTTGCGAAGAAGACATTTTTTTACTTTTAGGGCGAGCTTCTGACTCTCTTGCCTTGAAAAAATTATCTTTGGCCTTCCTGTTCGCTGTTTCGTGCCATATCTATCAGGATTAAGGAGAAGGCGTTTAACTACAGCCTTCGATCTTCCAATATTTCGTGCAATTCCAGCACTACTGTAACCAGTATCTTTAAAAACTAGTATTTTGCCCTGTACAGTTTTTGATAAGTGTTTTAAAATACACAAGAATAAAACAAATCTGTATCCACGAAACTTGTATTAATTTCTAGAACCGGAGAGGAATGCTTTCTCAGTTTATTTATTCTTTCAAAAAAATATTTTATTTAAAAACACTTAAAATCGATCTCCTTTTCCTTGTGAAGAGTGAACAGCGAAAGGAATTACGTGTATGCCTAATTATTTAATTAAATTAATGATGAATTGGAAGCCACAATGAAAACAATTTTTCTGTTCCGCTATCTTATCTTTGTCTTTTCATTTTTGGCTAAACAAGAAAAGTTTAAGCCAGAAAACCCAAATACGTTTGGCTACTAAAAATCTCCATTCCAAACAACGCACTAAGCAAAGTTCTTTTTTTTTTAATGTGAATTTTTTTGTGTAAATGTTTAAAAATAGAAAAAAAGTGTCCAAATATGCAAAAAAAAAAAAAAAAAAAAAACTAAGTATGCAAAAACAAGCAAAAAAAAAATATTTTTTTTCTTAATGGCGAGCACATATTGACCGAAGTCATTGGCCACTACAAGGCCGGAAGTGATGGCCACTTGTGAAGGAGCACCCAGTGGGAGGGCCATCATTGCCCCTAACAATTACATCGTAATTTTGATTCATGTTCAGATGACGAAACAACACCTAAGCTGGTATACGCTCACAAACATCCATGCCCGAACCCGGATTCGAACCGGGGACCTTCCGATCTAGAGGCTAACACCTTAACCACTATACCGGTTGGTCGGTTAAACAAGCAAAATAAATTCAAGCATTTTTGGTTTCAAATTGCTATACAACACGCAATATGGATTTCAATCAATATTAGGGACTCAAAAAGAAGATGTGCAAAATATACAAACTCCGAGCTCAAATTATGATATTAGGTCTCAATCCAGACAAATTCATAAAACTATACACTCACTGCTAAAAGTTAAACACGGAGAAAAAAATGTTAATTTCATGAAACCAATCTGAATTTGAGAGGCTGCAATTTGCTGCAGAGGTAGATGGAAGTAAGCAAATGTGTTATGTAACAGCCAAGCACGGTTTCGTGTTGGGAAATATGAAAAAAGGCTGAAGCATGTAAGTGCTGTACCATATGGTACTTGCCGACCCTTTTCCCTAACACGTGGACGCTGGAATGTTTCGGAATGCGAAAACAACTTTAGTCTTCGCACGTGCGGCGACGGCCCGTTTGATCCATTCACACCTGGAGTTTCCGTCGGTTCCCCAATCTCGTATTTGGGATCAGGTTTTTGCGGTGGGGGACTCAAGTCGGCATGAGAGACGGTTTTCGCAGCTGTGTGGGGGTGTTTCTGTTCGGCAGAGAACATAAACATCTCTAGAGGGCTCGGAATTCACCCCCCTCTCGTTGTCAGCGGCGGTTCTGCGAAGCGAACGTGGATTTTGAGGGGATTCGGACTCGAGATTCAACGAGAGACAGACGTCTCTGTTTTGCCAATTGTGTTACTTTGGCTTCAGGCAGGTTTCGGTTGTCGATGGCTGTGCCCATAATTATCTTGTAAATATTTATGTAAATAAATAGTTTAATTTTAAATCAGCTGTCCGTCAAATTCTTACATGACGGTACAGTACTGATAAAAAGTGTTTAGAACTTTCGACGATTAGTTTTCAAGACACACGTGTTTCAATGGCTTCCAGAAGACGAATGGCAAATAGTGAGCGTTGACGTTCTGTGGCACGCCTTGAAGGAGGGCAATTAATCACTGAAGTTGCTCTTTTCTTCGGCGTTCATCATTCCGTCATTTCACGATTATGGAAGTAATTCCAAACAAGCCAAACAATTTTCTAAAGACCTGTGGCAGCCCCCCCCCATGGATACGACCCCCACGGATATTGCTATTGTAGCTAAGCGGAATCGAAGAGCGACCTCCTCACATGTGACATCTGTGGTTGCAGCTTCCATTGGTAAGACGATATCTGCCACTACAGTTAGCCGATAGCATCTCAAGAATGGATTTTACGCCCGGGTATCTCGTGTTTGTGTTCGTCTATCCGTCCAATGCAGAGGGGCACGATTAAAGTGGTGTCGGTAACATGTGAATTGGACTGTGTCTGATTGGGATAACGTTATGTCTACGGATGAGTCGAGATTTGACCTTGAGCCAGATGACAAATGTGTAAGGGTCTGAAGAGAACAAGGCACACGCAATCGACCCCACAACATTATCGAACATCACGCATTCCGAGGTGGAAGCATCATGGCGGGGGTCGCGATTTCTTTGGGATATCGCACTGACCTGCATATCTATAGACCGGATTCTGGGACGACTGTCCGGTATCGGGAGGAAGTCCTAAAACCCACTGTGAGATTGTACGTTGAAGCAGTTTATTTTCCTTTCCTTTTAAAGGATGATAATGCGCGTTCCGATAGAGCTGGCATCGTTGACGACTCCCTGGAAAGTGAAGGGATTGCGCGTATGGTTTGGCAGGCGTACTCGCCCGACCTTAATCCCATTGAAAATCTTTGGGATGCCCTCGACCGTGCTGTGTCTGCACTTTTCCCACCCCCAGCTACTCTCATAGAGTTGAAAATTGCTCTACAGGAGGAATGGCGATTTCTTGACTCTGGGGTGGTTGATCACCTCATGGAAAGCAAGGTCATACACTGTAAACTTTGTATGAGGATTATTAATCTCGGATTTGTTTATTTGTTTTGGATTTCAACAACATTTTTTTAATGTCTACAACATGACTTCATCTTATATTTTATGAAAGTTCACTATTGTTTTCATCTTTGTATTTAATTATTTGTTTTGTTTCATGCATTTGCCTATTTCCTACTTTCCTGCAGCATTTCGTGTCAGTCAAAGCTGTACTTGTCGTTTTATTCGCATTTTACCTTTCACGCTTATCTTTAGGTAATGAGTATAGTTCACAGTTCCTGAGAAATACGTGATTCTATGCATGTAAAGATAATTTCGGTCACCAATGTATTTCGTCATCTTTCAATTAAAGATGCTATATTAGGAAAATCATATTCACAGTGCAAAAATGTCCCAAATCAAAAGATATTTGTAAAAACGTTTTCAGCATTAGAGTGTTTGCTGTAGATTCGTTATTTTTACGAATTACGACAATTTTGCAGAAAACATACTTAAGAAGGGGCAAATACTACCACTCTAAAATATAACCCCTCTGAATTGACTCTTCTAGCAGTCAGTTTAGTGTCACCTTTGGTAGTTTTGTAAAATAATACATATGTGATATATATGAAAAGTAGTTTAAAAACAATTTTTTTGCTACTCAATTGGTGTTAGCATAACACGCTTTATTAAACTCACTCGGTAATACTCTTAAAATTATAAGGATTGTCTGTAAACAAGCGATTCTTGATATAAATTAATGTAAATAGATTTAATCCTTATAATTTATTTTATCTTCTTATTTTAACTAATGAGTATTAATCAGACGGTATAAATGGAATGATTTATGTTTATACAATCTATATTAAATAATCGTATTTAGTAATATATGATACATTATAAAATGATACATTCTAACGATTTCAGTGAAATATTTAAGTATTTTGATTTAATTTCGAACACTTCACACCTGTTAAGATATACATTGAATTTCCTTTTTTTATTATTTATTTCCTGAACATTTACAGATTACAAGAAAAGGCTGATATCTATTCAATTGAGAATTCGCTTTATGCCTTTATGTCGGATACTAAGAATGCAAAAAATATTTCACCAAAAAAGCGCACATCGATCTTACATTTATTCTGGGGAAAAAACCTAAGATTTAGAGGAGTGTGAAGATGCAGAGAAGACCGATAGGACAGATGAATCCCTTTTCACACAGGGTCAACTTATTTCATTAATAACAACTATATGTACATTCTGCATCGTTTCAAGTGGAACGAGTAAAGAGTGGAAAGTACATAGAAAGTTCCGATACAAGCCTGGTTTGAAATTTAGGGACGAAAGGAATGAATAAAAACATTCCAATGACATTAAAACCGTTTGCTGTGATGCAATTGCCAGTGGCCCTATGATCTTATTTAGAACAGGGTGTACCATATGGTACTAGCCGACCCTTTTCCCTAACACGTGGACGCTGGAATGTTTCGGAATGCGAAAACAACTTTAGTCTTTGCACGTGCGGCTCCTCGGCGGCCCATTTGATCCATACACAGCTGGAGTTTCCGTCGGTTCCCCAATCTCAGGTCTGGGATCAAGTTTTTGCGGTGGGGGACTCAAGTCGGCATGACAGACGGTTTTCGCATCTGTGTGGGGGTGTTTCTGTTCTGGAGAGGACATAAACATCTCTAGAGGGCTCGGAATTCACCCCCCTCTCGTTGTCAGCGGCGGTTCTGCGAAGCGAACGTGGATTTTGAGAGGATTCGGACTCGAGCTTCGACGAGAGACAGACGTCTCTGTTTTGCCAATTTTGTTACTTTGGCTTCAGGCAGGTTTCGGTTGTCGATGGCTGTGCCCATAATTATCTTGTAAATATTTAATTTATGTAAATAAATAGTTTAATTTTAAACCAGCTGTCCGTCAAATTCTTACATAACGGTACAAGGGTATATAACTTCTTCGTTAAGGGATGGCAATAGGTACATCCTAAAAAGCAATAAATTGTTTTAAAAGATCAAGGAAATCTTATTATTAGTAAAGAAAATATTCAGAGGTAAACAATTGACATTAAAGGTTGAACATTTGCATTTTAACCAAGATTTTAGTGTAGATTATTTATTTAGCATGAATTAAAGAATTTGGAGCAGATTCTATTCAACATTTACTCAAGAAATTATATAATTCTATAGTCTTCTCTCACAATAACTCAGAAAAAACTGGATGCTCAACACCTATTATGGCAGAACATCCTTTAGCGAAAAACAAGTCGAAATAAACTTCAAATAACAGTAAATATCTCTAACACCTAATATTAAATACTTTTTCTGTAACTCACAATAAAATGTCACGCATAGAGCCTTTCGGTTGCAGTTACGGGTGGTGCACTCACATTCAGTTGCAGTTAGGGGTGGTGATCTCACACATAGTATAATTTAAATGTGTGATAGAATGTCAGAGAGAGGGACACTTGTGTACACAAATAATAATAAAGAACTATTTTACCTTGATACAATTGGCTCAAATTCTTTCTGTTCAATTTATAAAATGTTATACAATTAGTTCGAATGTTATATGTAGATTTCGATTAATTCGAGTACTTTCAAAAGCTCCATCAAGAGCTTCTTCAAAATAACTTCAAACATAAAAAAAAATACCAAAATTTTACGGTCGCATAAATTTCAAAATTTTCTAACTGAAACAATTTATTTGTGACACTTTAAGTTATTTATAACATTGGTTTTTTATTCTCCTCGTTACTATTAACTGTTTCCAAACATATAATTATTCATGTTCATTAAGTATATAAAGTTAAAGGGTTTGAACTGACCTCTAGGTTGTGGGAGTTATTAAAAATAACAATAAATCGACCACAAGCCAAAAAAATACTTTTGCACGCTTTGAGTTTTTGAAATCGTCTCCCTTTTATTAGCCCTCCAATTCACATTTGGGGACAGTTAAATAAGAAGGGACCGACGATAAAAACCTTTACATGAGTGCAGGTCATGAACTCTAGCCGTTTCAATGCACGTCAGAATGATTCCTAATTTGTTTTTCTCTGCTGATAAATCAAAGTTAGTTGGTCAATCTCTACAACTTAAATCAGTACAATGGTTTTTGGATTTCGTTTCAATTGCAGCAATCGTTAAACCCTTTTTGGATCTAATCCTTCCTTATACAATGTATTTTTTTGTAATATGTATCATCAATCACCTGTGGGTTTAAATTTCAGCGCCCATCAACAGTAGGAATATCTGAATCATCGATTTTAAAAAATGATCAAACATCCTATCTCAGATTCAAGTTATTGAGATCATCCTGTACTAGCATGTCCGTTCCTATTCCTACTGAACCCTAAAAAGGAGCTTCCGTGCAAATTAGGTAAACGAAACATAATGAAACGGGTTTTACTCTTGTGGACATTTCCTCTTTCCAATTTTCTTTTACTATTCGTGCTCTTATCAAATTGTTCTTGATCCTCCTTGGATCCATCGTTTATAAAATTTATCATTTCTACTTTTACAAGAAGAAGTATTTATGTGTCTGTGTTTTCAGACGATCTATACCACTAACGGTCCTGAAATTTGGCACAGAAGTAGTCCTAATTTTATGCAAATTTTGTGCGAAGTCCGAATTTTAAAATTTTATCTAGAACATTTTTTAATTAATTTATTGGCATTTATCTATTATTTGTTTTCCTTAGAATGGCAACAGTGCAAAGAGATCACAGATTCTAAAATTATTTTTTTCATTTAATTTAAAAGTACAAACGATTTCAGCTAATCGAAACAAAACATATACAAAATTTTGACTGACGTTAATTTCTTTCTTATTCCATAGTCCAAGTTTCTATCTTCGCGATCGTTCAAGTTAGAGTAAAAATTTCAATGGATTTCAAATGTGCGAAACATTTTACACCAGATCGATACCTTAAATGTGATTTTCTTTAAATAAATATTTCTTAAAAAAAAAAAACTTTTATATTTTCGCAATACGAACTAGCCGCAATTGACGAAGATATTCATTACGAAGACAAAAATGAATTTTTGAGTCTTTCTATCTTTGCGATCCTTAAAGATAAAATTTCAACGGATTTGAAATCTGCGGAACATTTTACACAAGATCAAAACCTGAGGTAGTTCGAATTTTATGCGAATGTACGACATGCCCGTGTCATGTCGGGTGGAGATGGGAATGAGTGGCTGAACCGCTCTAACCAGAGATCGCTAAGGCGTTGGCTGGAGACACCGAAAGTGGGCCGGGTGCTCAGGCTTTTTAGTTTAGTTGTGGTCCGGAATTGAAACCGGCAGACGCCCGCCGCTTAGACCGTGAGGACACTTGATCAAGCGGAATGCCGGTTGGAGCCGGGGCTGCTTTCACCGGTACTCTCGGTGTCTCCGTATAACCGGAATAGCCGATGGTCGGCGGTGGCCGTTTTTTGGTGCCGGGCCGAGTGCTGGCCATTTTATTCGGAGGTGCCTGGCTGGGACTGGCGGGTTGACGGTAAGCGCCTGGCGATTTGGATTACTTTCCGACGGCTGGTTATCGGTTCGGGCCGGTAAGGAAAAGGCTGTAGGCTCGCTTGCGGGTAGTGACCCGAGCGGGTAGGGGCAGGCCACTATCCTTCCGGTCAAGTAGGAACCTCCACGAGGTGCCACTTGGTAACTAGGATGGCTGGAGGTTTGCCTCTCCGGACCTACCCTAGGCTAATACCTGCTCGCTTACGAATTTAGGCTATCTGGTAGGCGACAGAGGTCTACATATCACCATGGATGATGGTTCGGTTACTGCCGCCCACGGGCCGGACATATAGGGTGAGAGAACAGTCTACTGTCCAGCTGGGCTACTGAGGTGGAGGTGCTCTCCTAGTAGATGCCCGGAGGTTTGAGCTTCCTTTCTGTGAGTGACGTACTCGCCACTCAGTGATGAGAACAATCCAGCTCGACTCACGACTGGGGTTGTCAATGCGATGAACTCTAATGAACTCTGATAGTTTCCTCTCTTGAGGTGAGCATGATGAATCCAGCACGACGGCCCCGTGTTGAATGATAACTGTGAGCTGGGACGGACACCTTATACTGGGGCGGGAGCCGTGCAGGCTGTCGGGGGACTCCGACCACGTCACGGATAACCTGGCGCACCTATCGCGACTTCCACATGCCCGGTTCTTCTTTCCTTTTCTTATTCGAGGCTTTCCCTGCCAATCCGGTGGGGGTTTTAATTCAATCGGTATAGAGGGGAATTCTTCCAAATGTTTTTATAATCAGTAATTACACCTAAAGAACTGTCACGGGCAAGGCCGTGCTGCTAGTACCATATAAACTCACTTGTATCCCAACTAGCCAAGTCATCCTGACACAAGTAACTAACACTAATAAAATTGCTATGAAGTCAGAAGACACAAAATATTTTTTTAAAGGTAAACAAGACTGATATTTCAGAAATGCCACCCCTTTTGACATTCTGCTCTCTCCTCTCTGAGCTCCGGCACTGTATCCTACACAATCATCCAATTTTCATTTACAAGAAAAATTGATTTTCTTGGTTGTCTGAAACTGATGTAAAAGAAGGTTATGAGTAGTTTTAAACTTAAATTCGTTTCATAATTTTTTTTTAAACTCTGGACAAATCAATGTCAATACAAGTGGTGAAAAACGTTTTACGAAAGCTAAAGTTGGTAACGATAATATCTTGTTCAAGGTATGCTATAAGCGTCGCACTGGAACTGCACAACAGACAAATTTCTTGTCTGATAAAATGCTGCACCTATATCACCCCCTTCCAGAAATAAAAATACTTCCAACACTAAGAAACTTTGTTTAGCCTGCGTGACATGTATTTTAAAGAAGCTTTCGTAGAGTGTTGAAGATCATTGAATTCATCTGATGAAAAAAGTCTTAAAAAACTTTATAAAGGACGATGATGAACACCACTCTTTAGAAAATTTTCATTTGAAGGAAAGTCGAGCAACAGAACCCCTCGATAACTGAAATTTTGTTTCGAAGATACGCATGATAAAAATGTTCCCTAAGTTTCAATCAATATACAAAAATAATTACGAAAAAGTCAAAATAAATACATTTCTTAACACGGTTTCTTCTACAATTTTGAACGGTTGCACAAAGCCTTCTCTCTTTAGAAAGAAAGTGTTGAGTAAAATCCGCTAGAGAAAATATATTATTTATTTGGAGAGTGTATATGGTGAAAGACTTTGATGTTTGGCACTTTGGTAAACCAGAAGTTTTCTATTGAAACAAACCGCACCTAGCAAGTTTCCCAAATTATCAAGAAACCTTTATTTCGAAGAAAAGTTGATATTCGTATCCTTCTAACATTGTAGTTAAGAGAGGTTTAGAACTATTTTTCACACTTGTATTCGTTTAAGAAAAAAAAATTAAATTCTGTAAGAAGCAACGGCAATAAAGCAATAGGTTAAAGACATTCTGCGAAAGCTGAAGCTTGCAAATAAACTTCCTTGTTCAATATAATTTTGCGCTTTACCGAAATTAGAAACCTTCCATCAACAGGCAGATTTGTTCACCCTGCATCTCATATGTTTGAACTCACACTTCGCAGTCCGTTATCAACAAAAAGTAGCAAAAAGATCCCTATATTCTGAAATTTGTCTAACCAACTTTTGATCACATCGACTTTATTTATTAACCAATTTCAAAAATAATTTACTGTAAGAACGAAGATATTCTATGGTTCCTTGCGGTATTTTCAAATTTAAAAATTAATAGTAATAAGATATATATATGACAGTTTAAAAAAATAACTATAACTAGGGGGCCTGCGCCCTGCTCGCTAACGCTCGCCAACCCTCGGAGGATTACTTCGCAATCATCATAGGTTCGCTGCGCGAACATATGCTCGCTGCGCTCGCATCAATGAAGACATGTGTCCTAGCAGAAGCGATTGTTTACAAAATATGATATTCCAAAAATATATTTTTCAAATCTAAATTTTTTGCTGTGTTTCAGAAAAGATATTTACAGTACCTCTGGAATCCGAATTCAAATGAAAACTTTGAGCAAATTTTGACTCGAAAAGTGAGCGCTGATTTGGAAATTGAATACACAACATGTTGTTTGTGTGTACATTTACCCTGCACTCGAGCCACCCACGCATTTTCCTTCAGTTTGTTGTCAAAAGTTCTAGTGCTAGCGTCTTGTTGAACTATAATTGTTGGCCCTGAAAAGGACCTTTTTTAAAATGGCCCTACGCCTCTTTAAAAGATCCTCCGCCTTCTTTGATTTCTATTATTAACTGCAACAGCTCGACTAAAATTCTTCTTTGAATAAAATTTCATCCGATGACGCTATAAATTCAATTGAAGCTCGAGGCTTTGTGATAAACAAACAATCGTACAATGTTGCCAAAACGCGATAACAAATAACGTCTTTTTTTGCGTGCCACGTAAGAGAATTATATATACAGGGTGTTTCAGTGAACCGTTTCAGAACTTCTAAGAGGGGTAGGGTACATCCTGACAACTCGAAATCATATAGCAATGTGGGGTCGGAAATGCTTTCCTGAAGCGGTGTTGTACACAGAAGCACCATAAAGAAAAGAGACCGTAAGTGAGAAATCGTTTTAATAATACATGAAAAGAAGCAAAAGGTACATGTATTAAAGTAAGTGTTCGAAGTTTCTTCCACGGGCTACAATGCACGCCTCATATCTCCGACGCATGGATATCCGAACATTCTGGAATACTCCAGGCATATCTCGAATTTCTACGGCAGCTACTGCAATTCTTGCAACCAGCTCCTCAACATTGTCAACAGGGGTGTCTTAAACTAGCGATTTCAGATGACCCCAGAAATAAAAATCAAGACATGATAGGTCAGGTGACAGAGCAGGCCAACGCACGGGACCACCACGACCGATCCACTGCTGACCAAATGTGACATCCAGGTAGTTACGAACATCTCCGCTATAATGGGCAGGGGCTCCATCGTGTTGGAACCACATTGTCTGTTGCGTCGATGCAGAAATCTGTTCATCTCTCAAAAGTTGTGGCAATACTTGCTGCAGAAAGAGCAAGTAGTTAGGTCCGGTTAGACGAGACGGTAACAGGTAAAGTCCGATGAGGTGATCTCCCATAATACCGGCCCATACATTGACCGAAAATCGAATCTGTGCTGCACGACGTCGTATTGCATGCGGGTTCTCGACCGCCCAGATATGGTCGTTATGCGTGTTGAAAATTCCTTTTCTTGTGAAGGATGCCTCATCGGAAACAACACTTCAGCAGGAAAAAGGGGATTTGTAGCACATTTTCCAAGGTACCACTGTGCGAAAGCAATACGGGGTGCATAATCCTCCGGTCGCTACGTCTGGACACGCTGCACGTGAAACGGATGCGTCTTCTTTTCGGAGAATCCTCCAGACGCTGCAATGGGAAACCCCGACTGCGTTTGCTACACTTCCTGTACTCGTTCTTGGATTCCCCCTATACATGCTGCAGCACATTCTGTTCGACGTCTGCAGTCCGTGCTGTTCTTACCCTGTCCCTGTCAGCTCTTTCTAATGAACATGTCTCAGCTAACCTCTGGTGCAGTCTTGCAAAGAAATTATGACTGGGGATACGCCTCGTCGGATATCGTTCCGCGTACAAACGCTGTGCGGCTGGCCCACTACAATTTGCAACCCCGTACGCCAAATGCATATCGGCTAACTCTGCGATCGTGTAATCATCCATCCTACTAACTTGGCGTTCTTGTGCGAAATGAAGATTCCCTACACGAAAGCTCGGGATTTTCGCACAACGCCATCTACCGCGTCAGGAAAGCATTTCTGACTGCCCATTGGATTTTGGTTCGTCAGGATGTACCCTACCTATCATGCTTGGGTAAAGCTGGTTCGATGTGGGAAATTCAAGTGGAAACACTCGGAGACTTTTCTTATGAATCAACAAGTTTATGGAAACAAAACAGCACGGGACTGGACAGACATAAAGATCTAAAAGATAAAAACAAATATTTAGTTAAACATGATTACAATTAATCAGTCCTGAGAACCCCCGGTTCTCCCATAGCTCGCTTCTACCGCCAAACTCTTTCGTCTTCTTCTCTTTTTGCATATTTCTTTTTAATCATAGCGTTGCCAGGTTCTGGGCGCTAAACGAACAGTAGTCTTGTTGGAGCCACGGGGTACTGAGTGCAAACCCGACAACTGCTCTGCACGTATAACGGAAGTATCAAAGTTCACACCTTCCCTCCAGTTTCCAATGCTGGACCTTGTCCCGCAGATGGAAACTACTTAAGTTTGAAATAATGTCCTAAAGATGACAGAAGATAAATCAAACATCTTACCTGGTGAGTCAGCCCTAAGCATCAGTCTCTCGCTATTCTGAAAAGTCCTTAGATCTATCAAAGTTATCAAGAGCCAGAGTGTGTATATGTCTGTGTCCCACTCGACTCTGCTCACATGCTAGAGCTCACATCACCAAGCTTAGTTCAAATTTCATTTTGTGTAAAAATCTTAATATTCAAAATAGAAAATAAGCATACTGAAATATTCTCTTATTAACACACATAAAATGATAAGTTATCCAAATAAACGTATATACATACTACTGTACAAAGTGAAATTATAATTTTCAATTTTACTCTTATTCATAAATTCTTGATAATGCATCAGCTATTACATTTTTGTTACCTGGCTTATGAGCGATATTTACTTGATAACGAGAGAGAGCTAAGGATCACCTTTGAAGTCTAGCATTCTTGGGAATGCCCTCGGTTAGAAATTTCAAAGGGTTGTGATCTGTAAACAACAGTATCTGGTTTCCATAAGTCCATACCTCGAATTTTCCTAGAGCCCAGATCACTGCATATGTTTCCCTTTCGATAGTACTCCATTTGGTTTGAGCAGGCGATAACTTCTGGCTAGAAAATGTGATAGGTTTTGGATTCCCTTCACTGTCTCGCTGCATCAAACACGCTCCTATTCCAGTCACTGATGCATCTGTATGTAGTTCAAAAGTTTTTGACAAATCCGGTGTATACAAAGATGTCACTCTGCATAAGCTCTCTTTCAGATGTTTAAAAGCTTTATCAGCTTCCTCTGACCATGGTATTTCATTAGGAATAGCTTTCCTAGTAAAATCTGTCAATGGTTTAGCAATGTTAGCATAGTTAGGGACATATTCTCGATAATAGTTAAATAAACCCAAAGCAGATCGTAAAGATTTCTTTGTCTTTGGAGTTTTGAAATTTTTTATAGATGCAATTTTATCCGGGTCTGGACCATGTTCTCCTGATCCAACTACATGACCTAAATATTTTACCTTGGCTTTGGCAAAAGAGCATTTACTTAAATTAGCAGAAAAGTTACACTCCTGCAAAAGTTCCAAAATTGATCTTAAGTGTCTCAAATGTTCTTCCCAACTTGAGGAGTATATAATAATATCATCCAGGAAGCTTTCTGCAAACTCATTATATGGTCGTAATATCTGATTCGTGATCCTTTGAAAAGTTGCTGGGGCACCTGACAACCCAAAGGGCATTACTTTCCACTGATATTGTCCCTTTGGAGACACAAAACTGGTCAGTTCTCGACTGTTCTCTGCTAACGGGATTTCCCAATATCCCTTCAGAATGTCCAGTGTAGTCAAATATTTGGCAGCACCAGCTTTAAATCTGAGTTGTTCAGAGTTCTGCATAGGAAAGGGAGCTATGGAACTTTCCGCGTTCAATCCTCGATAATCACAACACAAACGAATAGTTCCATCTTTCTTTGATACACAAACCAATGGATATACAATTTCTGCTACAGATGGTTGAATCAGATCTTTCTTTAGCAATTCAGTTATTTGTTTCTCAACTTCTGGTTTTAACGATTCAGGAACTCTGTACAAATGGGGTTGTTTTCTCTCAACACCCGCTTTAAGTCTGATTTCATGCGAGCCCACCCTTGCTCTCTTCAGTTCTCCATTAAATGTAGAATGATATTTTTGCACTATCTGGAACAGCTCACTCTTCTGCTTTGGAGATAAATTTCTCCAGTTATCCGTTCCCTCGAGCTTCCCGAAATCCTCCTCGAGACTTCTACCCTTCTCTATAGGTACATGATCAATATCACCAAACTCTTGGTCTGTCTCGTAAATGATTCCGATAGTTCTTATAGGATGTATGTACTTCCTAAGTTTATTTTGGTGTAAGTGTCTTACACTGCCATCCGGTAACTTAACAGTATATGAATGAGGTGGTTTCTTTCCAACTATTTCTCCTGGACCCTTCCATTTGGCACATAACTTATATTCGTCGAGTCTGGAACTAGGACAATAACTTCATCACCTATCGAAAATTCTGTATTTCTTGATCTTAAATTATGGTAATGAACGTTCCTTTCTTGTTTATCCTTAGTCATGTTATTAGCAAATTCTGTAGCACTTTCCAGACTTTGGCGTAATTTTTGCAAATAGTCTGTTACCGATTCTCCAATACCTTGCGGTAACGTAACGTCATCTTCCCAACTGGACTTCAGTATAGCTAATGGACCTACAGGTGGTCGTCCATGTACTAACAGAAATAGAGCAACACCTGTTGTTTCGTTTGGCACTTCTCGATATGCCCACAGTAAAAATGGAAGTTGTTTGTCCCAACCTCTACCTTGCGAATTTATTGCGTGATGCAACATTGACTTTATAGTTCCTACCCATCTCTCTACTAGTCCATTCGATTGAGGATAGCCTGGAGTTGAAAATCTTGGGACAGATCCCAAACGTTTAAGAAATTCTTTCGTTAATTTCGCAGCAAAGTTAGTTCCATTGTCCATCGCAATAGTTCTTGGAATCCCAGTTCGCATGAAAATTTCCAGGAAAGCCTCACATGTAGCCTTTGCGGTTAATGATTTAATAGGAATTGCTTCAGGCCATCTACTATATTGATCCATCACACATAGAACGTACTGATGCCCCCTTGATGATTTTGGTTCAATTGGTCCCAAAATATCGGCATTTACTACTTGAAATGGTAGTTCCGGCCTACCTACAGCTTCGATTGGAGTTCTGTCTTTAATCTTAACTCTTCGTCTTAATTGACACTCATGACACGATTCACATAGCTTCTTCACTTCCTTTGGCATACCATTCCACCAAAATGACATAGCTATTCGATCTCTTGTTTTCTTTGTGGCTAAATGTCCACCTGTTGGAGTTTCATGTGCCAGCTTCATAATTTCTTTTCTTCTATATTCCGGTACTACCCATTGAACATATTCCTGTCCTCCAACTTTACCTCTGTGATACAACAAATCACCTTCCAGCCAATAATTATTTTTTCCGTGTCTTGCATCTGTTAAGCAAGTTGCTAATGTTGGACATTTTAGTTGTTCTCTTCTTAGCTTCTGAGATTGCGACAGTGGCGGAAATTCTTCTTCCGCCTCTTCCCGTTCAGCCACTTTCTCATCTGGATCAGCCATTGCCTCTGTTGAGTCTTTCTTTACCGGTTCAACCCTTTCTTCGGGCGAAATCATATTTCCCGATTCAGCCATTTCCTCGAGCGAAACGTCTTCCTCTAATGGTGTTGGAATAGCAAGCACTGGACCCGACTCCACTTCTTCGACTACGGTCCTTCCCTCCACATTCATCATGGATTTCTCCCCAAGCTTTTGTTCAGATACCACCCCTTCATCTCCCAGGTACCTTTGATTCTGGTCCACTAAGAGCTGAAAAACACTGGGGGTTATCAAAGCTTCTTCATGCAAGCCTTCCACAATGGCACATTCCACCTCAACATATGGCATGATACCTTCTTCATCTGGCCATAGACTCAAAGGAACAGCTCCTAACTGAGCCTCCACAGGTTGTCCGATTGCAGGTCTCAAATATATTGTCCCACAGGACTGAAGGTATTGTTCCGGTACCACTGACTTCCGCAGTACTGTAATTTCGGCACCACTATCGATGACACCTTTAAATCGATTAACTCCGATTCCTAACTCAACACGTGGCAGTTCACTTTCGGTATTCGTTACTGGAATTCGTCTTCCCAAAATTGTATTACTCATATTAATACAAATTTTATTCAGACCCCTTTTCTCCTGTTTATTTTCCATAGGCCGTTGGGTCGTCTGAGGCATTGCACCTCCTTTCGGACAAAATCTCATCAAGTGTCCTTCTTCCTTACATTTGAAACATTTAAAGATTTTCCTATTGTCCATTCCACATTGTTCGAAAGATCAACTTTTCTACCGGTGGTTCCTTGTTCCCTCAAACTGTTAAAATTTCTTTTCGGTGTAACATCTTGAAAATTAGTAGGTTTTTTCCGTATGAAGTCTGACTGACTCGATTCATACTTCCTATTTGACGATTTACCTACAGATGGATACAAGTTATCTGTTACTTTCGGAACCGACACCATGAAGTTATCTATTTCCTGTACTAATTCAGACACAGGTAGCCATTTTCCAGTTTCTTTCAGTAATATATGGGATTTTACGTTTGGATGTAAATGATCTTTAATTTTATCCGATATAATCAGTTCTCTAATTCCTTCAAAAGTTTCAACTTCTCGTGATTTTAAATATAATTCTAATGAAGCTTCTACTCGAGATGCATATTGCGCATAGCTCTCACTGTGAAATTTGAAACACAAGTCAAAGTTCTTATTATGTTGTAGTGGAGTGATTCGATGTTCTTTTAGAATGAATTCTTTAATTTTTTGATAGTTATCGAAATCTTCGTCAGTTAGTAGAGCGTTTAACCCTTTAGCATGACCCTTTAAACAGTGTATAGTAATTTTGCCTTTGTATTCTTCCGGAATTTCGTACAGTTGGAACATTCGTTCCGCGTGATGAAAAAAGAAAGGCCATTCTTCTGCTTTTTCCGGTGGATTCAAAATTACTCCTTTCATTAAGTTTAAATATCCTAAAAAGTTGTTTCCAGTTTTATCTTTGACATCGCTCGAAACTGGAGTAGCAGCACTAGTTTTGTTTTTAGCCTCAACAATTTTCAATTCTAGCTCTCGTAACTTTATTTCTTTTTCATCAGCTTCTGCTTTCGCTCGCAATTCCAATTCACGTAATTTTTTTTCCTTTTCATCGGCTTCTGCTTTCTCTCGTCTTTCCAATTCACGGAACTGTCTGTCTTTTTCATCGGCTTCTGCTTTCTCTCGTCTTTCTAATTCACGGAACTGTCTCTCTTTTTCATCGGCCTCTGCTTTTTCTCGCTCAAGTCGCTCAGTTATGATCGAAGTAAGCAATTCACTAACTACCGTTTCATCGTAATTTGGGGATTTGGTTATTAATGATTTCAAACTGACTACAATAGCATTTGGAGGTATCTGTTCCCCTAATTCAGTTGCCAAAACAATTAAGTCGCACTTTTTCCCTCTGCCCAGAAATGCCATACTTAATTCTTCAGTAATTTTATTTCAAATCAAACACACGATTGCTGCTTATTATTAAATGGTTTAGATTATAGTTAAATCAATTAATTCGAGTAAAACTTTTAAATCAAAAGCAAAAGTCTCACTACTCAAACAATATTACTTTCATAAGATTCAAAAAATATGGTATCAATCCATAAATAAATTCCAAGAACAAATAACTTTTAATTCACATGTATCCAAATCAAGAAAAAATAATACCCACAACTACTTTCCAATATATCACTATTTCTTTTAAAACAAAATAAATGTTATCAACTTTTCTAACATATTTTATGAGAATCACTTTATTTTCCAACATGGAAAACGAAAATAGAGAGAAAAAAAAACATTCAAGGTTATTGTAATAAATCATAAAGAAAGAAACATTCATCAAAATTTACTTCCGCTTTCGAAACCATAATACGCAAAGCTAAAATCAATAATTCTTATTCTTCTAATAAATAAAATGCACTTTCTCTTCGTATCATTAATGACACTTGAGATATTTCTACTCACAATTTATTAATTTCAATCATATGATTTCTTCTTCTTATTATTATTACTTCCAATTCAAATCCCTCACAATCCCAAACCAAAATACCGATTATAACATGAAATCCATACACAGAAAAGAAAAATAATAATAATTTCTCGAAATGAAAACTGAATACCACTGATACAAACAAGAATATATGCTCTCGATAATTTCAATCTTCACAACAATTTCTTGACACTTTTGTTTTACTCGTAAACCTTATTAAATCAAAACAAAAAATACCTTCTCCATATACATACATCAACAATCTGGAACAGTATTTATTTTAACAACCAATTAAAAATATCCTTATTTCTAACCATCATAGAAAACTGTACCGACATATACTATTTATTTTTAACGAACAAGTGTTTTTTTCTGAAACGTGTTTTCCCCCATGTTATGAAATTTTAAAGTTCTTCAAACTGGCTCTTAATAAACAAAATTTCTGACTCACCAGGGTAGTTGCAGCACGTAAGTTGCATTTGTATATGCACGTAAGTTGCATAATATATGCACGTAAGTTGTATATATTATGCTCAAGTAAGTTGCATTTGTTTCCCAAAGCGATTCCATACGGTCTCCACGGATCCACTAATCCTGTCTGGGTGCGGCAATTATCATGCTTGGGTAAAGCTGGTTCGATGTGGGAAATTCAAGTGGAAACACTCGGAGACTTTTCTTATGAATCAACAAGTTTATGGAAACAAAACAACACGGGACTGGACAGACATAAAGATCTAAAAGATAAAAACAAATAATTAGTTAAACATGATTACAATTAATCAGTCCTGAGAACCCCCGGTTCTCCCATAGCTCGCTTCTACTAGAGATGGGCGATCCGCTCAGGAGCTGACTCAAAGAGTCGACTCTTTTGACGGAGTGAGCGAGCGCTGATTCGTCAAAAAAGAGCTATAGCTCTTTTTTAACCAATCAGGGATGAAGAGCGGTAACTCTTTTTTAACGAATCAGCGCTTCCACTCTCGAAGAGTCATTTCCGCATGCGATCACCAGCTCAGTGATTCTTTTGGGAGTTGATTCTTTGGGAGTTGATTCTTTACGAGAGTTGGCTCTTTCGAAGAATCATTTCCGCATTCGATCGTTTGCGCTCACTGATTCTTTTGGGAGTTGATTCTTTTGAGATTTAACTCTTTGGCTCTTTTCGATAACTATCGCTCTTGAAGAGTCAATTCCGCATTCGTTCTTTTGCGCTCCCTAGCTTTTTGTTACTTTTTTGAAGTTTCAAATTTTTAAATATCTATGTATTATCATAAATGTTATTTTTTTAAATTTAATTCAATTTTAGATTGAAAGGGTGTTTTTACGGCTCAAGTCATATCACGCCTTTTAGCACTAATTAAAACTAGTCTTAAGGTTGTTATTAAAACATATTCTAACAGTTATTATGTTATTCACTTAACATTAATATAATAATAACCTTGATTTCTCGGGAGTGATATCATTTTAATAAAGCTACACAAAATTAAATTAAACGTAACTCGTTTTTATTGCATTGCCTTCACAAAACAAGGCATTTTGAAAATATTTTATTAAAAGACAGGGAGGGGACTTGGATTTTGAAAATCTTTGGGACAACGAGTATTCGAGGGTATTATATACCTATATCTTAAAATAAATAGTTAAAAATCTTAAATACTTAAATAAATTATTAATATTTTTATTATATGATTTTAAAATATCATTTAAATTATTAGGAAGTCTCATTTGGTAACTAAGTGGTTTTAGAAAGAAATCTTAATGTATCCAAACACGTCCGACACTTTTTTTAAATGTGGTATAGAAACATTTTAATGATATTTTTATGTTTTGTGTTTTAAACAATAGCAATGGGCTATAAATATTAAAAGTATATATTAATAATTTTGTAAAAATATGATAATTATGTATGAAATTTTAAAGAAATGTGTCAAAAACTTCAAATGTGCTACATGAAAATCTATTCAACCAATTTGAAAAATGATGCTACCAAAATAAACTACATGCATATTTCTAGGGAATGAACTAGAATAAAAGGATATTTAAATAAACAACAATTTTACAAGTGATGGAAAAATGAATAGAAGATTTTTTATAGTTTTACAGTCCTACTTCTTAAATAAATAGTAATAATTTAGAAACTTTTGAACTCAGCATAATTATTCTAGTTCATTCACTTGACAACATTATAAATAACAAACTCTCAAAAGTTTACTAGAATCCAGTTATAAGTTTTTGTATTATAACATTTGAAGTGAGGAAATAATGCAAAAATATTAATTTAGAGTTAAAGGTAGTTTCAAGTGCATTGCTTGCTCCCTTCGTTTGCTCTTTGTGTAAACAATTTTGTTCTTCCTTCTCTTTAAAAAAGTTCACTCCATTTCCAAAAGAGAAACCATTTAAATATTTGAAAAAACTTTCTAAAATTATATTTGCAAAAAAAAGTAAGGTTTAAATTTAGATTTTGCCATGTTTTTGGCCTTTTAATGGCCATTTCCAATGTTTTCCATTCTTACTTCTTGTTTTCCCGCCTTGATTAAAATCTTAATACTTCTTCAAGTAATTAACAGAGAAAAAATTAAATATGTTTCGGAAAGTCAAATAAATACTCTATCCAATAAAATCGAAAACTTTTTTAGAATTCTTGGTCAAAAATGAAATTTTTAACGTGTTTGGATATTTTAATTGCTACTTCTGTAATCTCAACGGGTTCATGACAGGAATTACAAAAGTAGAAGTGTCCTCAAAGTAATTTATTCTTTATGGACAATTTCAAAGTTTTTGAATTGACATGGTTTTGGGCCATCTTATGCCTTAGCAATTAAATTTTACAGCTTAGCAGCCCTATGCTGCAATGCTTATCGTCCTCGTGCCCCGTCTCCCTCCTTTAGTTGATTTTAGAGGTAAACTGCCCAATTGCTGGATGAGTGAGTGTTTCAAGTGTTGTGTGCGTGGGTGTTTCAAGCACGCTTGGCGCCTCTTCGTCTGGACACATGCGCTCACGTGACAACGAGGGATGTTCGATGGCCCAAACATATTGTATACATTTCGATGTGTTATATACATTATTATATATCTCAAAGGAGCGGTGAGTCATCAAAAAGAGCTAGCTCTTTTTAGTGAGTGAGCGGTTCCGATCCGATCCCTGAAAAGAGTCATTTTCCCCATCACTAGCTTCTACCGCCAAACTCTTTCGTCTTCTTCTCTTTTTGCATATTTCTTTTTAATCATAGCGTTGCCAGGTTCTGGGTGCTAAACGAACAGTAGTCTTGTTTAGACTCGACAGTCAAACACAAACCGTAACACTATGGAAGCTCCGTAGTGCGCATGTCCGCTGAAAAGTGGAAGAGTTTATTTTCGAGCGTGAGGTGCAAACAAGATGTGTTTTTGGGAGGGGTATTAAAAAGCCGATTGTGTCATCTTTTAGGGTTCGCAAAGCAGAAAGCCCGCGTAATCTGGTTCACAAATCTAGCACCTTTTTCTTAGATACTGATTGCTTGCCGTCCGTGATATGTATGTACGTTGTTCTTCTGTGATATTCAAGTAATTCATTTCTTTCTTTTTATTTCATTTGAATTGTTTCCATTTCGATATTCTGTGTTTCATTTCCATTTCGTGATACATTTATTTCACTGTGATATTTCGTTTTGTTTAATTTGTTACTTTCACTAGGGTTAAGTTTTACTAGTTTTACACTTATTTTCGGTGCATTAATTTTGTTTTATCTGTTTCCATTTCAGTGTTGTCATTAATTTACAGTGCATAAATTTATTTTTCAGTGTATTGTCTGTTTAATTTGATTTTCTGTGTTAATTGCTTCGTTCAATGTGTTGTTTTCAGCGTAGTGTTTGGTTTTCAGTGTATTTTTTGTTTCCATTTAAGTATTGTAATTTATTTGCAGTGTATTAATTTGTATTCAAGTGTATTAATTTGTTTTTCAGTGTGTTAATTGTTTCGTTTAACTTGTTTTCAATTCAACTGATTTTTCTACTTGCAAATTTAGATTGTTTTAATGGCTTCCAATAATGAACATTACTGTCCCCATTGCAATAATCTGTTTTCAAATATGCATTATATGAATAGGCATATTCGGAATGCAAACAATGGTGAAATATTAAAAGCTTTCTCTTCCACAGGCCCTGTATGAAAAGATAATCGACACCCTTCATAACCATATAACCGCGCTTGGAACAATAATTAAAACTGGGGATTTGTGTGAAACTATTAAACAGGATCTTTTTTAGTTTGGCCCAAAAGACTGATGCTCTCATGTTTCATTCTTTGTTGGATTTGTTTGTTTCTAAATATTCCACAAATGATGGTGCTTTGGTATATCTTGAAGCACTATTCGAAGCTTGTTAAAATGTGAGCCTATTGCTACAGGGTAGAGTTAGGCAAAAATACAAATATGAAGGTAGAAAGTTTTCAACAATTAGAGTATAGGGAAGAAGCCAAAACAATATAAAGGTTGGATGTCTTTTAGCTCTGGGGCTCACTAGTGTTTTAAACGAGTTGATTAATCACTTACTTTCTTTGAAATGCAGTAAACTTACTTCGACCATCAAAATGATCAGGAATAAATATTCTGTAATCCTGGATCATTACTAAAAGCATCAAGGGTGTAATCCGAATAGAACATGTCTCAGTTTCATAAAAAATGGATGCCAAATTCAATGTGATGAAACATGACCATGTATTCATGAATTTCAGTACACTTGTGTGGAACATTCAGTACGTTTACAAATGTGTAAGCACATACATTTTGTAATCGCATCCAATGGTGCTACACAAGTTCACCAGGACACATGCGAGTCTTCAAATTATACGAATTATAATGTTATGGTTGAAATCCCTGTTGCTATTTAAAGCTGCAGTACACCTTTTGATTCCAGGTTTGTAAAGTTGTTACCCCCAATGTGAATGATTCCAAGATAATGGAAATATTCAAGAGTATCACAATAGAAGCTGGAAAAGTTGTTGGGTGGAGATGCAAATATAACAAATTCAGTTGTCAATAGTGATTAAAAAGAAAAATAGAGCCTTACAGATGTTTTAAGCATATACAGAAAAACATAAATCTCTTCAAAATTAATTTTTCTAATTATATAAATAATGTGCTTTGTGTTCTATATACCTGTTGATTTTACTAATGTTATGCTTCCTTTTCTAGCTTAATTTTCTATTTTTGTTTTATTAGTTCTTGTCTAGGTTTCTATCCGATTTTAGTACTTCTTACCATAATAGAATGTTTCTGGCTCCAATCTATGCATACCAATGGCTCACAATTTGTTATTGTGGTGGATGGGGCTTTTTGAGGGGTAATGCATGGTACAACATCTGTAGACTCATCTGGATAAAGTTAAATGTGACCTTACAGCAGCTAAATGTAAAGGTTAAGATCAGTCACGACTTCAGCTTTTTGGTTTGCATCACACGGCTTGTGGTACTAACACATGGAATGGAATTAAACTAGTCCAAATTTCATCGTTGGAACTTCAGGTACGATCTGCAGCTACCTAAGTATGAGCTTTATACAAAGTTCAGAGAATCCTTTGCTTCCCCCCCCCCCTAATTATACTCCTGTCTACATATTCTCTTCTTTTTTGATCTTTTAGGGATGGAAGAATTTATTGTGGGTAAAAAATTATTCCATGTGTATGTAGACCTTTCCACAGAAATGATAGGTTTAATCCTCAGTGAAAGGTAACTAAAAACTGCAATTTAAATTAACCACCTGTCATAGTACCTATACTTTGGTACATCACTCACCTTCATGGTTTGTTAATGTTCTTTTCCTGTGTTTTAAGTGAAGCTGCAGTGGTGTCGAACACAATCCTTGATTTTTGTTTTTATTGTGTAACTTTACATTTTCTCCCGGAATTATCCCCATTTTCTGCAAATAATTTGTTGACTAGCTAAATAAATTCATTCTGCTATTGACATTGTTCACTCCCTGTAAGCCCTGCTTATGCCTCTTGGCGGACCCTGCCCTGATTAAATCCGATTGTTTTTCCTTAAATGGTATCTTTTCTTCTTATAAATACATTTTAATCTTCATTCTTTCAATTTTAGAAATGTGATTCTTTAAATGGCAGTTGGAAACTGCTACAGCAGAGGATTAAGGCTCTTGGCAATACCTCTTTAAAAAAAACGCATCACGATTCCTACCTCATGGGTGATGTGGAAATGGAATCTGGTTTATTTTAGGTTGCCTAGTCTGCAGATACAGGACAGTTGTTCCAGTACCTGAACTCGGAAAATAATGATTTGTTGCCTGCCCAAGAGACATGCAAATGAGATTTTATCAATTGCACCGAAATAGTGTTTTTTTTTTCACAGGACTGAAATGGTGTTCTTTTTTTAATGCAACTTTTCTTATGAGAAGTAGAAAATAAAATTGTTTTATATGTTAATAAAATGCTAAAACATCAACCTGAGTTATATTATTTCATAAAACCTTATATAAACTGTCATACTTTGATCAAACTTGGTGTATCAAATGATTTTTCCAAGAATGAATGGAGAAAAGAATATCCACCATTGAATTAAAGAAACTTGTCTTTACATCAATTTTATCTGAAGCGTTTACCACTTGTTGCGATTTGATTGTCATTTAGTTTAGATGCTGACAAACTCTGCATGGGGTGACTTGAATACATCATGTTTTAGTGATTGTGCGCATGGTGAAGACTTAAAGATTACCAAATTCCTTTGGGGTGAATCATGTGTCTTCGGCAAACATGAAATAGTTTTTAGAAACACAGCACAATTGTGAAGCCTCATTCCATGTTCCCAAGCAAACATTAATACCATATAAGAAAGCATTGATGAAAATCAAGAGACCTCTTATACACATGAGGGCATTACTCTGAATGTAGTATGGAAAATTAACTATTTGGATTCTCTTCCCCACACAATCCAATTAACCTTTAGAGTGCAGTGCTCAAATTTTTTTACTTGTCTCTCGGAATAGTAGCAATAGTGTTGTTCAAATGCTGCTCAATGGAAATTGATGAAAAAGGTTCTAATATTTTTAGGAACTCTTGGGGGGTTTCCTGTCGATAGATAGCATGGAATTTCAACCTATTAAGGTGTAAAGGGGAGAGTCCAAAGGACATATGACTCCAAGATAGTTGCAATTAGAGGACCAGGGTATCAGATTTCCATAAAAAATAGGGTCAGGAATATCTAGTAAAAAGTATAACTTGGCATTTATCAACATTAATTTTAATTTGCCAAGTTTCAAGGGAGTAAGATCATGGTTTCTGGCTAACCCAGCTGTATCATCTGCTAACATGCAAAACAGATCATTGATTCCGTGGTATGTCGTTCACAAGAACTAATGGTGGGAAACAAGGCATTAGGGCAGTATTGCCAACTCAGACGACTGAAAAACCTAATACCCCAAAAATAAACGCCTTTTAGAATTCCGATTCTTGTAAAAAAAAAATGCAGAAATGAATAATTTGATTTTCTAAATGGAATTTTTAAAGTTTTATTAGCTAGAAAAACAAAATTTTTGAATACAAATTGTTAGATTTAAACTTATGCAATAGCTTTAAAAACTGCTACATGCAGATTTTCATTTTATGATAAAAATCTTGCATGTTTTTCAATAAAAAATAAGTTTAAACTAATTTTACAGGGCTTATAGGCCTCTACACATTGTCAATACATAAAATAAGCTTCATGTTCATATCTTGTCAACTAAATGAAACTGATTACTATTTTAGGAAAAATTAGGTTATTAAATCTAGGCCTCAAACGAATACTTACTCAATTTAATATTTTCATTTGGCAGTATGATTTTGTCTTATGGTTTTTATTCTACCACTCATGTCTTGCGATAATAAATTAATTGATGGTGTGTAGTCAAAGCTTCCCGGAAAAAATTGTTCTTGAGTACTTACGTTATACCACAACATTGGTAAACATGTATTAATTATGGTTCCCACATTCTAATCGACATGTTTTATTTGTTTAGTATACACATATGAATACGAAATCATGTCGATTGCAATGACGGAACCGTAGTCACGCATTAAACGTAAATAAACAGAATACTTACTTCACTTCACTTCGATTCAGTACACAGGAACAAAATAAACAAATGGTACATAAAAACCTTTATTTTTAATTAAGCATAATTCAACCTACACAATAATTAATTTTTTTTTCAGTACGCAATTCATTTTTATTATTCAAACTTTAGAAAACTTTTCCTCCACAAATCCAAACAATTAACGACGGCGAATTTTTTTTTTTCAAATTTAGAAACTTACAATCAATTTCTTTCATAAATTATCTTTTAAAAAATGAATGTACTCGTCGTTTTTGAAAAAGTTTTAAAAGGAGGTGAGGGGGGCGTACTCTTAAACATATGGCGATAATTGGTAATATTTACGGTAACTGTTGCAGTCATAACAGCTCATTTGTACTGTGTGTAAGCCGACCAACCGGTATAGTGGTTAAGGTGTTAGCCTCTAGATCGGAAGGTTCCGGGTTCGGGCATGGATGTTTGTAAACATATGGTGTAGAGGCGGCTGGTGCCCGTTAAATCTGTCGTGGCCGAAAGTCCTCACGTTGGGTTGGCGTGGAAGTTTGGAGAGTGGGGTGCCAGCTCAGGTGTTGCTTCGTCATCTGACCGTGGTTCAAAATAACGAGGTGTTGTCCTCGGATCTTTCCCTTAAGGGACTGATCCAGGATCGTCGTCAATAGCCCGTTGTATTGCTCTAGTACGACGTTAACTAAAATTACCATTACACGGACCGGCGTCAACAGCCCGTTATGTTTCTCTAGTACGAAGTCAACTAAAATTACCATTATTATGTGTAGTAAAAAATATAGAAGGGCAAACTATTAATATATTCGATTTATTCCTTAGGATTGATCCCAGACCGTGGTCAGTAGCGAGTTGTATTGCTCTGGTACAACGTTAATTAAAAACAAATAATGAAAACAAAACTATATAGAAGTAAAACCCCACACACTGTATCACAAACAGTCAGTCAGAAATGTGTTGAATGAAGTACCTTAAAATATTAGTGTGTGCACATCAGTACAATGCGAATATACATGCTATTTGGTCAATTTGCACCAGGATAGTTTTTTATACAAAAGAGAAATACACTCAGGGTAGTCACCTGAATCGAACCTGTGCTGTTCATGACTCTCAGGCAACTGGTGCAGGGTAGAGTGCCAGCCTAAAACTCTCCTACCACCGAATTGAATTTGATATTCTGACTGAATTATTTGGTTTAAACTGTAATTATTCTGACCTGACCAATAATATTCATGATAGTTTCACAACTTTACATTTTGTTTATCAACATGTTCCCCTTTAGTGCGTCTCTCATTGAATGTGTCCATCAGTTTACGCAGTGTAGTTTGACACAGTCTCACAATGTCCGACTTACAAGTCTCAACAATGTCCGAAATGTTTACTCCTTGCGTTTAGCTCCAAATGTCCTTCTAGTCGGGTAGACATTCAAGAGTTCAACAGACAGCACCATCTGACTCTTTACAGCCTTTGAATGCAATATGCCAGGGATACTTGTAAATTTGCATACTGTTATCCCATGACATTTGGCACATTAGTGTAATTTTGCTGTAAATGCTTGGAATTTATACGAAGATGACAGGGAAGCAGAAACTAGGAGAAATTTCACGTTGCCGCTAAGAGATCAGTCTAGTATTCCATATGCGGCACTTAGAATTAATAATACAAAGGTTTCGGTGCAGCCATACGACGGATCAAAATAAAGCGTGCGAAGATTTTGCAAATGAGACTACACAAAAAAGTAGCTGCCGGGATTATTAAAAAGCAGAGTAATGAAAACAATAAATTTGTGTATACCAAGTTTGCAATTTTTTTCATGTTATCTCTTACCTAAAAAATATTTCTAATTTGTTCCATCTTTCTATGTATAAGGCATCCTTCTAGTATTAATATAATATTGGTAATTTGTAATTAAGGGGGTCCGCGGGACACAAAAATCGTCAAATTTTCGAAATTTTTTTATGATTTTAAGAAATTCTCTATGTTTTTTTGCTTAAAATGACGTCTAAATCATGTTTCTATCTTAATTAGAACTAGAGATATAATAATTTTTGTGGTGCGTTGTTTTGAAAATCTAACACTCTTGAAAGTTGTTGTCATGGCAACGACATCTGTCTTTAAAACTTTAAATGCGTTTTTCTCCATGATACATTTTTTAAGATTTCCTGTATTCAAATTGCTATAAGTCGAAAACCAATAAAGTTTAAGGGTTGAAATTTGGAATATATATTTTTCAAACATTATACTTTAATTTTGATTCAGCAAATTTGAAACAAATATTTACTTTTAAAAATATGACTTTTTTTAAAAAGAGTACCTTAAAATTTTCAAAAATTTTCATTCAAATATTTTTTATTTTTTGTTAAATTAATATTTTTTAAATTGCTGAATCAAAATTAAAGTTTATAAATTTGTGAATAATTTACTGCAAGAATTTTGAAAATGGACCAAGAATATTTTGAGCCTTAGCAATTTAAAATGACCACTCTTTTTTTCAAAAAATTTTAATTTAAAATTTTTAAAAAACTTTTGGAAAAAATTTGTGTTGTGATTTTGTTTATTAGTTAGATGGGTAATCAGTACAAAAAAATTCAAAATTCTAAATTAATTAATAAAAAAAATATTTTCTGATGTGTCCCGGACCCCCTTAACGTCGTACTAGAGCAGTACAACGGGCTATTGACGACGGTCCGGGATCAATCTCTTCAGGGAAAGATCCGAGGACAACACCTCGTTATTTTGAACCATGGTCAGATGACGAAGCAACACCTGAGCTGGCACTCCACTCTCCAAACTCCCACACCAACCCAACGTGAGGACCTTCGGCCACGACAGATTTAAGGTGCACCAGCCGCCTCTACGCCATACGCTCACAAACATCCATGCCCGGACCTGGACCGATTCGAACCAGGAAATTTACGGCTAACACCTTGAGAGAGAGAGCTAACACCTTGACAACTTTAATATAACATACAACGATATCTGCACTTGTTGCTGAAATGCGTTCGTACAGGGATGTGAATCTGTTGCTCGAGAAGTGAAGCACGTATTTAACACACAGAAAGATTTTAATCCTTTAAATTTTAAGGATTGAAATAGAGTCTTGAAAATGCAAAGCAGAACTTTCGAAAGTAGTAAAACACGAAACAAAAAGAAAATATTAGAATTGCTTATTATAAAGATTTATGTGCAAAATTTGAATGTTTTTGTGCTAGTGTAGAAAAAATTTCCTTTGTGTCTGTCTTGTACTTTTTTTTCACAAACACACTAAAATACAAAATAAATAATAGATATTGATACAGAATACAACTTGTCCCCGATATTAATAATTTGAGAATCTTCACCCATCATGTGGTAGGACCGCGGTGGCCCGTTTGGAACAGTAACGGATTAGAAACCGGAGGGTTATGAGTTGGAATCCAACAAACACCGTAGTGTACAAAGCAGACTGGTTCACGTTAAATCCGTTGTAGCTTCAAATGTCCTCACGTTGGCGTGGAAGTTTGGAGAGTAGTGTGCCAGCTCAGGTGTTGACTCGTCATCTGACCGTGGTTCAAAATTACGTGGTGTGGTCCTTGGGATTGTTCCCGGATAAAGGTAAAGTTTATAAGTGGCCAGTGAATTTGTTTTATTCAGTGGCCATTTACAAGCGTTCACATATTTTGTTCAATACTCACACACCGTTATGAATACAATAAAAAGTCCCAAATCCGGACGTTTTGCTAACCAGCGTTTTTTTCTCACTTTTCTATGTACAATTTTTACAGAACAAAGCGTTCAACCTGGACCACATTGATGAAACAACGCACAAGTTCAGAGTAAATACAACACAGAAAAATTAGAAGTTTTGTAAGTAAAATTTTCTGCATTGTATTAAAGTTTTTTTCTTTATTTAAAAAAAAAATTATTCCGATTTATATATCTGCTATTTCAGTATTGAAAACGTGTTCCGGGCGTAAATAACGAGCGGGGTTGGGTGGGGTCAGACCAGGCATGAAAAATATGACAAAAAAAAAAAAAAAAAAAAAACTGCAAATGATCCGAAATAGTCCGAAAATGCAGAGGTCCGGAGGATTCCGGATTTGGGACTTTGTCCTGTATATATATCAAATTAAGATTTTCTCACCTCGCAAAATACCAGTACTACGGAAATACCAAAGGTCACGTGCACACGTAAGTACTAATCTTCAAGCTTCTTTCCCTAAATTCCACTTCAATCGTCTGTATTTTTTTCCTAAATTCCAAATACTTTCCATGCTTATGTTCCCGTGCTTTTTTTATCTTTCAAATAAAATTTTTAACGGTCCTCAGAAGAAGAAAAAAAAACGTAAAATCGAAGAAAAATCGTAAATCGACCCCATATGAACTAATGTTTTTAAGTCCACTCTCTAAACCTCCAACAAACCACGGC
Organism: Metellina segmentata; assembly: GCA_947359465.1. Classification (NCBI taxonomy): domain Eukaryota; kingdom Metazoa; phylum Arthropoda; class Arachnida; order Araneae; family Tetragnathidae; genus Metellina; species Metellina segmentata. The sequence continues at coordinate 122,091,720 of OX375877.1, read as the reverse complement.
AACTTGAGAACATATGAGGCTACGACGAATCGAACGTGCACCAGTCCCCTTATACACGACGGTCTTTGGCTGAATTCCTACCTATTATATGGTAGGTAGGTATTTTAATAAACGTCGTACTGGAACAACACAACCGGCTATTGACAACGGTCCGGGGTCAATCCCAACGGGAATGATCCGAGGACACCACGGTCAGATGACAAGGCAACACTTCAACTGGCATACCACTCTCCAAACTTCCACACCACGCCAACGTGATGACATTTGAGGCCACGACAGATTTAACGTGCACCAGCCCCCTTTGCACACGACGGTGTTTATTGGATTCGAACTTGCAACCCTCCTATTGCTAATCTGTTACTCTACCAACAGGGCCCCACTGTCACATGGAATGTTTAAAACAAAAACCTATGCAGATGAACAGTCCGTTATTAAAAGATAATTCATTAAATATTAAAAGTTTGTGTGTAAAAACACAAAAAATGTGTGATAAACTATTTTTAAATTTTGGAATATGTATGTACACTTAGAGCTTAAATTCTAGTAACAATATGCACTATACTGTACTTAACGGAAATTCGAAATTGTTAATTTTTGTAAAATAAAATACATGTATGTACGTTGTATTTCCATTTCGTAAACGAGCATTTTTTTAATCATTCCTTTATATGTAATGGATGAGGATGGTTCATTATTTAAGGTTTTCGTGTTATGTGAATTCGATAACCTTCCCGAACCCGACTCGGATAGTTAATCGAAGTTTCACTGAACAATTTTCCTGATGAACAGAGTATGAGAAAAGTTCTTTTATCGCATTCGAATAAAATGATATGCAAGTAATTTGAATAAATAGCATGTCTCTTGTTCAGAGTTACTTACAAGTGAAAAATCACAAAATATAGTCTTTTGAAATAAAAAATCACTCTATTTAGATCTTAATTTTAATCGGCATATCTTGTAACAATCTAATAAATTATTATATTGAGTAGGATTTAATGAGACAAAATTTAACAAAATGGTCTATTTTAATATTAATAGAAACAGATGTATTCAATTTGTGGACTTTCTAGATATTTAATTATACATCAAAAACAAACTGCTGATCGCAGATCAAATAATCTCACCACTAAAATACTAAGATTACACTTCACAAACATAATTAAATGCTATTGTGTAAAAATTGAAAATCGAAGCTGAAACAAAATTTTTCTTACATCTGTAACGCTTAAATTTTTTTCACAAAGTTATGTAGTCTATATCTTATATCTATGATAATTGCAAATTTGAAGGAGATTGTACTTTTTAGTTTCATCCAATCTTTGATCAGAATACGTTTTAAAACAAATTAACTTTTACTAATTCTTCCACTTTCATTAGAAAGTCCGTCAAATCCATCAGCTCCCCTCCTCGACTGTACATGATTTAAGAAATTATAAACACACACAACATTCAACCCTACATTCCCACAGAGATTTTTTCAAATCAGCAAAATACTTGCGGGTTACGGTTTGTGCTGCTTCAAAACGTCACTCTGCGCATTTTCTTTCGCGCAGATCACTCTTCCAGAGTTACGGTTCGGTCTGTTTAAAAATGTCACTGCGCAGTTAGTTCGCCCAGAAAACTTTCCCATAGTGTTACGGTTCGGTCTGTTTCCCTGACACCCCTTCAAAATAACGCGTATAAGAGAAATGGATCCTTCCATGCGCGGCTAGGGTGCGCAGAAAATTTCCCCATAGTGTTACGGTTTGGGTTTGACTGTCGAGTCATTCAGATTAGCGTCGGCAGCGGAGGATGACTACCCCAGTTCGAACCCAGCTGGCGGAAAACTTTTTAGATCCTCCAAATTATTTTTAAAAAATTCAAATTTAATTCCTTTTTATTCTAATTTACTTTTCCCAATTTTTAATACCCTTTTTATATTTTTCCAAGCTTCCGTTGATTTTACATAAATAATCTAAGAACCACTCCTGAACTCACTACCAACTGATATTTTTCCGCCCCTCTGCCGTCCCCTTTGCTTTAGGATGATTGTGTCGTATCCACCGCTGGCTTAGGACCATTCTGATGTAACAAAAAGCATACATAAAACACTAACTTATATAATTATTAACTTTTTTATAAAAGGATACAATTTTCGGCTCCCACCTCTACCCACCCATAGCCATGGGTCTGAAAAGAAAAGAAGAAAGCAGAAAGGAAGAGATAAATTGCCAACAACTATAAACCGTGATGACATACGTATCTAGGTCATGTGATCCGATTAGCCAATCAAGTTGGACTTGCGTAAAGTCCTATCATAGGATTGAGGCGCCTGTGTCTTGTTGGAGCCACGGGGTACTGAGTGCAAACCCGACAACTGCTCTGCACGTATAACGGAAGTATCAAAGTTCACACTACCCCTCTTAGAAGTTCTGAAACGGTTCACTGAAACACCCTGTATAGATGTCCCGATTTTTGCTTTTTCAACTTTGACACTTAATAAACCCTAAAATAATAGCCGCATCGCAAAACAATCTTCACAATTGTGCAAGAAATACGATGAAGAACAAACCACGTTAATTTCGTATTTTTCCGATCCATACTTTCTCGGGAAATCGCCTAAGAATCAAGCTAAACAACCCTGTTTTCAATCCTGCGCCAGCGTCGGTCGCCAAGAAAAGCGAAAAAAAGCCAAATCTGCCAACCGGGCAGAATTTTCGTGGAGGATGGTTTGTTGTTGGCATGTGTGGAATCTTTGAAGCTCTTCTCAATAGCAATCCGCAGTCTACTTACAGGGTCTGTCCAAAAAGTAATGAGACTGAATTTTTTTTTTTCACCAAGCAGAATGCCAAAGGGGTGGAGTTTGGGAGTGGTGGGGTTTGTCAGCGGGACAGAAGTCAGTTTGTCTTGAGCCTTTGCAGCGCATATTATTGCTAGTGAAGCATATACGCGTATGAAACTGGCGTTAGGTTTTTAGAATGCAGCGATACGCCATAAAGTTTGTGTAAAACTAAATAAATCGGCTACTGAAACGGTTACCATGTTATAAGAAGCCTACGGGAAGTATTCTTTGTCCAAGGCTCAAGTGTTAAGGTGGCACTAAACTTTCAAAGACGGAAGAGCAGATTAAACTGAAGTCCGTGCTCATTGACCTCTTTGACACGAAGCGAATAGTGCACAAAGAGTTCGTGCCACCCATTCCAGTTGAAGAATTGCAGGCGAGCATAAATGGGTGGCAGAGTCGTTGGCAACGGTGTATTAATACACGAGGAGGCTATTTTGAAAAATATTAAGCGTCTGTAAAATTATATTCAAATAAACGAATTTTATGGAATCAGTCTCATTGCTTTCTGGACAGACTTTCGACCCGACTCTTTTAAAATCCGTATTCATTCTTAATTGGTCTTTTGCTGCAAAGCGAATGCCAAAGGCTATACCATGGTGAACACAGCGGCTCTCGTTCGATCACCGAAGTTAAGCACTTGCGGGTCCGGTCAATACTTGGGTAGGTGACCACCTGGGAACACCGCGTGACGTTGGCATGTTTTTATTTTTCGATAAACTCGATATTAACATTTCATTTTCTTCTGCACATATTATTTCATTTATTATATTTTTATAGTAAAAAAACAGTTTCCAAACGCTGTGTTTTGCACAGATTATTTATTGAAGTGTTGATTTCCTAGAAACAGATGATACAGGTTGGGGAAAACAAGAACAACACACGCTCAGTTAATTGTAGTAATTCTTAAAAACGAATGTATGTAATCATCGGTAGGCGATTACTTTCAACTGTGACCCTCGTATCAACAGGTTCTGGGTTCGAATCCTGGTCATGGCATGCGTTAATGTAGTTATTATTTTTTTCTTTTAATAACACTATCCCTCTTAATTTCATGCTAATAAACGAAATGCCATTAGAATGTGCTCGATTCCTTCTCCGAGCGCTGCGGTACTTCGTCCTTCTCTCTCTCCGTCGGCTCTTCCCCGTCCCATGCTTACCTCGCTCCGTGATTCCCACTCTCACGCCCCAGCACAGACTTAATTTGTGTGTGTGCGAGAATCGTAATTGTTTTGTCGCCTCATTATTTGCTCTTCCACGTCACTCCAAAGAACGGTAGGTGTGACGGTTTTTCTTTCGGCGGATTTCCTAATCCTCTGTCTTGTCGTCCCCAAAACATTAGAACTGGTCCATGTGCTTAGTGACAGCCTTGGTTCCTTTTGACATAGCTTGCTTGACCTCGCATTCCGCTGCCGTTAAAACAAAATCCATCGACCCACCAACAGCTAGTTAAATCCAGCGGTCCGGCGTTCTGGGTTCATACGCAGCGTGACCTCTTAGCATCTGGCTTGACCTCTCGGTTTCTAAGCTTTTTCTTCCATTCAACTTTTCAGCCGGACGCTTGCCTCGATTCCGTCCCAATTTTTCAATGCACGTCTCCCTAGAATAGAATCCTTTTGAGAGATTCTTTTCCCCCTTTCCATTGAATAAAGTTCTAGGGAGAGATTACATTGCCATTTATAATAGAACCCCTTGAGAGGTGACAAGTCTGCTTTCCTTAGAATAGAACCCTATGGAGATATGATATTTCCCATTTAATTAGAATATAATGTTTGGAGATATTCCATTACCCCTTTCCTTAAGAACAAAATCCTTTAGAGAGATCCTATTGCTTCTTTCCTTTGAATAGAATCTTATAGAGAGATTTCTTTGTCCCTCTGCTAACGATAGAATCCCTTAGAGATATTCCATTGCGTTTGTTCTTAAAGAATGTGATCGATTTTTTGACATATTTTACTGCCCTTTTCCTTAGAATAGCTGCTTTCCAGTGAATAAACCCTTTGCCCCCTTCCTTAAAATAGAATCTTCTGGAGAGATCCATTGCCCCTTTCCATAAAATAAAATTCTTTGGAGAGATGCTACTGCACCTTTAGAATAGAACCTTTGGAGTGATACCATTACCCCTTTCCTTAGAATAGAAACCTTTAGAGAGGTTCCATTGCCACTTTCTATGGGATAGAATCCTTTGGAGAGATGTTACTGCACCTTTAGAATAGAACCTTTGGAGTGATACCATTACCCATTTCCTTAGAATAGAACCTTTGGAGTGATACCATTACCCATTTCCTTAGAATAGAACCTTTGAAGTGATACCATTACCCATTTCCTTAGAATAGAACCTTTGGAGTGATACCATTACCCATTTCCTTAGAATATAAACCTTTAAAGAGATTCCATTGCCACTTTCTATGGGATAGAATCCTTTGGAGAGATTCTATTTCCTCCTTCCACAGAATAAAATTCTTGGGACAGATCCCATTGTTCCTTTAGAGTAAAACCATTTGGAGAGATTGTACTGACCCTTTCCTTAGAATAAAATCCTTTACATAGGTTTCATTGCCCTTTTCCATAGATTAAAATTCTTGGGATGGATATCATTGCTCTTTTAAAATAGAACCCTTTGGAGAGATTTCATTGCTCCCTTCCGTATAGTATAATTATTTTTTGGCGAATTTATTTTCTCCCTTTCCTTGCGAAAGATTCCCTTGACGATATTCCATTGCCTCCTTTCTTAAAGAATAGAATCCTTTGGACATATTACATTGCACCATTTATTAGTATAGAATTTTTATTAAATATCACATTGCTCCTTTCCTTCGAATTCATTCCTTTGGAGAGATTCCTTTGCCACTTTCCATAGAAAAGATTTCTTCGGAAAGATCCCATTGGTACTTTCCTTAGAAAAGAAACATTTGGAGATTCCATGGCCCTTTCCTTAGAATAAAATTCTTCGACGATTTTCCATTGCCACTTTAGAAAAAAACCATTTGGAGAGATTCTATTGCCCCTTTCATTAGAATAGAACACTTTAGAGATATTCTATTGCCATTTTTTTAGAATAGAATCTTTTGGTGACATCGCATTGTTCCGTTCCTTAGAACAGACTCCTTTGGATACATTCCTTTGCCCTCTCCTTAAGATAGAATCCCTTGAAAATATTACATCGTCCTGTGACATCGTGATAAAAAAATAACTCTTTTTTAAAGAATAAAATAAAATTTATTTACAATTTGGTAGCGATATTACAGTCACAACTACATCTCATCATACGTAGAAAACATAACGGCTGAAACATGCCCCTCTAACACAACATCGTGTCCACACTTCAAAGAAACATCCAATCGACTACCCCAAAATAGAGATGGGCGATCCGCTCAGGAGCTGACTCTGAGTCAGCTCCCTTGACGGAGTGAGCGAGCGCTGATTCGTCAAAAAAGAGCTATAGCTCTTTTTTAACCAATCAGGGATGAAGAGCGGTAACTCTTTTTTAACGAATCAGCGCTTCCACTCTCGAAGAGTCATTTCCGCATGCGATCACCAGCTCAGTGATTCTTTGGGAGTTGATTCTTTTCGGAGTTGATTCTTTACGAGAGTTGGCTCTTTCGAAGAATCATTTCCGCATTCGATCGTTTGCGCTCACTGATTCTTTTGGGAGTTGATTCTTTTGAGATTTAACTCTTTGGCTCTTTTCGATAACTATCGCTCTCGAAGAGTCAATTCCGCATTCGTTCTTTTGCGCTCCCTAGCTTTTTGTTACTTTTTTGAAGTTTCAAATTTTTAAATATCTATGTATTATCATAAATGTTATTTTTTTAAATTTAATTCAATTTTAGATTGAAAGGGTGTTTTTACGGCTTAAGTCATATCACGCCTTTTAGCACTAATTAAAACTAGTCTTAAGGTTGTTATTAAAACATATTCTAACAGTTATTATGTTATTCACTAAACATTAATATAATAATAACCTTGATTTCTCGGGAGTGATATCATTTTAATAAAGCTACACAAAATTAAATTAAACGTAACTCGTTTTTATTGCATTGCCTTCACAAAACAAGGCATTTTGAAAATATTTTATTAAAAGACAGGGAGGGGACTTGGATTTTGAAAATCTTTGGGACAACGAGTATTCGAGGATATTATATACCTATATCTTAAAATAAATAGTTAAAAATCTTAAGTACTTAAATAAATTATTAATATTTTTATTATTTGATTTTAAAATATCATTTAAATTATTAGGAAGTCTCATTTGGTAACTAAGTGGTTTTAGAAAGAAATCTTAATGTATCCAAACACGTCCAAGACACTTTTTTTAAATGTGGTATAGAAACATTTTAATGATATTTTTATGTTTTGTGTTTTAAACAATAGCAATGGGCTATAAATATTAAAAGTATATATTCATAATTTTGTAAAAATATGATAATTATGTATGAAATTTTAAAGAAATGTGTCAAAAACTTCAAATGTGCTACATGAAAATCTATTCAACCAATTTGAAAAATGATGCTACCAAAATAAACTACATTATTCTAGGGAATGAACTAGAATAAAAGAATATTTAAATAAACAACAATTTTACAAGTGATTGAAAAATGAATAGAAGATTTTTTATAGTTTTACAGTCCTACTTCTTAAATAAATAGTAATAATTTAGAAACTTTTAAACTCAGCATAATTATTCTAGTTCATTCACTTGACAACATTATAAATAACAAACTCTCAAAAGTTTACTAGAATCCAGTTTTAGTTTTTGTATTATAACATTTGAAGTGAGGAAATAATGCAAAAATATTAATTTAGAGTTAAAGGTAGTTTCAAGTGCATCGCTTGCTCCCTTGCGTTTGCTCTTTGTGTAAACAATTTTGTTCTTCCTTCTCTTTAAAAAAGTTCACTCCATTTCCAAAAGAGAAACCATTTAAATATTTGAAAAAACTTTCTAAAATTATGTTTGCAAAAAAAAGTAAGGTTTAAATTTAGATTTTGCCATGTTTTTGGCCTTTTAATGGCCATTTCCAGTGTTTTCCATTCTTACTTCTTGTTTTCCCGCCTTGATTAAAATCTTAATACTTCTTCAAGTAATTAACAGAGAAAAAATTAAATATGTTTTGGAAAGTCAAATAAATACTCTATCCAATAAAATCGAAAACTTTTTTAGAATTCTTGGTCAAAAATGAGACTTTTAACGTGTTTGGATATTTTAATTGCTACTTCTGTAATCTCAACGGGTTCATGACGGGAATTACAAAAGTAGAAGTGTCCTCAAAGTAATTTATTCTTTATGGACAATTTCAAAGTTTTTGAATTGACATGGTTTTAGGCCATCTTATGCCTTAGCAATTAAATTTTACAGCTTAGCAGCCCTATGCTGCAATGCCTATCGTCCTCATGCCCCGTCTCCCTCCTTTTGTTGATTTTAGAGGTAAACTGCGCAATTGCTGGATGAATGAGTGTTTCAAGTGTTGTGTGCGTGGGTGTTTCAAGCACGCTTGGCGCCTCTTCGTCTGGACACATGCGCTCACGTGACAACGAGGGATGTTCGATGGCCCAAACATATTGTATACATTTCGATGTGTTATATACATTAATATATATCTCAAAGGAGCGGTGAGTCATCAAAAAGAGCTAGCTCTTTTTAGTGAGTGAGCGGTTCCGATCCGATCCCAGAAAAGAGTCATTTTCCCCATCACTACCCCAAAAACGGTTTGAAAAAAATTACTTTTCTCCAACGTTATACCATAAAAGAAAAAATAAACTTCCGGGAAAACCATTTAAGCTTACATAAATATGTCAAAAGAAAAGATATCCTTTCCAAGAGTAATATGAAGTACAAATAAACACAGGAAGTATCGCAATGTCTTGGAATAAGGAAAAATAAATACTACTATTATTATATATAAAGATATTCCGGAAGTATACGTTACAAAGCCCTTTTTTTCTTAGAATGGAATCTTTCGGAACTATCACATTGCCCCTTTCCTTAATATAGAATCCTTTGGATAGATCCTATTGCTCCTTTCCTTAGAAAAGAGTCATTTGAAGAGATACCTTTACCCCCCTCTCCAAATTATAGAATCACGTGACGGTGCTCCATTACCCCTTTCTTTAAAGAATATAATCTTTTGTACATATTTCAACACCCATTTCCTTCAATTAGATTCTTTAGGATAGATTCTATTGCCCTTTAATTAGAATAAAATCCTTTGGCGAGATCCCATTGTTTCGTTCCTTAGAATATAATCTTCTATAGAGAGATTCAGTTGCCCTCTGCTAATGATAACTTTCCTTGGAGATATTTCATTGCGTCTTTTCTTAAGGAATGTCATTTTTTTTTGACATATTTTATTGCCCTTTTTGTATGAAAATAATTATTTTGTTCGATTTCATTGCCCCTTACATCGATGTTTTTTTATAAAACATTGATGTTTTGAAAACATCGACATCGATGTCGCATCCCTTGTCTGTACAAGTCAGGGGCGATCACTTTGTATATTAAAATCATAAGCCTTAATTTTTTTTGTATTATTCATTTTTTTCTGATTTATCCCTTAAGGAAGTCCGGATGGAAGAGGAAAGGATTAACAATCGAAGGGTTGTGAGTTCGAATCCATCCAATCCGTCGTATACGATAGGGGCTGACACACGTTAGATCTACTGTGGCACCAAATGTCCTCATTTTGGATGGTGTAGAAGTTTGGAGAGTGGGATGTCACCTCAAGTGTGACTGTCATCTGACCGTGGTGTTGTCTTCAGATCTTCTCCTTCGGTTTGGACCCCGCTACCAATAAAGCTTCGGTTTCCGAAGAAAGTCTGACAGCCGTGATACGTCATGATGCCGCGGGCATAACTAGGCGGCCGTCTAAACAGAGGCCAGAGGTGTCAACTTAGACGGGCATAATACGTTGGAGAATGGTCAACACAGACGGCTGTCGTGGTTTATTTTATTCGAGAAACAAATCAGTGACTTTTTTATTATCTAGTCCAAAGTTTCTAACTTCGGGATCGTTGAAGATAGAGTGAAAATTTTAACGGATTTCAAATCAGTGTAAAATTTTTCGCCAGATCGATACCAAAAACACTTTTATTATTCAATTATTCACCATTTGATTATTTAATTATTTATTAAATAATTAATAATATATATAAAGAAAATCTCGTTTAAAGTAACGTTCTGGTGTAAAATTTTCCGCAAATTTCAAATCCGTTGATAGTTTCATTCTTGTTTAACGATCCCGATTTTACATAAACGAACTAAACAATGCCAGTCAAATTTTTTTGTTTGTTTTGCTTCCCTCCGCTCGAATCGTTTGGCGCAGGAAATGAACTGTTGCCGCTGCAAGAGAAAAAACGTTCCCCAACTGTTTGAGACCGCTATGTGACGACAGTAGTGGAAATGGTGGTTCCGGTCATTTTCGTTACGCTCTCAAACAACGCTCTCTAGGAAACCAACGCCATCGGTTTGTATATAAAACGTTTTAGAGACGTCACCCACCGCTACATCACGGCTGCTAGATCAAGGCTACGCTTTCTTAGGTAACCGAAGCTTTACCCATTGCGTTATTCCAGAGCGACGTTAATTATAACTACCTAATACCCAGACAATTATTTTTTTACATTCTGTCGCTCGCAGCTTCTGGAGATAAGAAAATAAGACCATGGACTTGGCCTTCGCTATCAGGACCTCAATTTCCCAGGATCGGCGATGCTCTTCGATAAAAAAAATGACCTTTCCTGCTTTTTTCCACTTGAAAATTTGGGTAATCTGGAAGCCAGTTCTAACGCTTACCACCTATTTCCGATAATCTTTTATCTAAGGAAGAAAGAAGTTGCTTAAAGGGGGAAGGGACTTGACTAAACCTAAGATAGTCTGTAAAGCTCTACTGTCGGTTACTGCATCTTAAAAATACTTCAACATAAGTGAAATACAATTGCAAGTAGGGGTGGCAATCCGGCCGGATTGACGCTAATCCGGCTGGATCCTGCCGGATTGGTACTTTGTTAATAAGCCTATCTAATCAGTATTTATTTTTCTAAAATCGTTTGAGTGAAAGTAGGTAAAAAGGATATTATTCCAAATTGACGAACAAAACGTTTATTTTAGCACTAGAAAATCAACTTTATTAACAATTATCCATAGGTAGGAAATCAATCACCAACAATTAACTATAGAAACTACTTGTAGTAAGTATTAACGGAATTGATGATGATCAGTGTTACTAGTTTTCCACACCAAAAAAACATCAGTTGGTTTTATACGTAGTACTTTTCTATTTACCTAAAATTAAGTAGTCTATATCTCTAATGTCTATGAGCAAATGACATATAAATTGTACCTAACCTTGTCTCATACTAACATAGAAATCTAATCTTTGGCAGTTTTTGGTCAACATAACAAAAAAGGGAACTCTTAATTCTTCTTAATTGCTTAAATCGTAGTTATATAGTAATGATAATCACTTTTGAGTTTGTAAAAACGATCTAAGGAAACAAATCGTATTAACTGTGGCATCCCCCAACCAATTTCTCAATGAACTGAAAATAAAACCAGCGGCCGAGAAGGCCCTCTCAGCTTCGACACTAGTTGGTTTAACCATCATTAAGTAGAACATAAGAGACAAATATTTTCATTTGACTCCATTTAATTTGAAGTCATTTCTTTCTTCAGTATTTTCTCAAAATCTGTTTATTTTCTTAAGTTTGTCTTTTTGCAATAGTCTTCATTTTCTTGCAGAATTTGCTTTTCTAAGTCCTCTTTATTAAAAAAATATTATTGATCCCTTAATTTATTATTTTTGCTAGAATTCTCCAAACAGATGATTGAAAAATATAAAATCGATTCATTCACAATCGATTGCTTAATAAACAATTTTGCGACTTTAAAGTTGGGTTTGAATAATCGAATATTTAATTTAAAAAAAAATTCGTGTTTATCGGATCCGGACCAGCCAAATGATGCCGAATCCGCAGGATTACCGGATCGGATTGCAATCCTTAATTGCAAGTCTGAGCAACGTTTATATTTAATTTTGTATACTTCGCATGTTCAGATAGTACTCTTGATGATCAATCGGCACTTATCTTCTCCGGCGTAACGAAAACAAGCACCATCCTTACACATGCCACATTTATAGTATCCGTCTTTGTTTCGGGCTGCGGTAGCCGGGTTGGAAGATTAACGGATTAGCAATTGGAGGGTTGCGATTTCAAATACACAGTCCAGTCACATTAATGTGACCACCTGTCAAAAGCCAGAATAACCACCGTTGGCAGAGCGGACCGCTGCGAGACGTGCAGGAAGAGAGTCAATTAGGTTTCTGCAGATGGTCACTGGGATGTTGATCCATGTCGACTCCAGTGCCGTGGCCAGCTGCGCTAGATTACGCGGTTGAGGATCCATGGCGCGAACAACCCGATCGAGGTGGTCCCACAGATTCTCAATTGGGTTTAAATCCGATGAGTTTGCTGGCCAGGGGAGTAATGTAAACTCATCCTGGTGCTCTTCGAACCACGCACACACACTGCGAGCTCTATGACACCTCGCATTAGGTTCTTATCGAATTCGAATCAAAGTTCTAACTTCAGCTGACAACACCTGCAAGTTTGGGAGAGCAGGGAATGCACATGACGTCAGCGACGTCAACGTCATCTAAGATTCAAATAATTTCCACAACTCGTACCTCTAAAGCCACGTTTACACCGGAGTTGCAGATACGTGTTGGCGACAAATGTCGACAACAATGCGAGAAATGGCACTAAATTTGTCGTCAACATCTCGAGTCGTCGATAGATTTGGCGAAGATGCAACACAAATTTTGTTTTCCACCAGGAGTCGGTAAAGATCAAAGAACTGCGACATTTGTCGGTGACAAAAATTGGGCATTTTCGTTGTTGCAGACCTTTTCCCGAAGCCTCTGCCCATCGGCGTCCCGTGGCTGTTCACACCGTCTTTTGGTTGCTTTTCAACCAAAATTCGTCGACCAATGTCTTCGACACAAAAATTGCTGACATATGTCTGCAACACTCTGTGTAAATCCGGCTTTAGGAACTGTGGCGAAGTGACAAAAGGAGATCTTGATTTCACCAGTCGCCTGGCCGGCTGGAATAGTTCTTTGTCGGACATTGGCTAGCCCAATACATATATATATATATATATATATATATATATATATATATATATATATATATATATATATATATATATATATATATATATATATATATATATATATATATATATATATATATATATATATATATATATATGTAGGAACGGAATTCTTTCGCCTCCCCACCTACTACCGAAAGGAGAAAGGGACTATTTCATCCAGGAAACGGAACACCACGAACGCTAAGGGGAAAAGGCTTGATCCCTTGCCCGCGGCGGAGGGTCTTCAGTTTTTTGTGTGATCGGAGAGAGTCGAGACCTGTGTGGCCGCTCTTCCGTGCTTTTTTATGCGAATCTATTGAGACCTCTGTGGCTCATATGTGTACCATCTTCAATTATTTTAATAAATGTTATGTTTTACAACACGTGGACTCATTCCAAAATACCATATCAAGTAATAGCTACAGTGCCATTCCAGTGTTGACATCACAAAATGGGGGCTCGACCGGGACTACCCCATGCAAATTGAACGTGGACTAGAACCCTAGAGAGCCATCATCATCGCAAACTGTGAGTACATTTTGCTCATTTTTAAGATAAAGATGTCATATTTTGGTAAAGCAAGAAAGGACGATATTTACCGTCTTGCAACGGAATTAGATATAGAAATACCCTCAAATGCGACAATTTCGAAATTAAAAAAGTTAGTGACGAACCAACTCGATTACGATGAGGAGTATACAAAAACACTTCTGGATACAATAATAGTTGAAAGAATCGAAAAAGAGCAGCTGGAGAAAGACAAACAGCAGTTAGAGAGGGAAAAAGAAAAAGAAAAAGAATTACGCCAATTTGAATTGGAAAAACTGAAACTGCAAAATGCGACACAAACAGTTAGGGAAAATCACATGACAGAATCGAACACTGCATGGGATAGAGGAAAGGAATTATCAAAGATAATTAAATGTTTTGATTCGAATGAATCCAATGATATAAGTACGTATTTAGCGCTGTTCGAGAGACAAGCGACGAAAATCAAAATCGAAAGTGAAGATTTTGTAACGCATTTACTAGGTTTATTACCCTTAGAGATAGCACAGATTATAACTCGCGAACCGGAGGAAAGATCTAATGACTATGAACACATAAAAGAAATCTTACTCAAAAGATTTAAACTTACATCTGAACAATTCAAACAAAAATTCCTGAATCATAAAAAGGAAAGTACAGCCACTTGGCGAGATTTTGCGTTTGAAATAAGTCATTATTTTGACGAATGGTTAAGAGGACTCAAAATAACAAATTTTGACGAGCTCAGGGAACTAATGGTATCCGAGCAGATAAAACGTAGAGCGCCGTTTGAAATCAAAACACACTTCATAGATGACTGGCATCAATTAAAATGCGCAGAAGTTATAGTGAAAAAGTTAGAGGAATATGAGAGTGCGAGGTTGCAATTAGGAAAAATGGAGATACGGAATGTAAATAAATACAGAAAAAATGTTTCGCAAGATGAAACTCGATATAAAGGTGAATCGTCGAACTTTCGTGCTAACCAGAATAGTAGAAATTATGATAATTGTTATAAAACTGTTGGTTATAGTACAAATGTCAATAAGTATGTTAATAAGGTTGATTATGATGTACCAAATAGAGATCCATATAAAAGTAATAGAATTAAGTGTTATGCATGTGGAAATTATGGGCATAAGAGTAATACTTGTACATATAATTTTAAAGGTGAAAATGCAAATGTGAATAAAACTGTAAATCAAATATATGTAGCAACTCCTAAGAAAATTGAAAAGAGTGTTTATATTGAAAAGTGTTATATTAATGCAGTAATAGACACTGGATCTGAAATAACTCTAATTAATGAGGAATGTTATCATAAAATAGGATCTCCTATATTGAATGGTAGTAAGATATATTTAAATGGAATAAGTCAACACAAAATAAGTACCGAAGGGTTTTTCCGATCAGAAATTGTTATTGATAATATTTCTTTGTGTTCTGATGTGCATGTCGTTAAGAATTTACAATTTGAAGCAATAATTGGTATGAACGTATTATCAAGGGTAAAGTTTGCATTTTCTGGGGGAACATTAAACGTTACCGATAGAGACATAAATGAAATAAGGAAGTCAGAAGTAAGGGGCGAAAACGGAAGCGAAATAAAAAACAAAGCAACAACAACTTCAGGCGTTGTCATAAATCACGGGGAAGAAGAGCGCGTGAGTTTCCCTCAACATCCCCTCGTAGACTTTCAAGTATCGAAGGCGCATGAAAATGACTCATCAGCAGGTGCTTTTGTTTACACTTTAGGCGCCGTAGCGTTGGATATGTCTAGCGAAGAGACAGATCTCTCCCATATAATGAATCCCTGTTTACGAGAAAGAATCTGTCAAATTGTAGGAAATTATGTGCCTCAGCAAGTAACAAACACGGATGTTAAGATGAGAATTCTTCTGACGGACGAAGTTCCAGTTAGTCAGCGTGCTCGGCGGTTGCCGATTACTGAACAACTTATAGTTGAAAAACAAATCCAAGAGTGGTTAGAAAAAGGGATAATTAAAAACAGCTGTTCGGAATATTCTGCCCCTATAGTGCTTTGTAAGAAAAAAGATGGGAATCACAGACTTTGTGTCGATTTCCGAAAGCTCAACGAAAAAATAATTAAGGACCGTTTCCCGTTACCTCTAATCGAAGACGTGTTGGACAAATTGGAGGACTCGCAAGTCTTCACAACGTTAGATTTGAAAAACGGCTTTTTTCACGTCGACATAGAAAAGGAGAGTACAAAGTACACC
Organism: Metellina segmentata; assembly: GCA_947359465.1. Classification (NCBI taxonomy): domain Eukaryota; kingdom Metazoa; phylum Arthropoda; class Arachnida; order Araneae; family Tetragnathidae; genus Metellina; species Metellina segmentata. The sequence continues at coordinate 122,075,981 of OX375877.1, read as the reverse complement.
TCTTTTGTTACCCACGAGGGACAGTATGAGTTTTTAAAGACACCTTTTGGATTGTCAACCAGTCCAAGTGTATTTGAAAGATATATTTTTCACGTTTTTAAGGATTTGTTAAAAGATAAAACTGTTATTATTTATGTAGATGATATTATCATACCAGCCATGAATGAGGTAGAGGGTTTAGAAAAATTAGAACGTGTTTTAAATACGGCGTCAATGTACGGATTAGAACTAAACTTAAAAAAGTGTCAGTTTCTAAAACGAAAGATAGAATTCTTGTGTGTGTGTGGGTTACGTAGTAGAAAAAGGAACTATAAAGCCTTCACCTTTAAAAACTGCAGCCGTACGGAACTTCCCACAACCCAAAAATGCCAAACAAATACAGAGTTTTCTGGGGTTGACCGGTTATTTTCGAAAGTTTGTTCGAGATTATGCCAAGATAGCGAAGCCCCTCAGTGATTTACTTCGTGATAATAGGGAATTCCATTTTGGGTCGAAGGAGAAAACTGCATTTCACGAATTAAAGCAGGCCTTGACTGGCGAGCCGGTGCTACAAATTTTCAGACAAGGACCGCCACTGGAACTTCATTGTGATGCAAGCTCACACGGATTCGGAGCAGTACTATTGCAACAGGCAGATGACGGAAAGATGTATCCAATTCAATACATGAGTAAGAAGACAACAGCACAACAAGAAAAATACGGCAGCTATGAATTAGAAATTCTAGCAGTGATCGAAGCTTTGAAAAAATTCCGGAATTATCTACTCGGAACCAAATTTAAAATAATGACGGATTGCTCAGCCTTCCAGCAAACCATGAGCAAGAAGGACTTAACCCCTAAGATAGCGAGATGGGCGTTAATCATGGAGGAATTCGAATACGAAATAATTCATCGACCAAGTGCTCAAATGAGACATGCAGATGCTTTGAGCCGAAATGTCGCTGTGATAGTACCGCAACCAACGGGTGAAGAAATAACGTGCAAATTAGCAGCAGCCCAACGACAAGATGAGTATATTCAAGTTATTAAAGAATTATTGATGAGAGGGGAGAAGAACGACTACTTGATCAAAAACGATGTATTATATCGATATGAAAATGGAAGTGAACTGCCTGTCGTCCCCGAGAGGATGCAATCAGATATTATAAAGGAATTCCATCAAAAAGGACATTTTGCCGTGGCGAAGACCGAGGAGTTAGTGAAAAGAGATTTTTCCATTCCAGGACTCAGGAAAAAAGTGGAGAACGTCATAATGAACTGCGTTAAGTGCATCTTGACGAATAAGAAAAGGGGCAAGCAAGAGGGTCAATTAAATCCAATACCCAAAGGGAGTGTACCGCTTAGTACATACCATATTGATTTTCTGGGACCTCTGGCGACAACAAATAAACACTATCAACACATCTTCGCTGTGATAGATGCCTTCACTAAATTTACTTGGCTATATCCAGTAAAATCAACTTCTACACGTGATGCGTTGGAGAAGCTAGAATCGCAGTCACATATTTTCGGAAATCCGTCAAGAATAATTTCAGATCGAGGCACCGCATTCACATCCAAAGAATTCGAAGGTTACTGCGACGAAAGAAGCATTGAACACTTCAAAATCACCACAGGAGTACCTCGAGGAAATGGTCAAGTTGAACGAATATTTGAAACTGTGATACCGGTACTGACGAAATTAGCGATCAACGAACCAGAAAAGTGGTTTAAATATGTCAACTCAATTCAAAGAATTTTGAACAGCACCTCTAGTAAAAGTACAAAAATCACACCATTTGAATTGCTAACAGGAGTATCAATGAAGAACAAAGAAGATCTGAAGGTCAGAGAAATGTTGGAACAAGAATATGAAGAATGGTTCATAAGAAACCGAGAAGGACTTAGGGAAGAAGCTAAGGAACAAATCCTAAGGATGCAAGAAGAAAACCGAAAACAGTATAATCGGAAGCGGAAACCTGCAAGAAAGTATGCAGAAGGAGACCTGGTAGCGATACAGAGGACCCAATTTGGAGCAGGACTCAAATTACGACCAAAATATCTGGGCCCATACGAAATTATCAACAGGAAACCACACGACCGTTACGAGGTGAGGAAAGTGGGCAGTCACGAAGGACCTATCAACACGTCCACTGCTGCCGAACACATGAAACCATGGACTAATTAACTTTAAAGAACTCTGGGAAAGAGAAACTAATGTGGAGAGAAAAATTATGTTTATTTTCAGCAATTCTCTCAAAAGTGAAATAGATACTTTTTTTTGTTTTTTTTAATTTTTTTCAGGTCCCATTGTACGTGCCTAAATGAGTGCAGTGATGTTCGGGGCGAACACCGTCAGGATGCCCCAGTGTAGGAACGGAATTCTTTCGCCTCCCCACCTACTACCGAAAGGAGAAAGGGACTATTTCATCCAGGAAACGGAACACCACGAACGCTAAGGGGAAAAGGCTTGATCCCTTGCCCGCGGCGGAGGGTCTTCAGTTTTTTGTGTGATCGGAGAGAGTCGAGACCTGTGTGGCCGCTCTTCCGTGCTTTTTTATGCGAATCTATTGAGACCTCTGTGGCTCATATGTGTACCATCTTCAATTAATGTAATAAATGTTATGTTTTACAACACGTGGACTCATTCCAAAATACCATATCAAGTAATAGCTACAGTGCCATTCCAGTGTTGACATCACACATATATATATATATATATATATATATATATATATATATATATATATATATATATATATATATATATATATATATATAATAATTCATCCGGCAAAGTTGACATTAATGTATATGATAAACGCAGCGATTTTAAATTTACAGTCATTAAATTAATATTTTGGGACTCCAATATCTCTAAAAGAATATACTACAACACGATAGCTGGTCAATTGGTACGTTTCAAAAAAATTTGTAATTCTGATGCTAACTTTTTATTACAATGTAAATATCTAAAAAACACACTTCTCAATAACAAATACCCGTTTTCATTCTTTAAAAATATTTTTGTAAGATTTATTAATATCAACACCTACACAACACATGAATAATTATTTTTCGTAATTTACCCAGAGCCATGGGAATTGCTTTTAAATTTTATTTTTTTTACTTTTTATGAATATATTTTTGATAAGGGGCTGGGGATTTTCATATTATTATTATTTTTTTGGACTTGTTGCATCGGAGGTATGATGTTAGCATATAAGTTAGACTGTGTAATTGATGGCATTTGGTGGCAATTTTTAGGCTTGTTGTTGATGATATCCCAGCTGCGGCTTCGGGTTTCATTTCGTTCTGTTCCTGCTCTGTTTTGGTATTTTGTTCTGTTTTTGTTTTACTTGATTTTTGGTGGTGTTTGGGGGAGTGTATGAGCAATTTTTTCAGCCTAATGCTGCTCATATGTAGAAAACACCATTTTATGTTGTTTGGGTCAGGCTCCTCCCTGATGACGCCCTGATCCACCAACATTTCTTCATTTTTTATTATTTTTTAAGACTTTTGTTACATTTTTTTAGAAATTCTTGAGTTCTTGAAATTATATATATATATATATATATTATGTTTTGTTATTTTGTATATATATATATATATATATATATATATATATATATACAAAATAACAAACAATAACCAAACAGCCGGAGTGCATTAACCAGAAACCAAAACTCGAAACTACCCATGCATGAGCGATGAAGCTGCAGATATAGCATGGTAAGCAATATAATTTCAAGATCACAAAAATTTCCAAAATTTTTTTTAACAAAAGTCTTAAATAATAAAACACTAAAAAAATTGGAAAATAAAAAATAACAGTTGGGTCAGGCTCCTCCCTGATGATGCCCTGATCCACCAACATTTCTTCATTTTTTATAATTTTTTTAAGACTTTTGTTAAAACATTTTTGGAAATTCTCGTGTTCTTGAAATCTTATATATATATATATATATATATATATATATATATATATATATATATATATATATATGTAAGATTCGTGTTGTTCTGCTTGGTGAGGTCTATATTAAAGACTTCGAATCTCACAGTACATCGACATTTAATGGATTGATATGTACAGCTTCTTATACAGTTGAATTATATTTGTAGTGTAATATTCTGCCCTCTTGACTCAACTCTGACTTGCTAGGGAAAGCAGAGGCGCAAGGGTCACGTGGTAAGAGAAGAGAAGTGACGCTAGGAGGGGTTTGGTCAGGGGTGATCAGAGAGGGAAAGAGGCAGTAAGTGACAGGGAACGATAGAGCGAGGAAGGCGACGGAAATTGTTGGCCGTTCGTTCTTTAGAAGGCTCTTTCCTGAGATTATAGCGCAGATGTGTTGTTATGTTTACTTAAATAAACACTTGTTAAGTTTTCAGTGTTCTCTTTTCTTTTGCCATTCACGAACCACAAGTGTAAAGCATTACACTGCCGCACCCGCTAGGATTGGCATATTTAAAGAGAGAGACACGGACCTAAGGTGTTAAGTAATTTCAAAGAGCGTGTTGTTGAGTGCGTTGAATTTGTGTACGTGCCATTTTGCTGATATCTCAAAGGAAGAGGTCGGATCATTTTGGATATACAATTTTGAACTGGATCGGAGGTAAGAGATTTCCAATATGTTTAAAGGCGCTTGAAAGGAAGATTTAATTATACTTTCCGAAGAAATAGGAGAAACTATTAGCACGGATGCTAAATTAGTGGACCTAAAGAACATTATTTTGAACAGTTATGAGTATGAAAAAGATCCAGATTTTGTGAGAGAAATTTTGTGCAACATCATAGAAGAGAGGAAAGTTCGTTCGGAACAAGAATTTGAATTAGAAAAAGTTAGAATAAACGCTAAGGTAGAAAGGCTGAGCGGTAGTTTTGGCACTGAGGGAAACAGGTTTGAAAACTTAGAAAGTTTAATTAGAAGTGTGCGTACTTTAGCTTTGCCCGTGCCAAGTTGTCCTGAAGGATGGCATATTTTCTTCGACTCTTTGGAACGAGCATTCCATACGAAACGAGTACCCGAAGAGTTTAAGACCGAAATTCTGTTGAATATACTGGGAGAAAAAGCAAATCATATCTTAGTGTATATAAACCAAGAGGAATTAAATAATTATGATCAACTTAAAGCAATCGTCCGCAGAGAGAACGAACCGACGCCCCAAGCATGTTTAGATAATTTTTGGAAAGCCACGCGAAAAATTAATGAATCTCATGTACAGTTCGCATCGAGGTTAACTTCAAATTTTGAATTTACTGTAAATTAAGGAAAAGTTAACGATTTGGATAATCTAAAAAGCCTTATGATAAGTGATAAAATAATTGAAACATTAGATAAGGAAACATCTTTACATATAGGAATTCGCCAGGGAGAAAATTTGGTTTAAACCTCTAGAATTAGCTAAGGAATGTGACATATATTTTACTTCTAAGGGAAAATCTTTGTCATTAGTAGAAAGTCATCCTAAAGTTTGTAAAGATCGCGATAGCCATTTTAAATATACACCACCTCATTTAAGACGAGAAGAATACAGGCAGGATAGTTACAATAAGCCTAAAGTGCAAACTCGCAAGGAATGTTATACCTGTGGAAGGGATGGTCATTTCGCCAAATTCTGCCCAGAAAGGAACAAAAGAATAGGGAATCAGTCACACAACAGGAGTGGGACAAGAAAAGACGTTTTTCTCACGAGACAGAAAAACGAAGCAGTCCGTAGCAGAGGTTGCTTGCCCTTTCTTGGAAAGCACCCCTATTTTTCAACCCCTGGAATGCGTTAATGTCCTTGTGGCTGGGGAAACGAGTCAAAGCAACGCTTGACTCGGGATGTCAACTGCCCATTATCCATTCCAACTTCGCCCCTGCGGCAAACGAAAGCGGCAAAATAGCGTTAGTCTCAGCTTTTGGGGAAAAGAGTTAGAGCGGTTTAACGACTGTATCAATGTCTGCAATGAATGACCATTAGAAGGGCATATCTTTTCCCCATAGACGGTTTAGTCGCAGTGACTGACAAGTTAAACGCTGAGTGTCTCTTACCCACTGCGGTATACGACCTGTTGAAAGAGGCCGGCTCAGATGACCAAGCGGTTGGCGAAAAACGACACAGCAGGTGACCCATTAGAAAAGATTTCAGATAGCCATGAACATTCAACGGACGCGAATGAGGTGGAATGTAGGGAAATATTTGAGAATTTTCAGGAGGATATGTCAGAATCGGAAGCCTCGATCGAATCTGATGTAAGTAATGGGAATAAATCTGAGGCAATTAAGTTAAAGAGGAACAACAACAGTGCGAATCATTTAGTAAAAGTGAGACAAGATATTAAAACTAATAGAGGGAATTATATCTTAATAGATGATTTGATTTATCATAGGGATAAAATATTGGGAGAAAAGGTATTGCAACTAGTTTTACTTGAAACTAGACGGAAAAAAGTGTTAGAATTGGCCCCATGAATCTGTTTTTTGGCGCTCATATGGGACTTAAAAAGACCAAAGAACGCAGTAAAAATCATTGATATAATTTTTACTGGCCTCTGATGTCCAAAGACATCAGTGAATTTTGCAAAACGTGTATTAACTGTCAGTTAAAGAGTCCAGAGAAAATTAGTGACCGAGCACCAATAACACCAGTTATGAGACCAAAACTTCCATTTGAGGTAGTAAATGTAGATGTTATTGGACCAATAGAACCATCATCGGGAAGGGGACATAAATATGTGCTTTGTCTCATGGATCAACACACTCGTTGGCCGGAGGCGGTACCCATGCGTTCCTTTAGTGCTAAATCGACTTGTGAAGCCCTACTACATATATTTCCTCGTAATGGCATCCTAAATATTGTTGCTAGTGATCAAGGAACAAACTTCATATCTTGTTTAACACAAGAATTTTTAAAGCAAATAGGCTCTGCTCCACGATTCGGCTGTCCTGGATACGCCGCTAGCAATGGTCTGGTAGAAGATGGAACGAAGTTTTGAAGCAAATGCGTCACTACATCATCTGTGAGGACCCCAGGAAATTGGGATAGACCAAATCCCGTTTTTGCTTACAGAGAGTACATGCCGAATTATGCCGGAATTGCATTTCCCCTTACGGAAACTCACCAAAAAGAAGGTTCCGGATAGTTTACCTTGGTCCGAGGTGGCACCGACAATGCCTTTCGACATTTGAAAGCAGCTTTGATGGATGCTCCAGCCCTTTACACTCCTGTATTGGGGCAACCATTCATCATCCAGACCGATGCATCCCAAATTGGCATCGGGGCTTGCTTGTCCCAGAAATTCAAAGACAAGATATATCATATATCTTATGCGAGCCAAAAATTATCTAAGGCTCAGCAATCGTGGTCAACAATTGAAAGAGAAGCTTACGCCATAGTGTGGGGTTTAAAGAAATTTGAACTGTGGATATTTGGTGCAGAAATTGAACTTCATACTGACCATAATCCATTGACATTCTTAACCAAAGGTGCTCCCCAGTCCTCCAGATTGCAGAGGTGGGCATTTGCATTGCAAAAGCACTCTATTACTGTCAAGCATTGTCCTGGATCACAGTTAAACAATGCTGATGCTCTTTCTAGACTTTTTTTTGACAAACTTTGAAACATTTTAGCTGTAGGAGTTTGAGAATTCCAAGCATGCTAAATATTACAATCAAGAAATATATTTGAATTTTTATTATTTTTCTGCATTTTATATTTGTTTATTTATTTTAATGAACATGAAAGTATATGTCATTTTCTTTTGGATTATAATTGATAATTTATTGCATTGATTTAAATTTATGTGACATTTAAAATTGTGCATGAAGGTTTGATATTTAATTCGTTATTCAATTGGTTATCACGTAGAGTAACAAATTCATGTCGAATCTAATACGTCTGTGAATCTTTTTAGTGTGCATGAATCTAAAATTTTTTTGTATTTAATATTTGTCTACCTATATACCGTACGGGTAATTTAAGGAATTTGATATGCAAATTTAGTGAAAAGGTTTAAAGGGTCAAAAACTGAATATAGTGCTGTATTTGAATATTTAGTTTACCTTTTTATGTGTTTTTGTAATTATGTTGTATTTGAATGGAAATTTTGAACCAGAATATTACTGTTAGTTCAGATTAGTGTTGGTTTATCACCCCTAACACTTATCTTACGTGGGGGGTGTAGTGTAATATTCTGCCCTCTTGACTCAACTCTGACTTGCTAGGGAAAGCAGAGGCGCAAGGGTCACGTGGTAAGAGAAGAGAAGTGACGCTAGGAGGGGTTTGGTCAGGGGTGATCAGCGAGGGAAAGAGGCAGTAAGTGACAGGGAACGATAGAGCGAGGAAGGCGACGGAAATTGTTGGCCGTTCGTTCTTTAGAAGGCTCTTCCCTGAGATTATAGCGCAGATGTGTTGTTATGTTTACTTAAATAAACACTTGTTAAGTTTTCAGTGTTCTCTTTTCTTTTGCCATTCACGAACCACAAGTGTAAAGCATTACAATATTGAATTATCTAAGAGTTCAGTCATTGTCTGCAGCAGTCGTCTCTGCTCGGACAAAATGCGTCAGCTCTCAATGGCGTCCAGGGGAAAAGGTGTCTGTCCCCTTAGCGTTCTGAGGGGTCTTTAACCTTTGGCGCTCTGAGAGGGCGCTTCTGGCGCGGTTCCTACAACCGGCCATCCTGATGATCTTTCGTCCTCGAAAGGAACACGGCAAACCTAAAAAACAAAACAGTATCTGGGAATACATTGATTCAGTATTAGTTATTGAACCACGACGTCATATGGTCAGCTGCTGTCGACGTCAAGTTAGGTCCTTCATGGTTTCCAACTTTCTCAACGTCATAGCGATCATGGGGTTTCACTTTCCTCACTCGATATGGTCCCAAGAATTTCGGTCGTAATTTCATTCCGACACCAAATTGAGTCCTCTGAATAGCAATAAGATCGCCTTCTTTATATTGATGAGGTTTCTTCTTCTTCTTATCATACGTTCTTTTATTCTCTTCCTGAATTTTTAGGATATTCTCTTTGGCATCATCTCTTAATTTCTTCCTCTTCTCTAGAAAAACTTCAGTATATTCTTCTTCTAAAAGCTGGACTATCTTGAGATCTTCTTTGTTTCGCATTTTCACACCTGTCAAAAGTTCGAAGGGTGTCCATCTTGTGCTTCTGGAGGTTGTACTATTGAGTATTCTTTGTACGGCGTCAACGTGTTTGAACCATTTGATCGGTTCTTCAATTGAAAGTTTGGTTAACACTGGGATCAGGGTTTTCTGCATTCTTTCTACTTGTCCATTGCCTCTTGGGATTCCCGTTGTGATTTTTAGGTGTTCAATCCCGTTTTCGCAACAAAAATCTGTAAACTCTTTAGATGTAAAAGCGGATCCTTTATCCGAAATTATCCTCGCAGGATTTCCAAAACTATTTTGTTGTTGTTTAAGTTTATTTATTGCGTCACCTGATGTCGTAGATTTGGTAGGATATAACCAAGTGAATTTTGTGAATGCGTCTACTACCGTGAAGATATGCTGATAGTTCTTAGATGTTGAAATGCTTCTTTTTGTTCTGGCCCAAACCGAAATTCTGTATTGTTTCTGAGTAAATCACTCAAAGGTTTGGCCACTTTAGCATATTGAGGAATAAACTTTCTAAAGTATCCTGAAAGACCAAGGAAACTTTGCAATTGTTTAGTCGTTTGTGGTTGTGGAAATTTCTGTACAGCCAATCAGAGCAGCTAGGCTTAATGATGCCATCTTTCAACCACTGTTGTGTTTGAGTTTCAACTATTTTTTGCTCAGCGAACGGCATCCTGCGTGAACGCTGGCTTATGGGGACCTCGTCAGTCAAAATAATGTTCATTTCCAAATTCGTGCTTCTCGTCTTACACGGTTTATATTGGCTGATAAGTTTTGTCAGTTCCTCCTTCTGCTTAACGCAAGAAACATGATTTAGATCTAATTCGTCAAATGTCACGGCGTTAAACATTGTAGTTAGGAAACTTTCCGCTAAATTAACATTTTCTGATTCGTGGTGACAAGAAAAGTAAAACATGTTATCCTCTGCTATGGTTCGTATTGTCTGCAACTTAGTGTTTGGTTCCAGACGATTAGCTACTTCGAGATGAGTTTCGGTTTGAATTTTAGTTGAGTCTGAAGTGTTCGCTAAATTAACAATTCTTGCGTAATTCATTCGAAAATTATCGCGTCTGCTCAAAACATGAATTCCGTTCTCTGATAAAGTAAGATTTAACTTATTTATGCAATCGAACCCAAGAACAATATGATCAGGTAAATTTTTTAAAACATAAACATCGGTAACAATAATGCATTCATCAATAATAATTTCAGTAGAAAAGAAACCTAGAGGAGAAATGTGTTCTCCTATACCCATTCAAGTCACATTATCAAAACTCAATTTTGGGGAACCAATTTCAACATAAAATTCATATTTTATCATTGACACATCACTTCCTGTGTCGATTAGAGCATTAGATCTTTTCCCATTCATTTCAACATATTTTCTTAGCTTAGTTCGAGAATTAAAAGGGCTATTAATTAAAGTTCTATTTACATCTCTTTTGGGACACACGTCGGCCTTGTGCCCATAATTTTTACATTTGAAGCATCTCACACCCTCAGTTTTCTTTTCACAATTTATCGACTTATGTCCATATTCACTGCAGTTGTAACATTTTATATGATTGGTTTTATTTTGTTCAGGGCACACGAAAGATCGAGGCTTTAATTTGTCAAAATCCCTATTGAACCGCTTCTTGAATTTATCGTCTAACGTTTTCGAATCTCTATTTGTTTTTAAATGACATCGAGCCGCTTCATATTCGTCTAATTTATTGACGAGTTGGTCTATTTTCGTTATTTTCGGTAGCTCGTCTATAAAATGGTTTCGAACGTCATTGGGTATTTTTCGTTTTAGTTGATCGGTAATCATGAGTTCTTTAAGGTCTTGGTAATTTGATACTTCCAACCCACTCGTCCCATTCTTCAAAGAAATTTTTCAGATCATGCGCAAAGTCATTCCAAGTAGAAGACGCTTCTTTTCTATGCGAAAGGAAATTTTGCCTAAATTGTTCCGGATTTAATATAAAACGTTTCAACAATAATCTCTTGACATTTTCATAGTCATTAGCCGTTTCGTCAGGCTCACGCGTGATCAGATTAGCCAAATCCAATGGGAGTAAACTCAACAAATGTGTAACCCATTCCGTTTTCGGTATCTCGATACGACTAATCTGTCTTTCAAATAAAGTTAAATAACAGCTAATATCCTTATTCGTCTCGTAACGGTTAATCAATTTCAATAAATCGTTATTGTATAGGCTGGTAGTTTTACCATAACTGTTGCCTTGTTCGTTAGCAGTTTCGATTTCGAGTTTTCTTAATTCGAATTCGCGGGCTTGTTTTTCGGCTTCAATTTTCTCTTCGCGTTCAGTTATAATAACGCTCAACAGATTTTTAGTTATCTCTTCGTCATAATTTTCGGAATCTATTATAAGTTTCGAGCACTGCGCTACTTTGGGATTCGCTGGCACTATCAGGTCTAATTCATCAATCAATGTTAGCAAATCCGCTTTTCGGGCCTTAGTTAAATATGCCATGTCAGCAAGTAAAACAAAATTCTGTACTCACAGTTTCGAAAGTTCCTTCTATCCGTCTTTTCCGTCTACGCGTTTCAGTCTATCATCAGCACCACGTCAGGAGAAGTCATGAAACTGTTCTTGCAGATGATTAAAACACAAGTCCAGGTTTGCATAGGGAGTCAAAACATTCCGTCTGTCATCAGAACCACGTCAGGAGTCGTCATGAAACTGTTCTTGTAGATGATCCAAACACAAGTCCAGGTTTGCATAGGGAGTCAAAACATTCCGCCGGCCGGTTCAATCGTCACTGCTTTCGGGGTCAGCTAATTCGTCGTCGCTACCCTTAGTTGGAACGGAAAGGGGTTCACGCCCTCGTACGAAGGAGGAGAATCGTCACGGTCGTCAACGGTTTTTCACATCCCGGCCGAGCCCCCATTTTTTGTAAGATTCGTGTTGTTCTGCTTGGTGAGGTCTATATTAAAGACTTCGAATCTCACAGTACATCGACATTTAATGGATTGATATGTACAGCTTCTATATACAGTTGAATTATATTGAATTATCTAAGAGTTCAGTCATTGTCTGCAGCAGTCGTCTCTGCTCGAACAAAATGCGTCAGCTCTCAATGGCGTCCAGGGGAAAAAGGTGATATATATATATATATATATATATATATATATATATATATATATATATATATATATATATATATATATATATATATATATGTGTGTGTGTGTGTGTGTGTGTGTGTGTGTGTGTGAGGGTAGTAAAATTAATTTGTAACTTAAAAGTAGTAAGGAACTCATCTCTATTTTAAATACTACGCGGTGAGATGTTAGTTCCAAACGGGTGAAAAGTGTAGATGCACCATGTTTACAGTAAAGTTCTTTCATCTGTCAGATGTTACGAGTGCTTCCCTCGAAGGGTGTCTGGTATCTGTCAAGTAACGTGTAAGATTCCGATTGGTTTCGGAGTGTCACATGACCGTAATCCCCGTCTGGGTTTCGGGCTAACAACAGAAGAAAGACACACTTCTAATGATATAGTCTTGCTGACATAACGTATGATTCTGTTCCTCTCGATTTGTGGGCGTTGGCTTGATCTGCATTGTACATATTCATCCTGATGATGTTTCAAATAGTCTTTATGTGCTTTATAGAATAAATTAATTTGTTAAAGAGAATGGAAATATTATTGGAACGACTGCCATAGCACCACTCACACACACACACACACACACACATATATATATATATATATATATATATATATATATATATATATATATATATATATATATATATATATATATATATATATATATATATATATATATATATATATATATATATATATATATATATGAAGGAGAGCTGACGAATGTTCTCTCAATTTCACGTGTGCACGGTTTTACATGAAAGGACTGACACGACCAGTCGCAGGGAGTTAATAAACATTCCAGCAGACAGGGAGAAGTAACCGAGAAAAGGGGGCACTTTCAGACAGAAGCGCTTCCTAAAGGGGTGCTGTGCGTGACTAGCGCGTCTTTCTAGTAATGGTTCTTCGTTACGTGGACGATTCTATTTAGGACCGTGGGGAGGACAGGCGCCTCAATCCCATGTTAGTACTTTACGCAAGTCCAACTTGATCGGCTAATCGGATCACATGACCTAGATACGTATGTCATCAAGGTTTATAGTTGTTGGCGATTTATCTCTTCCTTTCTGCTTTCTTCTTTTCTTTTCAGATCCATGGCTATGGGTGGGTAGAGGTGGGAGCCGAAAATTGTATCCTTTTATTATATAAGTTAATAATTATATAAGTTAGTGTTTTATGTATGCTTTTTGTTACATCAGAATGGTCCTAAGCCAGCGGTGGATACGACACCATCATCCTAAAGCAAAGGGGACGGCAGAGGGGCGGAAAAATATCAGCTGGTAGTGAGTTCAGGAGTGGTTCTTATATTATTTATGTAAAATCAACGGAAGCTTGGAAAAATATGAAAAGGGTATTAAAAATTAGGAAAAGTAAATTTGAATGAAAAAGAATTAAATTGGAATTTTTTTTTAATAATTTGGAGGATCTAAAAATATTTTCCGCCAGCTGGGTTCGAACTCGGGAAGTCATCCTCCGCTGCCGACGCTAATCTGAAGGTGGGTGACTTTAGCCATTAGGCCAACGTTGCTTCACGAAAAGAAGCTCTTTAAAGTATAAGTACCCTTCCATCAATCTGCTTTAAAATATCATAGAAGACACACAAAAAAAGACTACCAGACAAGTAAATAATCATAGCTCACTGTAGATCAAATGATCAAAACAAGTTACGAAAGAATCAAACTGAAGAATCGATTCACTTATCACGAGTTTAATATCTACCGACCTCCCTGCGGTCCTAAATAGAATCGTCCACGTAACGAAGAGCCATTACTAAAAAGACGCGCTAGTGCTAAGCGTGGGCACTCGCACGAGGAGTCGTTACAAGGGTAAGTCAGCCTTCGTTCCTCCCTTCATGAATTCTGTTCCGTCCCTCTTGTTAATTGTATAATTCCGTTAATTTAAATAAATATTAAGTTTAAATCTAGTGATTGTTGTCGTCATGCTTCATTAGTCATGAGTCGGAGCTGAAGATCTTAGCAAGTTAATTGCGACTATAAATTAAGACATGTACTGAATCTATACGATCACATCGATTAAACATCAGCTCCGGTTCATCTGGTACCGTGACCTATTATGTGAGATATAACTTGTGAGATATTTTTTTATGTTTAGTGTATTATATTTGTGTATAGTATTGCGTTGGAGAATTCATGCAGCATGTATTTATATCGGAAAGGAATTGGTTCTTATGACACATGTTCTTTGAGTTCGCTAATACATGTGATAAAGTAGAGGTTCTATTGTTTTATTATATCAAATATTGTGTCGTAAAATTGTACATTTGATTAGAAATAATGGCTCGCAGAGGTAATGGACGAAGACAACCTGATCCGGTTGAAAATGAGTTAAATCTGCCTGTTCGGCAGACAGCGGCTATGAATATGTCTTTTATTGATTTGATTCCAAAATTCTCGGGTGAAGGTGTTGTAACAATCAGAAGTTTTTTATCGAAATTAAATGAAGTAGCCAGACTGAGTGGTTGGACAGAAATAGAAATGGTCTGCATTGGTAAACTCAAATTGACTGATACCGCAGAAAAATGTTTTCTTTTTGAAGGAAAGGAAATTCAAAATTTCCATGAATTTTCTCAAAAATTAATCGAAAGGTTTGAACGTCCCGTACCTCTAGCGACTCAATTGCAAAAATTAGCTTTGTGTTGTCAGAATAGTACTGAAAAGGTATCGGAATTTGCATCGCGTGTTAGAGCCTTGGGAAATCAAGTTTTTGGCAGTAATGGTGCCGCAGTTTTACCGGAAGTGCGTCAAGCGAACGACCGATTGCTTCAAGCACGGTTTGTGGCAGGTCTTAAATCAGACATTCAACGCTATGTCTTAAGCAAAACCCCTATAAATTTCGAGGAAGCCGTTACAGTTGCCATAATTGAAGAAGCTAATAGTGAAATTGCAGAATGCTCTATCCTTAGACAAAATACAGCTGCCAGCGGGGATCAAGCCATTTTAAAATTGACAGAACAGCTACAATTATTGACAACTCAGGTCCAAAATTTAAGTGCACAGACGACGATAAACAATGTAAATGCAAATCAAAGTAGGGGTAACAGTCAAAATAGATCCAGTACTTGCTTTTACTGTGGAATTCGAGGGCATAGAAAGATCGAGTGTAGAAAGCGAATGAGGGATGAGCAGTATAGACGTGGATATTCTAACGTTAGAAATAGGGATTATAATTTGGATAGAAATAGATATTCGAATGATCGTGATGTTGACAGACCGCAGTCACCAGCGAATTTAAACTCGCGAGGGAGACTTCATTAATATATCAAAGGTCCAATGGACGTTCTCCCATAGTTTCCAAAATGTGTGACCAAAATTTTTCGCTACCTGTTATTAAAGTAAAATCCTATGATTACGAATTTTCGGCCTTGATAGATAGCGGTGCAGCAGTTTCCCTGCTTTCTCCAAGTGTTTTTTCACGCATAAATATCAATAATGATTTAAAACCGCTAAATTCGCAAGTTCAAATAAAAGCGGTGAATGGAGGTTCTGTCGACATCAGTGAATCATATAAATTGGTCATAGAAATAAGGAATGTTACTTTTGAACAAATATTTTATGTCACAAAATCAGATATTTTATCTTCTTACAAAGCAATTTCGGGATTTGATTTTTTAAAGTACAGAGAAACCTCTATTGATTTTAAGCGCAACCGTCTAAACATTTTCGATATCTCTGTCCCCATTATGAATCTTGAGGTACGAAGTTCTCAATTAACTGAACAAGAAATTACGTTAAAATTAAAACAGAAAACGATTTTGTGTCCCCGTCAAAATGCTGTCGTTCCTGTTAGAATAGCAGTTTTACCACATTCCAGTGTAACAGCAAAGGTTAGCTGCAGTTCAAAATTGAGTAAAAAGGGTGTAGAACTTGTATCCCCAGTTGTTAAGATTGATGCTCTGATGGGTGAAGCTTATGTAGAAATCACCAACAATTCATCAGATCCAGCTATTTTAAATAAAGATATGAAAATTTGTTTGGTGAACAATTTCGAGGAATTTCCGACTGAAATCCCAATCACTAGCAAGTTACCAAATGAATTAACAGAAAATGACTTTTCAATTTTGGGGTTTAGATCCTATTGTGAAGAAAAGAGTGATCGAGCTTCTCTTAAAGCACAAAAATGCTTTTGCTCGTTCAACAATTGAGCTTACTGCGGCTAATACAAAACCACACGAAATAAATTTAGAACATAATTATCCCATTAAATGTCCTATTTATAAAATCCCATACAATTTAAGAGATGAATTCCGAAAACAAATTTCTGATTTAGAAAAGGCTGGAATTATTTCGAGATCTAAATCACAGTACAACACCCCAGCACTTTTTGTTAAACAAAAGTCTAAATGGCGTTTGGTTTTGGATTTTAGAAAGTTAAACAATATAACAGTTCCACAAGAATTCGTAATCCCTACCTTAGACGACATACTACATGAACTGTCTGGTTCAAATTATTTCTCGGCTCTTGACATGAAATCGGCTTTCAACCAAATTCCATTGCATCCAAGGGATAGGCATAAAACTGCATTTTCCTCTCCCGATGGTGAAAAATACGAGTTCAATCGATTATGTTTTGGTCTTAAGAATTCTCCAAAAGCCTTTCAATCTATTGCGAATGAAGTTTTGGGGGACTTATTACATAAAGGAGCTCTTGTGTACATTGACGATGTCATTTTGCACAGTAAAACTATTAACGAGCATTTTTTACTCTTGGACAAGGTACTGCAGCGTTTTAAGGAGTACAATCTTAAATTTAATCCTCAAAAGTGTCAGTTTCTCACAAAATCATGCAAATTTTTGGGTTTTGTTATAACTCCTGAAGGTATGTGTATTGATCAGGATAAAACGGTCAGTATCAATCAATTCCCTGTTCCAGTCGATCAGAAACAAGTAAAATCGTTTTTGGGCTGTTGTAATTTTTATCGTCGATACATAGAAAACTTTGCTCGAAGGGCCCTGCCTCTGACCTTTTTATTGAAAAAAAAACACACCATTTGTGTGGAGCACTGAAGCTCAGGATTCATTTGAGGACTTAAAAAATGCAATATTAAAACCCCCTGTTTTGGCTTTGCCGGATCAAGCTGCTGAAATTCAGATTACAACTGATGCTAGCGCACAGGGTATCGGTGCTGTTCTCGAATTGCGTTATTCTCCATCCGACGTTAGGCCTCTGTATTTCTTTTCTAAAAAGCTAAACCCCACTCAATCAAAGTACAGTGCTACAGTTCTGGAATTCTTCGCCATTTATTGTGCACTTAATTTCTTCAGAGCTTTTGTCATTGGACGAAAATTTAATGTATATAGTGACCATAAACCGTTACAAGGTTTTCTTTCAAATAAAAACCCATCTTCCAAAGTCTTACGTTGGAAATTGGCTCTAGAAGAGTTTAATTACGAAATTTGTTATGTGAAAGGGGCATTGAACTCAGTCGCTGATCATTTGTCTCGTTGCATTAATTCAATAACAGTCGTTTTCCCAGATGCAGAGGAACTGTTAAAAATGCAAAACGAGGATTACAAATTGAAGGCCATTATTGACAAGTTGAATGCTTCTGGCACAGATTCACAGTCAGATAATTATCTTCTGGATGATAAAGGCGTGTTAATTCATGTTTCTAAGCGGCACAGCAAATCTCCCAGAAAAGATGTTCGGACACAAGTGTGCGTGCCGCATTGTTTAAAAGGTAAAGTCCTAACATCAATTCATTCAGAAATAGGTGGACATCTTCGTTTTTTTAAGACGTACAATAGGTTGGCCGAAAGTTTTTTCTGGCCTGATATGTATAAGGATACCAAGAATTTTGTGCGCTCTTGCACCACTTGTCTTTCACGTCGTAGTGCCTTTAAAACTAGCATGGCGCCCAATGAACCCGTAGATCAGAGTGTATTACCAGGAGAACGTTGTCACATGGACGTATTCGGACCATTAAAGACCACTGGGGCAGGGAATCGCTATGTTTTATCCATGATTGATGCTTTCTCCAAATACATTCACCTTGTACCAATGACGGATCTCAAGTCACAATCTGTATCAAGGGCGTTCTTTGATAACTACATAGTTCACAGAGGTTGTCCACAAACCCTGATTACCGACAATGCAACATATTTTAAAAGCGCAGAATTTTCAGAATTTTGTAGAGTTCATGGTATTGAGAAACGACATATTTCAGCTTATTCAGCTCATGTTAACGGTCGTGTAGAAAAGCCTAATCAGTCAATAGCTAATATTTTGGCCGCGGCCTGTAATAATGTAGATGATTGGGATACGAAATTAACACATACTATGCTGGCATTAAATTCTGCCATTCATGAGACTACTCATACCTCACCATTCTTTTTGGAATATGGCAGAGATATTAGACTACCCTATAGTTTATGCGGTAAAATACGAGGACAGTTTCAATCAGACTATGTACAACAGATGGTTCAATCACTAGATGAAGTTTTTGAGAAGGTTTTGATTAATCTCAGGAGCCATGAAGATAAAAACATAAAACGCAGTAGGATTAACAAAAGAGATGAACAATTCGATTATCCTGTGGGGTCGCTTTGTTTCGTGCGAAATCCTAATTTAAAATCAGAGGTTTCAAAAAAAACTCAAAAACAAATACCACGGTCCATTTAGGGTATTAGAGAGATTTTCAAGAGTCAATTATAGGGTGCGGCATGCAGAAAATGCGAGAAAAACACTCAATGTGCATGTTAACCGCATGATTCCCTACACGCAGCGTTTCAGTTACTTGCATTTGACGAATTCTAATGAGGATGTTGACATGGACAAAGAAATTTCGGAGAATGATGGCAATAATGTTTATACACAGGGATCGGAGCCTAGATATAACTTACGCTCGCTAAATTATTAATAAAGTCACGCAAAATTCAATTTTAGATGAATAAATTTTATTTCTGTCTCGATGAGTGTTGTGGAGTCTAATTCCGGTTCGGATTCCAGGGTGGTCATCGAGACAGAGAAAAAAAAATACTGTGTTTATGTTGTAACTTTAACTTACATTGTCACCTTCCCCTGTTAACCACATGTTTGGGTTAGAATTTCTAAATGTCCAGCATTTTACATGTCTACCGTAATAGTAATTAGTATTTTATTTTATTTTATGTTTTGGTTGCTTAATGGGTTTTAATTTTTGATTAAACACTATTGAGACATTATGTAAGCTATTGTACTATGGAGATGTAAACAATTATTGCATCACGACTGTATAAACACATGAACAGTTCAATGATCTCATTCCATACCAAGCGTTTTTCTTTTCAAGTGTTATTTAAAATCAACAGTTATTTATTGTTCAACAGTTTATTTGCATTTATCAAATTTTAATTTGTATAAGCTGATGACAACAACACTTTCTTAGTTATGGAACACAGTTGGGAAGAAGGTTTGGCTTGCCCTGTACTCGATAAGAAATGTGAAATTTTCTCGTAATATGTGAATGCCAATTACAAAATTAAGAAAATAAAGGAATAGCAGAAAATAAAGGAATAGCAGAAAGCTAAGAATTTGTTAATGTTTGTTTTAAGTTCTCTTTACAGTCATGAACAATGCCAAACTTCAGACTGGAAGTCTGATTGCAACTACTTCAAATGGCTTAGTGACGAGCCGAACTCACGTGTTGAGAAAACCAGCAGACGAGTGGGGAAGAGGTCATCCTCCCCTTAACCTTACACCCAAGGGTGTAGTGATGCTGTCCCTTTGAAAGTATCTGATCCGGCATGGCCCTCTTTCCTGAGGTGTATAACGCTCGTTTCTCTAGCCTGGTTGCGTCAAGATAATCGTGCGAGAAGACACAGTGGTTTCCTTCATCGATCCTGAAACTGATTTATCCCGCTCGACTCTATTGCCTAGATGCACAACAGCTTCTACGTCCTAACGTGATGGTGATAGTGTGAACCCCAGATACTCTTGCATACCTACATCATCGTCCTGATGGTTCTTTCATCGAGGTTCCGGGCCCCCTCCGCATCGTGTCTGTTTCAAGTGAACGGCGGTGTCACTAATATGACCAGACTCTGATCCAGGTAAAGGACGTCTTAAAATTCTTTTCCCACACCTAACAGACGTTCATGTTAGACTTTGGATTGGCTGTTTTATTTACTCCAGACAACTGTTTACCTACTTATTATCGAAGACTTGTAATTTTCGCATTGCATGCTCAAATTTTTTGTAAGGGGGGAGGAATGAAGGAGAGCTGACGAATGTTCTCCCAATTTCACGTGTGCACGGTTTTACATGAAAGGACTGACACGACCAGTCGCAGGGAGTTAATAAACATTCCAGCAGACAGGGAGAAGTAACCGAGAAAAGGGGGCACTTTCAGACAGAAGCGCTTCCTAAAGGGGTGCTAGGCGTGGGCACTCGCACGAGGACTCGTTACAAGGGTAAGTCAGCCTTCGTTCCTCCCTTCATGAATTCTGTTCCGTCCCTCTTGTTAATTGTATAATTCCGTTAATTTAAATAAATATTAAGTTTAAATCTAGTGATTGTTGTCGTCATGCTTCATTAGTCATGAGTCGGAGCTGAAGATCTTAGCAAGTTAATTGCGACTATAAATTAAGACATGTACTGAATCTATACGATCACATCGATTAAACATCAGCTCCGGTTCATATATATATATATATATATATATATATATATATATATATATATATACAGTGATCTCTCACTTATACACGCTCTCTTTTATGTGCGTTTTTCAGTTATACGCGCTTTTTTTGCGATCCCGGCCATGAATATAGGAAAACAATGATAACTCTTATTCATTTATACGCTATAATAAAAAAGCAGCTCTCACTTATGCGCGTCGCAAAAAAATTTTCACTTCAAAAATTAGTTTCCTCAAGTCAGGTGTTGCTTCTCGCAAGAACTTTTCCTTTTTTGATCTGCTTCTAGGAATGCATTCCCTCGCCCTTACCCTATCGTTCGGATTCCTGGAACACATTTCTCTACCATATACACGGGTGTACCAGAGGAGTCTTGTAACTGACGCCAGTGAAAGTCGCATTTATACAGCAGCCAATTAGAGTGGTTAGTGCGGTAGGTATCAAGTGGCATTGATCGCGCGCGCGCGCGCTAACGAAAGAACCTTCTTTGGAGTTTGGGTTAGATGGTTGCGTTTTAAAATGCCAAAACGAACAAAATTGTCGCTTTCGTTTAAAATGGATGTTATAAAAAAATTAGAAGAAAATTCTTGCAACTCGAAAAAAGCTTTAGCGGAGCATTTTAATGTTCCAGAATCGACATTGAGAGGGATTTTAAAAAATCGGGAGGCGATTATAGTCACTCATCGAGAATGTGGAATTCAGTCGAAGAAAAGAAGCAGAATTCAAGGTGGAAAGTTCGAAGAATTTGAGAAAGTTTTGTTGCTGTGGTTTAAAGAAGCTCGTGCCTCGAACATTCCTGTTAACGTTGAGCTTCTAAGGGAGAAGTCCGTACAATTGTTATAGAGTTTTGAAATGGAAAACTTTTCTGCGTCACATGGATGGATTGAAAAATTCAGAAATACGTATGGCTTGGCAACTCGCGTCCTTTCTGGGGAAAGTGCGAGTGTCAATGAAGGAACCGTAGAACAATGGAAAGAAGACTTGACTACTTTAGTAAACGGATACGAACCGAAAAACATCTACAATTGTGACGAAACTGGAATTTTTTATAAACTGATGCCCGACAGAACCTTAACATTCAAGGGAGAACCATGCCATGGTCAGAAAAAATGTAAAGAAAGACTAACTGCCTTGCTGTGTTGCAATGGTTCAGAAAAATTCCCGCCATTGGTCATTGGCAGATCAAAAAAAAAACCCTCGCTGTTTTAAGAACGTGAAGAAGCTTCCTTGCGACTACACTAGCAACAAAACAGCTTGGATGACATCGCACATTTTCTTGGATTTCCTTCAAAAATTCGACAGAAAAATGCAAAAAGAAAAACGGAAAGTTCTGTTATTCATGGATCAGTGTCCTGCTCACCCACAAGATCTCCCAACTTTCAATAACACGAAAGTTGTGTTTTTTCCTGCAAATTGCACGAGCAAGATTCAACCTTTGGATCTGAGTGTCATTCGTTGTGTGAAAGTGCACTATAGAAAAACTTTAATCCGTCGACTTATGGCTGCATCAGAAACAAAACGTGCATTAAAAGACCAATTGAAGCAAATTACCGTCCTTGATGCAATTCATATGTTGTGTTCATCATGGAGAAACGTTATTGACAAGTGCATTAAAAGCTGCTTTAAGAAAGCAGGATTTTCGTTTCTAGCAGAAAATGAATGTGAGGAGCCAGAAAATGAAAGTGAAAATTGTGAAAATGACATAAACGAAGAAGATTAGCATATTGTATCTGGTGGACTCGCTATGTGCACTACTTGCAACGATTTCGTTGATGCAGATGAAAATTTAATCACAGCTCAATTGCGGGAAATAGGAGACATTGCAACCGAAATAAATGGTGGTGACGAAGATGAAGAGGACGACGATGATGAAGATGTGGCAAAAGTTCTCCCAACTCACACAGTAGCGTTTGAAGCGTTGGAAACTCTGCGTGACTATTTTCAGTTTAATTCCGGAAGTGAAGAAACTTTTTCACGTCTTGACGATCTTGAAAAGACTCTTTTTGAAAATTCAGGAAAACAAAAACAATCATCAATAGTAAATTATTTTGTGAGAAAGTAATAGGAGCAAAACGAAATTTGGGTATGTAAGCATCTTCATTTTCTTTGTGTTCTTAAAAGATAGTAAACGGAAGTTATACACGGAAACTTGTATTTGCATTTTGAAACGACGTAACCTTATTTCCCTTTTCTGTAGTACTATATACATAGTATTAATTAACAACATACTGTGTACACTGTATTGATTTTTCACTTTTAATCTCCTTTTTGTGGTTTTTCACTTATGCGCGTTTTTCACTTATACGCGTTTTGTTCGCTGTACCCAACTCCCGCGCATAAGTGAGAGATCACTGTATATATATATATATATATATATATATATATATATATATATATATATATATATATATATATATATATATATATATATATATATAAATATATATATACATTACATAACGAGGGTGCCGTGAGAAAATTCTTATTCTCTTAAGAATGCCAAGACTTGGATAAGTTTGGGAACCCCTGGGCTAGCCCCTCGTTTGGAATAGGAGTGGAACGGCTGGGGAGCTCCCATCTTCAGAATTTTTTGGAAGATGGAAAACTGCCCAAGGGTTTTTTCCACGGTACGGGGGCTTCTAGGCTTGGAGCAGAGAGGGGTGGGTCAGCAATCGAGACATTCTCTGACAGACTCGAGAAGAGTTGGGTCGTTGTAAGTGCGTCAGCTAGAGACGGCCCAGACTTTTGATGTTTAGTCTCCGGTGAAGACCCTTTGCTATGTTTTATTTGAAATGTTATTACTTTAAACATTATTAGCCTAGACGAAATAAAAGAATATTTGTTATTATACAATTTTCAGATTTGTTAAAATATCCTTAATGCTAAAACTTATGCAAGCCCGTTGTTACAGAACAGTTCGGTACTCCTCCGCTTGCTGTCTCTCCTCTTCCCCCTTAGTTAGGGCAAAGCACAAACGGGGAAAAAGCACCCCTTTTCGTTAGAACTAGAACCCCCTTTTCGACTCGACTCTCGCCAATCCTCTGGAAATTTCTGCCCGCACATTATGGAGCCAGGGCCATCGAAGATCATAACACAACAGAAGAGAAATACATCCTGGGAAGAACCAATAATTAGAGCAGACACGATAGGATTCCTTACTGTGGCACTACTTTCAAAGCCAACTTCTGATATACACTGAAGAGCCAAAACATTATGATCACCTACTCAATAACGCGTTGCGCCTCCTTTGGCC
Source organism: Metellina segmentata (assembly GCA_947359465.1). NCBI lineage: Eukaryota > Metazoa > Arthropoda > Arachnida > Araneae > Tetragnathidae > Metellina > Metellina segmentata. The sequence continues at coordinate 122,051,872 of OX375877.1, read as the reverse complement.
TGCAAAACAGCTGCAACTCGCCTGTGCATATATGACACAAGTTCTTGGTACATGACTGGAGACAGGTTGTACCAAATGTCAAAACAGCGGTCACGCCAATTCGAGATATTTGGACATGGTGTTTGAGCTCTGAGCTGCCGCTCCATGACACCCCAAATGTGCTCTATCGGATTAAGATCCGGCGAGTTAGGCGGCCAGGACATTAAGTGGAATTCACCAGTATGCTCCTCGAACCACTCCAACACAATCCGAGCCTTGTGACATGGGATTCCATTTCCAGTTGGGAAGACAGACGCCATGTAAGGGTGCAACTGATCCGAAATGATGTTCAGATAGTTCGCAGCGTTCATGGTCTGTTCTATCACAACTACGGCAACGCATTGAACTTAACAACAACTCATTGAAAACAACTCATTGAACTTAACAACAACTCATTGAAAACAACTCATTGAACTCAACAACAATTCATTGAAAAATGTGGGGATGGTCATAATCTTCTGGCTTGCCAGTGTATATTCTTAACCTTATTTATGTTACATTGATTATTATTCTGATGTGGGTATGAGCTACATTACAGGGTAATATGTCCTATTTCCCCTTGATGGAGAACTACCACCAGTACATACTCCCGTACCTAGTTATTCTCCTATATTGTCCTCTATCCGAGGACAGTCCCTCTGTCCCCTTCAATAACTCTCCTGGTGGTTGTCTCGAAGAGGATTTGGACATTAGAAAAATTGACCAAATCTTGATCTCTTCAGGGACCGCGACAGCCTGTTTGAAGAGTAACGGACTAGTAACCGGAGAGTTGCGAGTTCGAATCCAACCGAACACTGTCGTGTATCAAGGGGAGCTGGACACTTTAAATTTGTTGAAGTCTCAAATGTCCTCACGCTGGCGTGGTGTGGAAGCTTGGAGAGTGGGGTGCCAGTTCAGGTGTGACCTCGTCATCTGACTGGGGTTCAAAATAACCAGTTGTCCTCGACTCTATCCCTTCAGGGGTTGATCCCGGATCGTCGCCAATAGTTTTGCTCTAGTGTGACGTTTATTAAAAACATATATATCTACCTACCCTTGATCTCGTAAAAGTGAAGAAAATCGGCAATATCGTGATGACCCAATTTTTCGTCACTATCAAAATTCATCAGGTCTAGATGAACGAGATATCTCGTCGGAAACCACTTGTGGGGTTAAGAACATTACAGATAATGGAAGAATCCTCCAGCGAGTTCTCTCGTAGTGGGTACTCGTACTTTCCATTGTGGTGGCAATTTGCACCTTGCATTACAGCTTATACAGAGGGTAATGGCTGACAACGTCAGTTTAACGTGGCGGTTTCACATGATTCCCTCTACATGACATGCTGCGGTGCCGATGGTTCACCGTGGTTTCCCTGCGGTCAAACTGAAGTGAAGGGTAATTGCACAATAACATCGGAGACCACAAAAAATTAAGGTATCTATCGTGAAAATTGGAGAGGGGGATGCCAGTTCAGAAGATATATCGTCATTTGAACGTGGTTCAAGACGAAGTGTTGTTGTCCTCGGATATTTCCCTTGAGGATTGATCCCGGACCGTTGCCAACGGCCCGTTGTGTCGCTCCAGTGCGACGTTAATTAAAATACAAAATACAAAATTAAAAAGTATTTTTTAAATATATGAAAAGCACGTACACTGAATTTAAAGAATTCACAGTAACCTTTTTACTCTTCAATACCAGTGTGTTTGGCTGTAAATGCACCCCAAACGAACCTCCGAAATTAACATATACTGTCCCTAATAAGGCATTATCAATATTATAATGATAAAATAAAGAGCAAACAAATCTACGATAACATATTCTTGTATTTGATAAGCTACTTCCTTAGCAAAGTGGCCAAATATTTTCGTTATCTATTTCACTTCCCTAGTTCAGCAACATATGGCTTCAATAATTTCGCAACATCGTGGAAAATCTGAGATTTGTAACGGACGAGTATGAGTGGTTGATTAAAATTGCTGTTGTCTACCCTTCCAGAGGTAAGGGTAGACAACAGTTTCATATAGGTGAGGTTCCAATACAAAGCATGTTTATACTCCTAATCCTATTGCTCTGAATTGTACCCCTGCCGACCAACCGGTATAGTGGTTAAGATGTTAGCCTATAGATCGGAATGTTCCTGGTTTGAATCCGGGTCAGGGCATGGATGTTTGTTAGCGTATGGTGTAGAGGCGGTTGGAGCACCTTAAATCTATCGTGGTCGAAAGTCCTCACGTTGGGTTGGTGTGGAAGTTTGGAGAGTGAGGTGCTTGATCAGGTGGTGCCTCATCATCTGACAGTGGTTCAAAATTACGAGGTGTTGTCCTCGAATCTTTCCTCAAGCGATTGATCCCGGACCGTCGTCAATAACCTGTTGTATTGCTCTAGTAGGACGTTAATGAAGAATTACTGATTTGTACCCAATTCTTCGAAGAGTAAGGTAAAGTAAGGTAATTTTATTAAAGTAGTAGTAGAGCAACGCAACGGGCTATTGACGATGGTCCGGAATCAATCTCCAATCAATCCAATCCCTAATCAATTCCCAACATTTTAGTAACTGCGCACCACTTGAAAATTTTAGCAATTTTTGGCGTACCATTTGAAATTTTTAGCAATTTTTGGCGTACCACTAGTTCTATATTTTTTTTAGAAACATATATCTAAATGTCAAAAAAGTACCCAGTGGCTTATTTTATTTTAATTAAAATACTAAGAAAACTTCATATTTTATGATTAATGCGTTTGTATTTCGTATTCATGATGTTTTAATAAAGGAAAAAATAAAACGATTATTGAAAATTACAGTTTTATTTTTTACTCACAGGTCTAAAAACAAATAATTTTAAATAATTAGTACAAACTAAGCAAACAAAGATTAACATATTCAAAAATCAATTTTTAGTGCGAAACTTGTTTGTCTTTTATTAAAATATCAATATCAGGAGTAGTCCTCTTCAAAACTTACACTGATTCTATATTTATTTTTTATGTACGAAAGTTCAGAAAAACTACTCTTGCAAAAGTAACTAGTAACAAATGGCCTAAGAAATAGCACAACATGGTTGCACATACTAAAAAATCGATCAAACTTCGTAGAACATTTGGGTCGCTCGTATCAACCTTGTGTTCCACCTGAAACATTGCCGCGTACTACGCGTACCACCAGATGGGAATCAGCATGCAGTATGCATAAATGCGAGCATGCAGTTTTCTTCTTTAGCCAAATTATGAAAGCGACTTTCATATAACCCTTGCTTTAACTTAATTTTTTCAATAAATTTGGTCAAATTGTTATTATTTGCAGCCGATTCACACTCTGCTCTTTCAAGTGTGGAAATTAATTCGAATCCTGATTTTCTAACTGAAAGATGAACAGTTTTAATTTCATGTAAATGAATTGATGCTATTTACTATAAGCTAGGAAATAATTTATTCTTGACTTGTAGTTTCGAATTTAGATTATTTAGATGGCTAGTAACATCAACTAAAAATGCCAAATCAAATAGCCAGTTGTTATCAAATAGTATGGTTCTTTTATCAGGTAGTTCATTTTCCTATTCTAAAAAAAATATAAACAGCGTTTTTCAATTTCCAAAATCTACTCAGAGCCTGTCCTCTAGAAAGCCAGCGCACCTCACAACGAAGGATAAGTTCACCATATACCAAATCTAACAATTCACACTAGTCTCTGAATTCTCGTTTGTTTAATGCTCTTGCTTAATTGTATTCACACATTTCAAAACTGGTAACATAGCATGCTGCATTTTTAAATTTTTTCCACACTGTAACTTCACTTCACTAAGAAATCAAAACACTAACCAGGTCACTGTAAAATCACTTGATTTATTCACAAACGAGTACACAACTCAATACACTACTGCGAGGTTTATCCACACTTCAGACGCCGATCTCACAATTCAGACGTCGATCACAATCTCCAATGTTCAACACAATTCTGATGTTGAATACCAAAACTCTCTCCTTCCACTCTCTGTGTACAAGGCCTTTATCTAGCGATTGCTGCACAGGTTGTGTTGCAATTACGCAAGGCGTAACACACACAGTGCCTCTTGGTGTATAATACAGTGGTATTTTAGTAAAGGATGATTAAACAAATTTTCCAAGCAAAGTTGTAGAGCGATTCCTTTTACCTATCATTGATAGCGCTCCGTCAGTACACACACTGATGAGTTTACTATAATCTAATTTTAGATTTCCTAGGCATGATTTTATTTTTTCAAATATGTCTGATCCTTATGTTTTACCATACAATGACTCCAGACAGTCAAGTTCTTCAGAGACATTAAAATTTTCATCAATTCCTCTTATAAAAGTGCTTAACTGGGCTACATCCCATATGTTCGTTGATTCATCCAAAGCTAGAGAAAAGAAAGTACAAGAATGGACAAGGTCTTCCAGTTGTTGTACTACATCCTGAGAGAGTTTCTCTATACGTCTCGTAACTGTCTGCCTTGATATAGTAATTTCGTCTGCTTTCCTTTCAATTCCTTTATTACCAAGATGGCTTACAATTTAACAATTTCTTCTCCGTCAGAAAAAGGTTTCTTTTTCCGTCAATGCTAAAGCTAATTCATAGGACGCTTCTGTCATTGCCAAGTCTTCACAACTTAATTTAGCAAAAATATTCTGCCTTCTTCTGATTTCTTCCATTTTCTTGTCATATACAGGGTGTTTCAGTGAACCGTTTCAGAACTTCTAAGAGGGGTAGGGTACATCCTGACGAACCAAAATCATATACCAATGGGCAGTCAGAAATGCTTTCCTGACGCGGTAGATGGCGTTGTGCGAAAATCCCGAGCTTTCGTGTAGGGAATCTTCATTTCGCACAAGAACGCCAAGTTAGTAGGATGGATGATTACACGATCGCAGAGTTCGCCGATATGCATTTGGCGTACGGGGCTGCAAATTGTAGTGGGCCAGCCGCACAGCGTTTGTACGCGGAACGATATCCGACGAGGCGTATCCCCAGTCATAATTTCTTTGCAAGACTGCACCAGAGGTTAGCTGAGACATGTTCATTAGAAAGAGCTGACAGGGACAGGGTAAGAACAGCACGGACTGCAGACGTCGAACATAATGTGGTGCAGCATGTACAGGGGGAATCCAAGAACGAGTACACGAAGTGTAGCAAACGCAGTCGGGGTTTCCCATTGCAGCGTCTGGAGGATTCTCCGAAAAGAAGACGCATCCGTTTCACGTGCAGCGTGTCCAGACGTAGCAACCGGAGGATTATGCACCCCGTATTGCTTTCGCACGGTGGTACCTTGGAAAATGTGCTACAAATCCCCTTTTTCCTGCTGAAGTGTTGTTTCCGATGAGGCATCCTTCACAAGGGAAGGAATTTTCAACACGCATAACGACCATATCTGGGCGGTCGAGAACCCGCATGCAATACGACGTCGTGCAGCACAGATTCGATTTTCGGTCAATGCATGGGCCGGTATTATGGGAGATCACCTCATCGGACTTTACCTGTTACCGTCTCGTCTAACCGGACCTAACTACTTGCTCTTTCTGCAGCAAGTATTGCCACAACTTTTGAGAGATGAACAGATTTCTGCATCGACGCAACAGACAATGTGGTTCCAACACGATGGAGCCCCTGCCCATTATAGCGGAGATGTTCGTAACTACCTGGATGTCACATTTGGTCAGCAGTGGATCGGACGTGGTGGTCCCGTGCTTTGGCCTGCTCGGTCACCTGACCTATCATGTCTTGATTTTTATTTCTGGGGTCATCTGAAATCGCTAGTTTATGACACCCCTGTTGACAATGTTGAGGAGCTGGTTGCAAGAATTGCAGTAGCTGCCGGAGAAATTCGAGATATGCCTGGAGTATTCCAGAATGTTCGGATATCCATGCGTCGGAGATATGAGGCGTGCATTGTAGCCCGTGGAAGAAACTTCGAACACTTACTTTAATCCATGTACCTTTTGCTTCTTTTCATGTATTATTAAAACGATTTCCCACTTACGGTCTCTTTTCTTTATGGTGCTTCTGTGTACAACACCGCTTCAGGAAAGCATTTCCGACCCCACATTGCTATATGATTTCGAGTTGTCAGGATGTACCCTACCCCTCTTAGAACTTCTGAAACGGTTCACTGAAACACCCTGTATTCTTTTCGTAACTCAGAACCAAAAACGAACTTCATTTTTCCTTCTATGTTAGTTTGATGCTATGTTTTATAGTGTCTATTAAAAACATGTTTTCTATTATGTGAAAGAGTACTTCACCAACAATGCAGAACGGTTTAACTGATGGACTTGCTATAAAAAACAGTTCATTTTCCCACTGTGCATTAAATTCAAGCTTATCATCACTTTCTGCGCTTCTGTTGCTCATTTTCTTTTGCACTAAGAAGGCTGTATGAATTGAACAGTGCGCGTTCAGGGAACTAAGACGTTCTCGACAACGCAAAACATGAAAATTTGTGGTGTACAAGACCTCCTTATTTTTCAATAAAAAAGAAATCCCTCAACTAAAAGACTATATTTATAAAAACTACATGCTTCATTCATTATATTACAGTAAAAGTATATTCATTCTTTGCATTATTTTTTAAAATATGAGGAATCGAATAAGTACTTACAATAAACAGCCTTCTAATACATGGTGATGAATAGGTACGCTCGTAAAAAATTCTATTCATATTAAAGAGGTGTAATTTTTTATGAACCTTTCTATGGTAATAACTCATTCAATGAACATAATTTATTTCATTTTTTATTGATAATATTTTTTTATTCACCAATTTTATGAAAAAAATCAGCCTTTTTTTTTTCAGAATTTCAAATTTTTTCGATTCAACATTTTTTTATAATTTTTACATTTAACATACTGCAATAAAAATTAGTTTACTTCAATCCATATACATTTGTGTCAATATTAAAGCATGCATTAGGATTTTCCAAGCAGTAGAAAATTTTTTAAGCGTACCTATTCATCACCATGTATTAGAAGGCTGTTTATTGTAAGTACTTATTCGATTCCTCATATTTAAAAAAATAATTCAAAGCATGAGTATACTTTTACTGTAATATAATGAATGAAGCATGTAGTTTTTATAAATATAGTCTTTTAGTTGAGGGATTTCTTTTTTATTGAAAAATAAGGAGGTCTTGTACACCACAAATTTTCATGTTTTGCGTTGTCGAGAACGTCTTAGTTCCCTTCAGGTGTTGAAAATATGAAGTTGTTGCATATTTTATGTGATTGTTTGTATTAGTACTAGCTACTACGTGGCCAGCACGGCTTTGCCCGTGACAGTTCTTTTCGTGGGGTCAGGTGTGACCACTGCTCCCTAATCCGCGGTGATTGCAAAATTTTCCGCAGATTTCAAATTCGTTGAAATTTTTAATCTATCTTTAACGATCCTGAATTTACAAAACAGAACTAAACAATGCCAGTTAAAAAAATATTTTATTTCTTTTGCTTCCCTTTGCTGTAATTGTTTGAGGGCAGGAAATGGTATCTGTGATTTCTCGTTAGCAAAAATGAAATACGTATGAGAAAAAATATAAAAATTACAATTTTTTATTTTATTTTTTATTTTTTTAAAGAAAATCGTATATTTAGATATTGATCTAGTGTAAAATTTTCCGCAGATTTCAAATCCGTTGAAATTTTTACTCCATCTTTAACGAACTACGAGATAGAAAAAAGAACCACATAACTCCAGTTAAAACTGTTTATTTGTTTTGTTCGTCCGCTGAAATCGTTCCTCGGAAAAAATAATTTTCGAATCTGTCATCTCTTTATACTGTTGCCATTCTAAGGAAAACAATAATAATTAAATTCCAATAAATTAGTTTTAAAATATTCGAGATTAAATTTTAAAATTCGGGTGCGATAGAAAAATTGCAAAAAATTCGGACTACCTGTGTGCCAAATCTCCTTATTGTAAGTGCCATAGATTCGTCAGGACAGACCACATACAAAAACACTTCCTTTTATAATCGTAGAGATTTACTGTGAGTGTTTATATCAAGGATTCCCAACCGGTGGTACGCGTACCACTGGTGGTAAGCGGCAATGTTTCAAGTGCTACGCAAGGATGATACGAGCGACCCAAATGTTCTACGAAGCTTGTTCGATTTTTTAGTATGTACAACCACGTTATGCTATTTCCTATGCCATTTGTTACTAGTTAGTTCTGTGAGAGTGGTTTTTCTGAACTTTTGTATATAAAAAATAAATATAGAAACAGTGTAAGTGTTGAAGAGGACTTAAGAGTGAAGTTAAGCTCCACTACTCCTGATATTGATATTTTAATAAAAGACAAACAAGTTTCGCACTAAAATATTGATTTTTGAATATGTTAATCTTTGTTTGCTTAGTTTGTACTAATTATTTAAAATTATTTGTTTTTAGACCTGTGAGTAAAAAATAAAACTGTAATTTTCAATAATCGTTTTATTTTTTCCTTTATTAAAGCATCATGAATACGAAATACAAGCGCATTAATCAAAAAATAGGAAGTTTTCTTAGTATTTTAATTAAAATAAAATAAGCCATTGGGTACTTTTCTGACATTTAGATATACTATCTCTCTATATTAAAAAAAAGTTACCGCCGCCGCCGCAGGATAGAAAAATGTGTTGTTAAGCTCGATTCTTAGACGGTTTGCCGAGAAAGTACTGATCGGAAAAAAATGAAATTAACATGCTTTGTTCTTCATCGTATTCCCTGGATAATTATTAAGATTTTTTTCAGATGCGGCTATTAGTTTAGGTTTTATTGAGTGTTAAAGTTGAAGAAGTGAAATTTCTTCCGCGAGTGAGTAAAACACATTCAAATTTTCAGTCTTCAGTCGTGAGTTTTTTTTTAAGAGTACCTCTCAACGTAAATTTTTGCAGCTCGTCGAGTTTTTTTTTAAATTTCAATTTGGTTCTTGATAATATTTTTTTGAAATTCGGGAAAAATCGGGACAATTTTTGTTACCTAAAAATTTCAAGTGGTACGCCAAAAATTGCTAAAAATTTCAAGTGGTACGCAGTTACAAAAAGGTTGGGAACCCCTGGTTTATATTACTATTTTCTGTGTTTACATTACTGCTCAGTTAATTTTGTCTGATGCAATCCTTGTCTGACGCAATGCATCGAGCCGCCTGTGTCTTTACGCCGATCGTATCGCTCTTTTGTTCTTGTCTGTTGAGATGTCTATTTATAATTATTAAATTTCTTGTTGAACTTTAGAGTGCACTTTTATTTTTAAATTACAACACATAACAGAAGATGGATTTAGTCATGGCGCTTACATAAAAAAAATGAGTAGGCGCAAGGATGCAATGCGCAAATTGTAATCATCCAATGCGCCACAGGTAGGCCACCCCTGCCCTAAGGGAAAGATCCGAGGACAACATCACGTAATTTTGAACCACGGTCAGATGACGAGGCAACACCTGAGCTGTCACCCCACTCTCTTCGAAGAGTAATAAACAAATTCAATAACAATTGTGTTTGAATGATTGTTTATCTGCTTGATGTTCGCCAAATGATTAATGCGTTAAAATGCTCGTTTAATCCTGATTTTTAGACTATAGCAGACAGATTGAAATAAGATTTTCTACATTTACACTCCAGGCTTAATCTTGCTGAAACCCTCGTAATTATTTTAACGCTCCTCGAACGTGAAGGTAAAATAAGTATTGAATCATCATGATCAGGATTCTTAAGGAAACAGTAATTTTTAACACTTAATTGTCCTAACAAATATATGTTAGTTTAAACTTTTTAAAGAAAATATTAACTAAGTGTAAATGATTTCAGATTTTATATACTTGACAACAGAAGCTCGCCTCCTTAAATTGATGTTCTCAGTTTTCGATATGCACTCTCAAATGATGAATCGTTTTTAGTTCTCCTCTCGAGTAATCTACCATCGTCGTAGAAACTAAGCATCTTCTGAACTTCTTCAGATTTATGTAATAATTTGTTTCAAAATTAGAAAGATTCTTTAGCTGATATTTTTTACTAAACATTGCAGCAAAACTAATTACAAATTTTTTGAATCGGCCAACAAAATTTCTCCGAAATTGGGTTTAAGTTTCCAATTATCTTCACTGATTTTCCGTCATCCTTGTAACTAGGCACCTTTTAAACATTGTTGAAATTTAACATAAAACTTTGTATAACTGATTTCAGATTTTATATACTTGACAACAGAACATCGCCTCCTTAAATTGATGTTCTCATTTTTCGATATGCACTCTCAAATAATGAATCGTTTTTAGTTCTCTTCTCGAGTAATCTACCATTGTCGTAGAAACTAAGCATCTTCTGAACTTCTTCAGTGTTATGTAACATTTTGTTTCAAAATTAGAAAGATTCTTGAGTTGGTGTTATTTACTAAACATTGCAGCAAAACTAATTACAAATTTTTTTTGAATCGCCCAACAAAATTTCTCCGAAATTGGGTTAAAGTTTCCAATTATCTTCACTGACTTTCCGTCATCCTTGAAACTAAGCACCTTTTAAACATTGTTAAAATTTAACATAAAACTTTGTATAACTGATTTCAGATTTTATATACTTGACAACAGAACATCGCCTCCTTAAATTGATGTTCTCAGTTTTCGATATGCACTCTCAAATAATGAATCGTTTCTAGTTCTCTTCTCGAGTAATCTACCATTATCGTAGAAACCAAGCATCTTCTGAACTTCTTCAGTGTTATGTAACATTTTGTTTCAAAATTAGAAAGATTCTTGAGTTGATATTATTTACTAAACATTGCAGCAAAACTAATTACAAATTTTTTTTTGAATCGCCCAACAAAATTTCTCCGAAATTGGGTTAAAGTTTCCAATTATCTTCACTGACTTTCCGTCATCCTTGAAACTAAGCACCTTTCAAACATTGTTGAAATTTCTCAAATATAATTGTTTCTTGATCCTAAACTTTTTACAGTAAAATCTAGTCTCCGATTTTATGAATCAAACGACGAAATTCTCTCATTTCAACCTCCAAGTGGTTTTAAGCAAGATATCTCGTCCATCAAGATCTGAAAATGTTACTAATAACGAGATATATCGTCAGCAAGTTTTTGCCGATTTTTTTTATGATGACGAGGTCACGATATGGTCACTTTTCTTCTAAAGACAAGGTTTTGGTTTTGCTAATCACCAGATATATCTTCGAGGCAACCACCAAGTGTGTTAAACTGGTCACTGTGTCTAGTCTATTCTAGGGATGCGACATCGATTGATGTTTGAAAACATCAATCGATGTAGTCATCAAAAACATCGATGTATTGGAATCGATGTTTTTGTAACATCGATGTTTATACTTTTCGATGTTTTTTACGATGTCGATGTTTGAATTTTAAATGAAAAAAGTATCGTTATAAAAATTTTAAAAATAACCAAGTAGCATAATTTTTATAATCAGCAAATTGAACATACTTTTAGATCAAAGTGGCCAAGGGTGAAGGATCTGAAAAGTAGGGATGCGACATCGATGTCGATGTTTTCAAAACTCGGATGTTTTATAAAAAAACATCGATCTATTGGAGCCATGTCGCATCACTAGTTTCTAAACCAATTTTAAGAAATGGGTAAAAACGTTTAAATACAATGAATTTTAAAAACATCGATGTTTTTGGGGCGATGTATTATCAACATCGATGTTTTAATTTTTAACATCAATGTTTTGCTGTCGTTGACGCATCCTTAGTCTATTCATGAATTGACTTTATGAATGATCGTCACTGAATTTCCATCATCATAGAAACCACCTTCAAAATTATTAAATGTTAATGTGTAAATATTCTATTGAAAATTAAAAATTGTTCTCAAAAGTGTTTGGGTTTCACAAATTTTGTTGTGAGAATTAATTTTAAAACGTATTAATTTCCCCCGCTTCAAGCGATGAAAGCTTCGGATCAAAAGATGAATTGTTACAAATTCTCCCCACGTAATCTCCATCAGCTGATAGCCAGGTTCTCAATAAGTACTTGTCGTCAGGTGGCATTGCAGTCGCTATCCCAGCTGAGGATGGATCCTGGGGTTCACCAGCGGTTGTTCTGTCTTATTCTTCGGTTGACGGTCAATGTTTCTTCAAGTGGTTAGGGTAGGAGAGTGTTAATTGTACTTCTATCGTAACGTTTTTTACGTGAAAAATATTTTCGTACGCCCTACAAGAGTTTGACTTACATTTTGAAAAAAAGTGTCTTTGTTCGGATTTTCTTCACCCCTGGTAATTGTAGGACATTCCTGACTTTCAGCAAGTAAGCTATTTTAATATAAAAACTTTTAAAATATTACTCATTCACCTCCTGAATAAGCATTTTATAAGATTCTATTGATTAGAAACCTGTATCAAAGTTCATTTTTTTATTTTATTTTGATCATTAAAGATGAATAATATTACTTTTCCTCCCAAATTTGATGAAAATAAGAGATGATAGATTCTTTTCCTCTCTGAATAAAAAGTTCACTTATAGTTTTTGAGTCAGAATTATAAATTAAAAAAAATAACTGTATGCATACTGTCAAATCTTATTTTATTGTTTATTATCATATTTAATGGATTAAGCGTATTGCAGCAGATTAAATTGCTGTAATCAATAAACCTTTTTGTCATTCGACACTCATATTCAAACTAAAAACTATTTGAAAACGTTTAGCGAAAATTAATAAAAGTGATACAATCGAATACAAGATAATGTCCAATTCCATTCTATCAGTACTCAGAAAATTAAATATGATCGATAATTTTAACTAATGGCCTTATTTTCTAACTACTTTAGCCTAATTCAACATATGTACTACCAATTACATATGCACTACCCTACAATAATGGACCGGACAGCAAGATGTGATGGTATAAGGGAAATAGTACATGTTTTATTGGGGGATGGTCCCCCACGTGCTGCAATTACACTTGCAACCCTTCTGGGTATACTTTCAACAAGGTTTATATACACAGCTATGGGTATTTGTGTGCATTCCTGCTGTAAGAATATCGCAGGCTCAGCAACCAACTCAGCTCGGACGTGGTTCCCTGGTCCGTAAGCGTCGTTCTAACTCGTCCCACAAATGTTCTATGGGGTTTATGTCGGGACTAAGAGCAAGCCAGGGAATACGTTTTATATCGATATTTTGATACCACTGCTTGACAGAGGCTGCAACATGACATAGAGCGTTGTCGTCCTGGAAGTAACATTCGTCCATTCCATAAAATTACCAGAGCGTAGGAAGAACCTTACTGAACAAAATGTTCATGTAGGCGTATACGTTCAATTGACCAGAAACAACATGCAAATCTCCCCGGCCAAACCACGATAAACACCCCGAAACAGGTAGTCTTACTTTTTGCAAATCTGCTGGCGTCCGGACTATTATTGTAGGGTAGAGGATATCAAAATCCCTCTGTGTTACACATCTTAAGACATTAATTTAACAGATTGAGCTCCAATCAAAAGTCATGATTTTGACACCATTTCTACAAAACAAATTGTCTTCGTTGTGTGTGTATTTCTGTTACAATAGATCTCTGCCCTCAAGAATTTTTCAGCATCTTAAGTAGATATTAGAAATGGAGGGATTTACGAAAAATAATGATCGGCATATTTCCAAATGGATTAAGCACAACCCACATCATCCTTCCTTATAATAATCTTCATTACGAAAAAATCGTCAACGGATTTATTGACGACAGTCCGGGATCCTTCCTCAAAAGGGAAAGTCTTCATCAATGAATCTTTCTAAAAACTACAAAATGGCTTATCGGATCACATTTCTTAATATTTAATTCACGTCACACTAGAGTAACACAATGGGCTATTGATTACGGTCCGGGGTCAAACCTCTAAAGGAAAGATCCGAGAACACCCCATAATTTTAAGCCACGATCAGATGACAAGAGAACACCTGAACTGGCACCCCACTCTCCAAACTTCCACACCAACCCAACATGAGGACTTTTGACCACGACAGATTTAAAGTGCACCAGCCGCCTCTACACCACACGCTTATGAACATCCATGCACTGACCCGGATTCGAACCGGGAACCATCCGATATAGTGCTGACATGTTAACCTCCAAAGCGGTTGATCGTCTCGATCACATTTTAAGCAGTTACTTGCAAAGTCTGGACTGAAAAAACACCACGGAATTTTGAACCACGGACAAACGTGAATTGTTTGGATTACACTTCCTGCTATAATCGCCGGTAGAAATAGTCTTCAACGATGGATAAAACTGTAAGAGTATGAACAAAAATAAGAAAAGCAATTCGTGAGGGTTTCGGTCACTCTTTCTATAGGAATGGCGAACCTTAACAAGGGCTTTCCCTGCAGTTAAAGTGAACACTACAATAGTATCCAATCTGAACCGGTTCTTACCCACCGCGCCCCTGAACTTGGTGGTCCCTGAATTGGGCCCCTTCGAGTAGGCCCTCAGCCGTCTAGAGTAGAGTCTAGACAGCAGTGGTAGGCCATCGTGTCATTACTATCCGTAGAAGGGACGGTGCACAAAGTGAAATTGGTTTTGTGGATAGTTTACCAAGCTTCGTCGTGAGATCGGAAAGAAATGCTTCTTAGTCCATCTTGCTCGAAAAAGAAGGGAATTTGTATTAACTGAACAAATTAATTTGGGGTTGTTTCAAGAACACATATGGAATGGTTAGACTCAAACAAAAAAATCTTCATTTTATTCTGTACTTTAGCAGAAAAGGAGCCAATGCGTCTTGCAAGTTTTGGATACCTCCTGATTTAATGTAATTTCCTTTTATCTTTAACTATTGCCCGGTGTTGCCCGCGATAGTTCTTTTCGTGGGAGTCCCATTGCGCAGGGTGTTGGTTTGCTTTGTAAACCAAAATATATAAATATTTAATTGATAAATTATTTATTAAAAGAAAATTAAATCAAAATCTGTTGTAAAATTTTCCGCAGATTTCAAATCCGTTAAAATTTTTATTCTATCTTTAACGATCGCTGAGATAGAATAAAGCACTGAAGAACGCAAGTAACTTTAATAATTTCTTTTGTTTCACTCGAATCCATTTATTAAAAAATAAAAATGAATGAATCTCGAATATCAAACGAAGGTCATTTGAATCTATTCACTCCCATTCGAGACGGAAGGTGAAAAAATTTGGCATGGTTCCAAAAGCAGACGTCAATAGCGATGTGAGTGAGAAAAATCAAAATTTTGATGCTTCTTCATTTCTTTTTTTCCATTTTTCCGACAATTTTTAAAGAACAAGGAGTTAAACCTGGATGAAACAACGCTAAATAAAGGACATTTTCAGAGGAAATACCACAGAAAAATTAGAAGATTTTCAAGTAAAATTTGTTGCATTGTATTGAGAAGTTTTTTCTTTTTTTAAAAATTATTCCTGTTTATATATCTGTTGTTTTACTATTGAAAACGCAAAGTTCGCGCGAGGGGTTTAGATTAAGGTTCTGTTTTGACAAAAATTGCAAATAAACCAACATCCTGAAATGTCCAAAATGACCGGCCCAGGTCGGAGATTTCCGGATTTGGGACTTTGTACTGTAATATCGTTTGCTTTATTTTCAAAACACATGATGAATCTCTTCAGCTATAACACCTGTAGCTGTGCTATGGAAAAGGAAAGTAAGCATCAGGAATACAGCGGGAACAAGGCCCCCTGTTTACAGAATAGGTAATGGTAATGGTAATTTTAGTTAACGTCGTACTAGAGCAACACAACGGGCTATTGACGACGGTCCGGGATCAGTCCCTTAAAGGAAAGATCCGAGGACGACACCTCGTAATTTTGAACCACGGTCAGGTGACGAAGCAACACCTGAGCTGGCACCCCACTCTCCAAACTTCCACGCCAACCCAACGTGAGGACTTTCGGCCACGACAGATTTAAGGTGCACCAGCCGCCTCTACACCATACGTTTACAAACATCCATGCCCGGACCCGGATTCGAACCGGGAACCTTCCGATCTAGAGGCTAACACCTTAACCACTATACCGGTTGGTCGGCTTACAGAATAGGTGATCGATGTTGTTCTCCAGTCTGGTGATTCAGTTTCCGCAACAGAAATTATTGAGAAGCGGTTCAAATTTGTTTTATGTAAAAGATATGCTGTTTTAACACGTTGCATTTGTTTACCAGCTTCAAACACCAGCAATCTGTTTCCGTATTTAAAACTTTTTTATTAAACTTGTTTACTGTTGAGGTAATGGTAATGGTAATTTTTAGTTAACGTCGTACTAGAGCAACACAACGGGCTATTGACGACGGTCCGGGATCAGTCCCTTACGGGAACGATCCGAGGACAACACCTCGTAATTTTGAACCACGCTCAGATGACGAAGCAACACATGAGCTGGCACCCCACTCTCCAAACTTCCACGCCAACCCAACGTGAGGACTTTCGGCCACGACAGGTTTAAGGTGCACCAGCCGCCTCTACACCATACGTTTACAAACATCCATGCCCGAACCCGGATTCGAACCAGGAACCTTCTGATCTAGAGGCTAACACCTTAACCACTATACCGGTTAGTCGGCATTACTGTTGAGGTAATTGGTAATTTTTAGTTAACGTCGTTCTTGAGCAACACAACGGGCTATTGACGACGGTCCGGGATCAGTCCCTTAAGGGAAAGATTCGAGGACAACACCTCGTAATTTTGAACCACGGTCAGATGACATTTCTGTTGAGGAGATTGTACATGTTGTTTTTGTTCTTTAACAGTACAAGCGGAACAAAAACGAAAACACAAAACTAGCTAATTTTAAACATCGGTAGGCCGACCAACTGGTCTGCCTACCGATGGTTAAGGTGTTAGCCTCTTGATCGGAAGGTTCCTGGTTCGAATCCGGGTCAGGGCATGTAAATTTGTAAACATATGGTGTAAAGGCCCCAACTGGTGCACTTTAAATTTGTCGTGGCCGAAAGTCCTCACGCTGGGTTGGTGTGGAAGTTTGGAGAGTGGGGTGCCAGCTCAAGTGTTTTGCTTGGTCATCTGACTGTGGTTCCAAATTACGTGTTGTCCTCAGATCTTTACCTTAGGGGATTGATTCCGGACCGTCGTCAATAGCCCTTTGTGTTGCTCTTGTTCGACGTTAATTAAATTTACCTTACCTTTCCCCTTATTAGAGAGAGAAAGACACCAGAACTGAATCCCACTCTCCAAACTTAAAGGCCACGCTAACTTGAGGGCATTGAATGCCATAGCAGATTTAACGTGCTCCAGTCCCCATTTCGCAACTCTATCATCCGGGCTACAAAGCCAACCGAGGCGGTAGATGGCACTATTTTCTCAGACCGATCTTTTGAGAAACTACCAAAAGTTTCAAATTTCACTCAGTCTTATTTCTGCTTTTTTCTTTCCTTTTTTAGCGAATTTATTGCACAACATTTCCTACAGATTGCTACCGTCTCCCAAGAGAAAAACCACTTCTGTCAAAAATCACCTATTTATCACCACTTCGAGATAAAACTCGAAAACAATCGAAGCTCTGTATTCAGAATCGATGTTTATGACCGAGAGTGAATGCCCAAGTTTTAATTTAGGACTAACCTTCACCTTTTTTTTTATCATAGCTTGATGAGTTATAAGGTCAGTATCTTCCTCTATCGTTGCAAATCGTGAGACTTGGATTATCTAAAAAAATGTATTCAAGATGGAGGATAAGAGAAATGTACATATAATGATAAAAACGCAAGAATCCATCTTTATGGGTCACCTTCGTCATCTGACCTTGGTTCAAAATTACGTGGTGTTGTCCTCGCATCTTTCCCTTTGGGGTTGATCCCGGACCGACTCCAATAGCCCGTTGTGTTGTTCCAGTGCAACGCTACATTAAAATACCTACCTACCAAATCTGGGTAATCAATAAACATTTAATTCCGCTTTCAAATGCCGACCAACCGGTATAGTGGTTAAGGTGTTAGCCTCTAGATCGGAAGGTTCCTGGTTCGAATCCGGGTCCGGGCATGGATGTTTGTAAACGTATGGTGTAGAGGCGGCTGGTGCACCTTAAATCTGTCGTGGCCGAAAGTCCTCACGTTGGGTTGGCGTGGAAGTTTGGAGAGTGGGGTGCCAGCTCAGGTGTTGCTTCGTCATCTGACCGTGGTTCAAAATTACGAGGTGTCGTCCTCGGATCTTTCCCTTAAGGGACTGATCCGGGACCGTCGTCAATAGCCCGTTGTGTTGCTCTATTACGACGTTAACTGAAATTACCAATTACCGATTTTCAACGTGCGGCGCCTCTGTGTTGTCGCTGCGGTGCCGAAGTCCAACTATGCACGCGTAACCGTGAAGTGAAATCGAAACACGTCATTTCGTGCCATTTGCGATAGATATCTTTCGAAGAAAACGTATCTATTTCGCTTACTTGTTGGTGTACAAAAATACTTTTTGAAACAAAATAGACGTGTTACTGGATACTTCCATTAATTAATTGTTATTTATATTCCATTTATTTATGAAAACAAGGAACTTGAGATCGGAGAAGCGTGTGCGGCGGGCTGCGGCGCCGTGGGGAACTGCGGTACAAATTGCACGCAAGTTGGACATACGTCACCGCAGTGGTGTCGGAGGTATGTGTGCACTACTCGATTGGATCACATGTAATGGTAATGGTAATTTTTAGTTAACGTCGTACTAGAACAACATAACGGGCTATTGACGACGGTCCGGAATCAGTCCCTTAAGGGAAAGATTCGAGGACAACACCTCGTAATTTTGAACCACGGTCAGATGACGAAGCAACACCTGAGCTGGCACCCCACTCTCCAAACTTCCACGACAACCCAACGTGAGGACTTTCGGCCACGACAGATTTAAGGTGCACCAGCCGCCTCTACACCATACGTTTACAAACATCCATGCCCGGACCCGGATTCGAACCAGGAACCTTCCGATCTAGAGGTTAACACCTTAACCACTATACCGGTTGGTCGGCTGGATCACATGTATCTCAGACCGCATTTACGTTGCCGCAGCGGCATCACACGTTGAAAAACCGGATATATGCACCGGGCATTGTTAAAAAATATACCTACCTATCAATCATAAGCATTTCTGTGTCGGAAATTGTTTGATCTTGAAATCCGAGATTTTGGATTATTTTTCAGTGAAATCGGTAGTCGTGTTGGACGAAACCAAACAACTGTAATGCGGATATGGGATCGTCGGATGCAGGAGGGTACGACGGACCGACTTGTTCGATCGCATCCACCTCAGTGCACCCCTTCACGTGATGACAGGCATATTGTGCGTATGGCAGTGACGGATCGCTCAGCGACATCACGAACCACAGCACAGCACATTCAGTCTGTAACGCATCATCCAGTGTCTGCGCGTACCATTCGACGCCGTTTACAGCAGAGTGGTCTGTCCGTAAGACGTCCATTGCTTCGTCTACCCTTGACGCAGAACCACAGACGTCTCCGCCGCCAATGGTGCGATGAAAGAAGGATGTGGACGGCAGAATGGAATGAAATTGTCTTTACTGACGAGTCACGCTTCTGTCTGCAACACCACGATGGTCGGATTCGAGTCTGGAGACACCGTTGAGAGAGGATGCTGAACAGCTGCTTTATGCACCGCCACACTGGTCCTGCACCGGGTTATATGGTATGGGGCGGTATTGGATATCACTCTCGCACTCCTCTAGTACGCATTGCCGGTACTTTAAACAGCCAGCGCTACATCTCCGAGGTGTTGGAGCCAGTTGTCCTTCCTTACCTTCAGGGCTTGCCCACAGCCATATTTCTACAGGATAATGCGCGACCACGTGTGGCACGCATTTTCCAAGGGTTCTTCGTCAATCGCCAGATTGAATTGCTTACCTGGCCAGGTCGCTCTCCGGATCTTTCGCCGATAGAAAACATATGGTCCATGGTGGCTCAACGATTGACCCAGATTACATCCCCAGCTGCCACACCAGATCAACTTTGGCAACGTGTGGAAGCTGCTTGGTCTGCTGTACCCCAAGAACACATCCAAAGTCTCTTTGAATCAATGCCGAGGCGTGTGGCAGAGGTGATCTCCAACAATGGCGGCTACTCTGGCTACTGATTTTGGCAGGAACCACACTTCACAGAAGTCTATAAATTTAATCATTTGATACTTGGTCAACATGTTATCTTCAAAATAAATTTTGTTGTGATATCTCTTGTCTTTCTTGGTGTTGCAATTTGGGTGGCCAGCAGTGTAGTATAAGCTTCTTTTAAACTTTAGGTAAGTATTTATGGTGGTAACTTCTATAATATGCTATAGAATAGTAATATAACACGCTGGGGCCCCCTCATACATACTTTTTCAATGACATAACATCAAAATTTCTATTTTTTGACTTGTGTCACTTTTCTTTCCCGGGTTCGATATGTGTAAGTTGTGGGCCTCAAATTAATCATATCCTCAATTTCAATAAACACTGTTTAATTCATTCAAAGTTAACGAAGATTTTCCTCAAACAAGTTTAAATTGTTCAAAAGTGTCTCTCCCAGAACCCTCCCTCCCCACCATGCTTCATTCTCAACAATGTATTAATGTATTCAATTAGATAAAAACAAATCATGAACAGCGTTGTCGTTGATAGAAATTCCATATTTTCTTTAACTCAAGTACGGCTCTTTTAAAAGTTTTAGCATTGTCCGAGTATATCGTCGCACAAAGTCCTCGCCTTGAGACAAATCTGTTGAAAGCAAGTAAGAAATGTTCTGTGCTTAAAGAGGGAACAGGTTCAAGATGCAGAGCTCTCGTGGTTGCACAACTAAATAGGAGCAAATAGTGTTTTTATGAGCCTCCGCGTAAAATGGCCCTGTAAAGTCCAATGCGGTTACCGAGAACGGAGCAGTCTCTACTACCCTCTCTGGAGGCAAAGAGGCAATTTCCTTTGTCCCTGGTCGCACTTTGTACCTTTTATTTGTATTACACCACGGGCAAAGCCATGAAGGCCTCGACATTGTCAAAGGCGGCCAAGTTCGAATTGCGAAGAGATTCAATCGGCGTGACGTTGCAGTCTCTTGCGAAAGCATAAATATTCAATTGAAAATTATTTATCAAAGGAAATCAAATGTATAGGGTATCGATCTTTGGTTAAATTGTCCTTGCCCATGACTGTTCTTTTCGTGGGTCAGGTGTTAACACTGCTTGCTAACGCTCGCCAACCCCGGTGGTAACATGCACCCTAGTGACTGACACACATTCCCAATTCATTGCGAAGACATCACAATCTTTTGCGAAAATATGAAAGATATTCAGTTGAAAAGTTATTTTTTTAAAGAAAATTAAATGTATTTTTGAATTGCTCTGTAGAAAAATTTTCCTCAGATTCCAAATCCGTTGAATTTTTTATTCTATCTTTAACAATCGCTGAGATAGGAAAAAGGACCGAAAGAACGCCTGTCATAACTTTTTATTTGTTTCACTTCACTCGAATCCGTTGCTCAGGAAATCAAAATGAATGAATCTCGAATCAAACGAAGGTCAAATTCTTCGCGGCGGCGAAATTCGTACTAAAAAAAATATAATTACAATTTAAAAATTATTTATTTAAAGAAAGTCATATGATTATGTATCGATCTAATGTAAAATTTTCTGCAGATTTGAAATCCGTTTTGCTCTATCTTTAACGGTCTAGGAGATAGAAAAAATAACTACATAACTCCAGCGAAAACTGCTTATTTGTTTCGTTCTTCCGCTGAAATCGTTACGGAAAAAATAAATTTAGAATCTGTGATCTCTTTATACTGTTTGCCATTCTAAGGAAAACTGTGATAATATTAAATTCCAAAAAATTAATTTATTTTGGTTCTAGATTAAATTTTAAAAATCGGGTGCGACAGAAAAATTTCAAAAAATTCAGACTACCTGTGTGCCAAATTTCATTATTGTAATTGCCATAGATTCGTCAGGACACCAAACACAGAGAGAGACACAAACACTTCCTTTTATAATAGTAGAGATAGTAATTGTAATGGTGGATAACCGGTATGCATCTTCAACCGTGTCTGCTCCATAATACAGGTCAATTATATACAATAAGATGTTTAACATCTAGAAACTATATATATATATATATATATATATATATATATATATATATATATATATATATATATATATATATATATATATATACCAAGATGACTTCATTCATACTTTTTCAAATGATATTTTACAAGTGCTAGAATCGTAGGTGAACATCTTAGCCCAAACGGAAGACGTTTGAAATTATGAACAAAAAAACATTTTCTTTATTACCAGTCTTAAGAACTTTCAAGTATTCCCATCCTTATCTAAAATTCCCACATTTACGAATGCTTTGGCTAAACTGCCACGGAAACAAATTTCGTAAGTTTAAAATTACATCCAAAACAATCGGATTTATATTTGATGGTCTAATATCAAGGTGATCGTTAGATATTTTACGCCCTTGCCACTAGAGCTAGAAAAATCATAAACAATTCGGATGTTTCGGAAAATTTACTTGTTTCACTAGATTTAATTATTTCTCTATGTGGAGAAAAATACCCGGTATTTCTAATTTCTTTTTCCGTAACCTCAATACCGTCGTTAATTTGCTCTTCAATTGTATTTTTATACTGTAAAACATCTCGAGAAATCTTATTAATTGAAGTTTCAAAATCTCAAAGCTTCCTCATAATTAGTTTTTAATAAACGCGATTCAAATTTCAACCAGTCGAATATTTTCCTTTTTCGAAAGAAGTACCGCTTTCAAAACATTCAATCATAAGCATTTCTGTGTCGTAAATTGTTTGATCTTGAAACCCCATCCAGTCAAAAGACCATAAACTTCTCAGAGATTGACAAGATTCGTTATTATTTCAACACGTATAAAACAACTTGATTCTGATTTATTTGATTAATTCAGACATAACAAGTTCTTGCCCACGCAAAATAAATCCGAATTTCGACTAAACAGCAAATAGATTCTCCTCACTTAGCAAAACAAGTGTATAATAGAAATCAATTCCTACTAGCAATTGACTAAACAGATTGCTCTGTTTATATCAGCGATTTCTAAGTTCAAGTTGCACAACTCTGTCAGATATTGCTTCAGGAGATGAAATACTAGCATTACTAATGAGATCTGAAACTAAAGCGGTGATTTGTATTCTTTCTTTGCGATTATTAATCAAAAGGAACAAATCTACCACCGGAATTAATTTTGAAATAGGTTTTTCGGTTCCAAACGAAAAAGTCGGAGCTTTTCATATTTAATAGTTTTAAATCTAATTTGTTAACCAAATTTGTATGTTCAAAAGTTCGTGTACTACCAGTGTCAAAACATATATTTATTAATTCACTTTTATCTCTAGCTGCAGCAACTACTGTACATGTTTGTAAAAAGGTATTTTCCTCACATGAATTATTTCCTTCAGGAGAAATAACTAAGGCTTGCTCAGTAGTTTCAGAATTTAATTTCTCACTAAACGAATTTTCATGAAATGAAACCATTTTTTGAAGTAGATTTTGGTTTTTAGTTTTATTCGGGGTGGAAACTAATCGTGGTTTCTTTCTACTTAAATTTGTGAGGATTCATGGATGGAGTCCCCATCCATTGATCCTCCCAATGCGAAATCTAAACCCCGACGGAATTCGCCGACAGGCACAGGTATGAGCCACTGCGGACAATGGTGAGTCGCTAGTATGTCTGGAATGTTGACATTAAGCAACAATGGGAATTCTTTCTGCTACGTCTTTATAGATGAACTACCATCAGCTTGGGTAGAAACAGCCGAGAGTGATTAGACGACTCGACGCCAGATATGAGGCCAATGACAGACGCAACTGAGTGACATTAGAGCCAACCAGGACCAATGGAGGACCAGCCCCGGCGGCCGAAGTGCGCTAAAATCCGAACCGAGGAATCGGATGAAATAAAAATCAGTTCTGACTTGATCTCATCCCGAGTTGCATCTTAACTCAGAGACCTGTAAACGGTCGACCCATTTCTTCTCTTTTGAGAATTTATTTTTGGAGTACGATCTGACTGACCTCGCCCTGAGAGGACACCTACTCAGAAGCCTTGAGAGGCTGAACACAATAAGTTCAGTGCAGGATTTACGTATAAGCTAAACAAGCTATAGCTTAAGGCCCCCACTTTCTTGGGGGCCCCCCCAAAAAATTGTCCGAGTGAGCAATTGTCATATATATTTAAATATACTACAGCATTATTTGTCCCAATGCCGCACGTCCGGAACATCCCATACTCTTCACCCAATTTTTTAGCGAGTCTTTTCGAAGAACAAAGTGCTATTGTGTTAATTTTCTCTTTGCATGTATATTATTTACTGTAAAAATATCGTTTGTTGGTAAGTAGTGGTAATATCACCGGAAATTTTCAGTTAAAAAAAATGTCATGTATTATATTACTTTTAAATGTATGTTTATAGTTATATTAAATATTCTACCCAAAGTTTGCAAGATGCCAACCAGAAGTTATAAAAGAGGAGCTCAAAAGAGGATAAAGAAGCAGAGAGCTTAGCAAGTTAACAAAATTAGAAAGTTTCTTAACAAAGATAGATAAGGGGCCTGATGTTCCAAAAGCCTCTACCACAGTGAGTCAGTCACGGGATATTTATCCTATTCCTGATACAGAACCTGGTACATCTAATTGTATAGAATCTACTTCAACGATTGAAGCAACAGATATTATATTAAGATTTATAAACCAGAGAGTAGTACAAGCACAGAAGATTCAGTATAAAAAAGCAAACAGAATGATGTTTGGCTATGTGGCGATTTAAGTAAAAATGAGATTTTATACTGTGTTGAAAAAGGTCCGTCAAAAAGTCAGCACTCAAATGGTTCATTTGAAAAATCAAAGAAGCTTTTTGCAAACCAAGACAGATATTGCTCAAAAAGTTTGTTCTATCCCAAACGGGCTAATGGTGAAAAATATTTCATAGAATGGTTAGTATATTCGCCAGCAACTGGTCATGTATACTGTTTCGTGAGTAAACTCTTTTCAAATTCTTCTACACAATTATCATACGATGGATTTTGTGACTGGCGCAACATCTATTTAGTTCAAAGTCATGAAAACTATGTAGACCATAGAACAGCTTCGGTAACATATCTTACAAGAAAACGTGGCTCAACAATTGACTGCCAATTAGCAGAACAGATAAATAATAAAAGGCGGTACTGAAAAAATGTTCTTGAACAAGTTGTGGCAATCATAATTACTATGGCAGAGCGTCGTTTAACTTTCAGAGAAGGTAAGGAAACATTTAATTCTCCTCACAATGGCAATTTCCTTGGATTACTCGAACTTATAGCAAAATGTGATCCTTTTCTAGCAAGCCCTATAAAAAAAATTTGGGAAAAAAGGATTATGTGTCAAATCTTATCTTTCTAAAATAATATGTGATGAATTCATCCAAATTATGACACATAAAGTAAGAGACTCAATCTTGGATGATTTTAGAACTGCAGGGTACTTCATTTTATATGTAGATTCCACCCCAGACCGGTCCCATATTGATCAGCTCACTATTATTGTGAGGTATGTTTCACCAGATGATGGGCTCCCTATTGTACGTTTTCTAACTTTTATAGAGATGGGTATTAACACAGGGGAAAGTATGGCTAAGATGGTGTACAACTACTTGTACCTTACAAATGAGTGCAAAATAGATTTTAGTAAGTGTCGAGGCCAGTCATATGATAATGCTGCTAATATGTCTGGCAAATACAAGAGTATGCAAGAAATAATATTGAAGATTAACAAGTATGCCATGTATATTCCATGTGCTGGTCATTCCCTGAATTTTGTTGGTAGAGCAGCAGTTGACTGTTGTTTAGATGCAGTAAACTTTTTTGGAATTGTTCAAGAAATATATAATTTCTTTTTATCATCTACACGTAGATGGGCAGTACTGTTGTCATTCTTCAAAGATGTTTTAAAAGTTTCAAAATCTTTGTCAAAGACTAGATGGGAAGCATATTCAATGGTCACAAGTGCAATACTTGATAGTTATGATTTAATAATTTCTGCATTGTATCTGCTACATATTGATACTACAGAGAAAGGCGAAACAAGAAATCAAACCATAAACATTTTGAATAAAATGGAGGAGTTTGAATTTATGGTAATGTTATATTTGTGGAGTTACTTGCTGGATGATTTTCACAAGACTAGTCAATCCCTGCAAGACCCCCAAATTAGTCTAGATGTATGTAGGAAACTGTATGCTTCTCTTACGGATTTTGTTAAAGGTTCCAGGGATATGTTCGATCATTTTGAAGAAAAAATTGCCTGATGTTGATTGCAAGAAAAGCAGATATAGAAGAAGGCAAATCAATAAGATGAAGATGATGCTTTAGAGAACGTTGAGTCAAGAGACAAGTTTAGAATCAAAACATTTATATCTGGGATGGATGCATTAGAGTTAAGTCTGGCACAGAGGGCCTTAGTATACAACGACGCTGCAAAAAAGTTTTCATTCTTAACAAAATTAGAAGCTTCAGAAGAAGAGATTCGTGAAGTAGTTAGTGCTTTATACCAAACATATCCTGAAGATGTGGACATGAATCTTGTAGGAGAAGTCAAGCATTTTCATCAATATGTTAGACATAGCCAAGTCTATGGTTCAGCGGAACATGATAGTCTGACTTATCAGGATCTGTATAGGGTAATATTTAACGATCGTGTTCAATCAGCATTCCCTAATACAGAAGCAATTTTGATATTGTTTCTTAGTATGATGGTTGCAAATTGCTCTGGAGAAAGATCTTTTTCGCAGTTGAAGAGGATAAAAAAGGAATTTAGAACAACAATGACTCAAAATAAATTATGCTCCCTCAATCTCATGTGCATAGAAAATGGCAAACTACGCAGTTTTATCATTTGATGATGTCATCAGTGACTTTGCTCTGGCAAAGGCAAGAAAGAAAATATTTTAGTTTAATATAATTACTTGATCTTTATAACATGTTTCAAGAGCTTAGATAATAGGCCTTTGTAAATTGTGCCTTTTAAAATAACTTTTGTTTCTTTTTACCAGAGTTTGCACTTTTAAGTGTGTTATGAATAAAAATGATTTTAAGTTAAAGATTTTTTATTTCACTATCTATATACTTCTTAATTGTATTTCAGTTTAACCCTCTAGGTATCCGAAAATCATATTTGACACTGACATATAATAACTGGACTTATAAAGGGCCCCATACCTCAAATAGCTTTGGGCCTTATCAAGTCTAAATCCGGCCCTGAATAAGTTCCCGAGACTTTTCTTACTTAGAAGGAACGTCCTAGAGTTCCTGGTGTAGAACGTCGCCAGACGTCTATAGTGCGATCCTGTGCGGATCGGTGGTGAATCTTCGCCCGACGAAGTGATCTCCTCCCGAGATAAAATTGTGTGAGCGTAGTGCAGTTATAAATATTCTTGAACCGTTCTTCGGTGTAGACCTTTCTTCCGTTAGAGACTTTTCTGCTGTTAAATTAGAATTGAATCTTCTGTTAGAATTGAATCTTCTGTTAGAATTGAATCTTCTGTCCTGTCTGTGTCTAGACAACCTGTTCAATCTAATTATTAGAGACCTATATATAAATTCAGAGCCTTGTATATAATTTACGATTAATCAAGATCTATAAATAAAAATTGTTATGTTAATTAAGCTAGACTGATTCGCTGTAGATTCTTTATCTGCACGCTATCCAGTTAAATCATTACAAATCATAGACATAGACAGATGTGTAATGCCAAGACCTTTTGCATGTTTAACAAGTATTATTCTTGTTTTTGCAAATTTAGAATTGTTTCGATGAAACTTATAGAAACAAACAAAACATATTTTATCTCTTCAATTTATCCAATTTTTCCTGAGCACTTTTATCAAAAAGAAACGAATCGTTCAATTTGTTACAAAAGTTGCATGATTGGCCATCCACCGTGGTTAACCTTGAAGCTGTGGGTATACTTTTTGGAGCCCTTTTTTTTTATCATACTTTGAATGTTCAAAATGAGTGTGTAAGGTGGACTTATTTTCTTGAATTGGAAAATTCGATGCTTCGCGACACTCAATTTCAGTTTGAATAAAAGCCAATAAATTTGAAACACTAGTTTACTCCTTTGATTTTTTTTTCGTTCGATTGAAATTAAGTACAAACTCATACGGAATAGCCTTTAATACAATTGGAATTAATAATTGACCAAATGAATCTTCTCAATTCCTTGGGTCTCCAAATTTCTTATATGCACGATAATTTCGTCTAATAAACGCCTCAACTCTTTAAACATTCGTTGCATTTTTAAGGGGTTGTAATTTCAATTTATTCATGAATTGATTTACTACCAATTGCTGATTTCCAAAAAGAGATTTAAGAGTCTCCAAAGATTGGTTGTAGAGTTCTGCTCATTCAAAATTCTAACGAAACTACGACACTACCTTTGTAAGCGGGCACCGTACGATACATACCGAAGTTTTCCAGTCGAAAACCCAAATTCAAAACAAACTATACTAATATTCAGTTGAAAGAAAAGGCTTCACTTTGAAATTAAGAGCTTGTTTCAATTCAAAGAATTCCAAGTGCGGCCGACATACAATTCCAAAAAAAAAGCTTCACGGCCAGTATTCACCAGATATAAAAACTGCAACCCTAACACTTTCTGCTTAACAAAAAGAGTCCTCCAATAAAGATTTTAATAATCTTTATTTTGATTTATTTTCTCCACTATTTTAAAGAAAAGTGTTTGCCCTTCTGTATGTATCCTGTACGCGGTGGTCTGACGAATCTATGGCACTTACAATAATGAAATTTGGCATACAGGTAGTCCACATTTTTTTCAATTTTTCTACCACATCCCGGAATTTTAAAATTTAATCTAAAACATTTTAAAATGAATTTAATGACAAATTTAATAATTATTGTTTTTGTTAGAATGGCAACAGTATAAAGATATCTATATTTATTTTTTCCGTTTTCGTTTCATTTTCTCAGCAACGATTTCAGCGGACGAACAAAACAAATTTTGTTATAACTGGAGTTATGTAGTTCTTTTTTCTATCTCGGAGGAATATGCCTACAATTTGTAGTTAGGTAGCGTAGTGTACACGCCCTCTCACCACACACTGCAATCCCTAGAAATTCAAGCTAATTTGCTCCTTTAAATGAGGTTTTTTACGCTAAAAAGATGAACTGAGTCACCCCAAAAGTTCCCCCACTCCCAAAGCTTCCCTCATCACACTAAAATATCCCAGTTTCCTGCCTTTAACTGACTGAGAACCCCCAGGGTATTAATGGTATCGTCAGAACCCCTTTCTAAAAACCTACGTCACATCCTGTTACACCCATTACTATCTCCTGAAACTTTACCGTAAACACGAAACAACGTGTTTCTAACAGAGACTTTACACTTGTTACACACAGATTCGGATCGCTTTCCTCTTCAGAATTTTCAGGTAAAAATATGAGATTCCTCCACCATTTTTGGTTGTATGAATATTTAAGAATCATCGACTTACTTATCGACCCTCTTTATTTTGTTATAAAGAAATTATATCACAAGCAGAAGAGACGCATGTTTGAGTTTTTAGATTATTTATTTTTTAGTTTGTATCGTTTGTAATCTTTTTAAGGCCACGTTCACATGAGGCGTTTCAACGCGCGTATGGCGAGGCTAGCGAGGTCCCGCCATTAAATTACCGTTTATTTATTCCTCTAATTCAGGGGTTCCCAACCTTTTAGTAACTGCGTACCACTTGAAATTTTTGGCGTACCACCAGTCCTATATTTTTTAAGAACGTATATCTAATGTCAGAAAAGTGCCCAATGACTTGTTCTTTTTTTCATTAAAATACTAAGAAAGCTTCATATTTTATCAATAATGTACTTGTATTTCGTATTAATGATGTTTTAATAAAGGAGAAAATAAAACGATTATTGAAAATTAAAGTATTAATTTTTACTCACGGTCTAAAAACAAATGATTTTAAATAATTTGTACAAACTAAGCAAACAAAAATTAACATGATCAAAAAATCAATTTTTAGTGCGAAACTTGTTTGTCTTTTATTAAAATATCAATATCAGGAGCAATGGAGCTTAACTTCACTCTTAAGTCCTCTTCAACACTTACTATGTTTCTATATATTTATTTTTTATATAAAAAAGTTCAGAAAAACCACTCTCACACAAGTAACTAGTAACAAATGCCATAAGACAGGAAGATATATCAACTTAATTTCGCCGAGATAGCCATTGAATAGAAATAGATAATCAGCAACAAAGTTTCTCTTTAAATAATGTGCTACTGTTAGCGTTATTTATTACAATGTAATAAAAACGTTATCCCAAATTGATTTAATATAATTCCATTTTTCCTATAACGTGGTTGTACATACTAAAAAATTGAACAAACTTCGTAGAATATTTGGGTCATCTTTGCGTACCACTTGAAACGTTGCCGCGTACCACCGGTTGGGAATCCCTGCTCTAATTCAAGTTTCTATCTTTACGACCTTGAAGAGCGAGACCCTGATAGCCTCGCCAAACGCGCGTTTTACGCGTCTCAGGTGAACGGGGCATTACACATCATCTTAATACTCCAAAACATATTTTTACGAGTTCATTTGTTTATAATTTTTTAATTTGTCATAAAAAAAGAGCTCAAGAACAATTTTTCTTTAACAGGTTCTTCGTTGATGAACTAAACAGTTTCATCATGGCATACAAAAGTGATTTATGACACATGTTAAAGTGAGTATCATGTTTTTTTCCTTTCTTATCCTCATTTATATTTCCAACCTTAAATTTGTAATAGGTAGGTATTTTAATTAACATCACACTGGTAGCAAAGCAACGGGCTGTTGGCGTAGGGGTCCGGGATCAAACCCGAATCGAAAAATCCGAGGACAACTCCAGGTTATTTTGACAACCATTATCAGATGACGAGGTCACACGTCAGCTGTCATCCCACTCTCCAAACGTCCACACCACGTCAACGTGAGGACATTTGTGGCCACGAGAGATTTAACTTGCACCAGCTCCTTTTGTACACGACGGACTTCGATCGGATTCGAACTTCCAACCCTCCGGTTGCTAATCCGTTATTCTTTCAAATGGGCTACAGCGACCACTTTGCATTGGGTGGATCTTGGGATTAAGAATGATCTCTACTATTATAAAAAGAAGTATTTCTCTGTCTGTGGATACTGGATACTGTCCTGACGAATCTATGGCACTTACACTAATGAAATTTGGCACAAAGATAGTCCGATTTTTCTACCTCCCAAATTTTACGTTTAATCTTGAACATTTTAAAATTAATTTATTGTCATTTGATATTATTGTTGTTTTTCTTAGAATGGTAACAGTATATAAAAAGATCACAAATTCTAAATTTATTTTTTCTGTTTCATTTTCTGAGCAACCATTTCAGCGGACGAACAAAACAAATAATTAGTTCTAACTGGAGTTATGTAGTTCTCTTTTCTATCCCCTAGGTCGAAAAAATCGAGAAAAAAATTTTAACGGATTTGAAATCTGTGGAAAATTTTACATTAGATCGGTACCTAATCATATAATTTTCTTTAAATAAATAATTTTTAAATTGTATTTATATTTTTTCCAGTACGAATTTCGCCACCACGAAGAATTTGACCTTCGTTTGATTTGAGATTCATTTATTTTGATTTCCTGAGCAACGGATTCGAGTGAAGCGAAACAAATAAAAAGTTAGATTGGCGTTCGTTCAGTGCTTTTTCCTATCTCAGCGCAATCGTTAAAGATAGAATGAAAATTTCAACGGATTTGAAATATTGTCAAAATATTAGATCGATACCTTATACGTTTGTTTTTCTTTTAATAATAATTTTTCAATTGAATATTTATATTTTTGCAAGAGATTGTGACGTCACGCCGATTGGATCTTTTTGCAATTCGAATTTGGACGCATTTGACAATGACGAGGCCATTACGGCGTTTCCTGTGCTGTTTATTGCGGAGCAAATCAAATGGGAATTCGTAGCGATCACCGGGGGTTAGTGAGCAGTGGTCACACCTGACCCCACGGAAAGAACTATCACTGGCAACTCCGTGCTGGCCACGAAGTGGCTAGTATGCAATATAGCTTTATTTGTATCAGTACAAGGGACTTTAAATACGTGAACTGCATAGACGTATTGCATTTTTACTAACAAAATCCTTCATCATATTTTATTCTGTTATCATTGCACAACTTGATGAACACTCACACTCATCTATTGGATAACAGGGTTTTGGGAAAGGTACATATAGAGGGCGTTGGTGTTTTGTGGTCCTCCTTTTTTACGAGGCGATAAAATTCCAAATCGGCCAACCTGGTCAATTTTTTGAAGGTTCGTAGTGTCGATACTTGTCGACATGTTGGACTCATTTTTTGAAACTCCTCTCACTAGTGGAAGAGTAACGGAGGGTTGCTAGTTCGAAACTCGATTCAACCAAAAATCGGCGCTTACATGGGGCTGGTGTACTTTAACCCTTCTTTGTATAATGGTGGAAATTTCCATCATAACATTGAATGCCCAAAAATTATATAAAAGAACAAGTTCACTTTAAGTTGATCGTGTCTGGATACCTTTTTAATGTCCATTGCATAAAAAAAAACATAGCTGTCAAAAATAAGCAAGTGTCACTATCAGTAAAACGAGCTTGAAGTTGTCATTCCGCTGTTTGTTGTAGTTGCAATAAACGTATGATTTCGTTTTTAATTTTGTTTTATTATATTTGAGTTTCTATTGCTAAAAAAGTGAAAATGAGCGGAAGAAAAGTTTGTAACATGTGTTTCTGTTATTTTTAGAGCAATTTCTGAAAAAGTTTGCGTTTAATTTAAAAAATACCACATGATACCATCCTATTGTTTTTTGCTAAATTTATACTATAAATATATACTAAGATTTTGTTAACCATTTTTCCTTTAATTTTGAACATGAATTATATCACCTTGATTTATTTCACTAATAAAGAAAAAAATCATGCAAAGAAGGGTTAAAACTATCGTGGTCCTTGTATGTCCTCACGTTGTCTTGGTGGGGAATTTTGAAGAGTAGAAAGCCAGCTCAGGTTTTGACTTCGTCATCTGACAGTGGTTCAAAATAATGTGTTGTCCTCTTCCCTTTGGGTTGCATCCCGTACCGTCGCCTGTTGCATTGCTCCAGTGCCACGCTAATTCAACTACCTTCCTACCATATGGATAATATGGACCAAAAGTATATGCACCGCCTTTAGTTTAGTATAAGATTGTGGCAGCGTTTTTTCTTATAGATATAATTTTAATTTCATAAATCAACCAAATCTAGCTTGGATCAGTTTTGTAATGTCATTAGTTAATATCAAAACTATGTATTTAGGTAAAACGAACGGAAACCTTTTCACAAGATGTCAATAACGGAGAAGTGTAATTTCATTTGACTAATAATGATAAAATTAGCCATTTTTTGTGTTGACCTCGTCATCTAACCGTTGTTCAAATTCACGAGGTGTTGTCCCTGAGATGGATCCCGGACCCTCACCACTGGCACGTTGCATCACTCCAATGGGACGTCAATACAACTACCTACCACCCAACCTTTTGTGACGTTGCTATCGTCACAGTTTGAATCGTTAAATCTTAAACCTAATCTTTACCAAGTACATTCACCCTTTGAGTACGTGACCACACTAAGAAAGGCAAGCATATCGCCCATACATTAGATTAACCCTTTAATTGTTTACTCCAGCTTGTCATGTGGTCATGAGTTCTTACCCTTGGACCTTCGAAAGGTTCTATCAGAGCGTGACTGTTAATTAAGCATCACAATACCTCAAAATCAGATTAGGGATCACGAGTTAGTACTTTCTAGAACATTCTTTTCGGGTCTTATAAAACCACAGGGCGCCATGAGCAAAAGAAGGAGAGATTGGAAGATATCCTAATTGCTTCCATCAGCCACCACTACAGCAAGAAGGTCCTACTATGGGTAAGCTGCCTCTGCCATATACTTACTTCATTTAATCATTTGTATCTCCTGTGCCACGATGTACTATCACTGTACGTAGATTTTAATAAACTACTTTATAAACCATTAGACCACGATATCCTTAAAGAATAGAGAACGCTCTAAAACCGTGACACTTTCAATGCTCAGTCGACTTAGCTTTTACGCTGCGGCAGGTAGAGAATTGTTACCACTACAATTTAGTTTACACCAGCAGCATGGTATAGATCTGTGTACTGTGGATGTTATCCCCCTTTTAAGTGACCGCTGGCATCGATCACCATTTACGAGCTGTCAGCGACCGACCTTCTAGAGCTGGGATGGCCAATCTTTTTACATACCATGCGCCAATTTTTTTTCACTTACGAGTTCAGGTTCGCCATAACGCACGCATCTATTCTACCTTCTTACGTTCATGATTGGGGTTCAAAAATAGAGATAGGATCGGCTTCACTTTGGGGAAACTAAATTAATTCATGTTCGCCAGTTTAAAGGACACGCGTTTGTTGGAGCACCAACATACAATAGTGAGAGATGATCTCTTGGACGAGAGGGAGATCTCAATCTTGGATCCCGCTGGTGAAGATAACTCTGGATCACAGTTGTCGGATGTGATAAGAGAGAGAGAGAGAGATGGATCTCCAAGATCTGGTTGGAACTTGAAGTGGTCTGTTCTCTCAGCTCGCTAGAAAGAGTCCTGGTATATCCTTAATAACTTTTATATAAGTATGCTTATAGACATATAAATATGTTCATAGACATAATCAACATTTAAAAAGGATTTAATTATTGCATGTATTACAGCATATAAACGTTACTAACCATTAATAAGACTTTTGAGCCTGTTTCGATTCGCTAGTCTTTTAATGTTTGGTGTTAAATTTGTTACAGAGAGCAGCAGAGAATTCTTCAAATTTGAATCAGTCATTAGCGACCTCGTTTTGCTTTTAATAAATTTCATGGACGAAAATGTCTGTTCATATCTATATGTCGTTCCGAAACGACAGATAATTTTTTTTTACAAATTTTCTTAGTTCTGGGAAATGTTTACGGGGTAATAAACGCTAGAAATTAATCAAGTCAAAAGCATTAAGATCTGAAAAAAGCTAATAAAATTTCATTTTCAATAGTGAACTTGTTTTTAAAAAAATTGCGACGAACTGATGAGTAAGAAGGCTGCATGAATTGAACTGAGAGCACTCTGGTATTGAAAATATGAAGATGGATTCAGTTATGACGCCTACTTCAAAATAATAAATAGGTGGGAAGATGCAATGTGCGCCATTTTTAATTATCTAATGCGCCACAGGTTCTCCACTCCTGTTCTAGAGGGTCCCTCCTTTTGTTCGGTGGCCCCTACCCTGCCGAACTTGAGGTGTGAACGTTTTGGGGAACAGGGTTCCCACGGTCCTTGAAAAGTCCTTAAAAGTCCTTGAATTTTTTTTCCTAACTAGGGGCCCTTGAAAGTCCTTGAAATTTACGGAACTTGGTGAAAAGTCCTTGAAAGTACTTGATTTTTTTAACTAGTACATAATTACGTAATTCGTCTTGCATTGGAACTTGTCCAGACTAGTACTAGGTGCGCCGTTTGAGCGTCATACTGAATGAAACCGGTGTTTTGCGCTTTGACACCATGTGATATACTAATACTACGTCTAGATCATCCATTCTCCACCGTATTCTGTCTAAGTTGGCACCTCTGGTCTTCGTTAAGACGGCCGCCGTGTTTTGCCCACTGCATCATGACGTATCACAGTTGCTAGATAACAGTACCGCTTTCTTAGGAAACCGTAGCTTTAGCAGTCCGGACGTCATTGGAAACCTGGCATGCGTCCAAAGAAAGGAAGCCACATTTTTCTTGCAAGAATATAAAAGTTACAATTAAAAATTAAAAAAAAAAATCACGTTTAAGATAGTCTGCAGGCGTAAAATTTTCTGCAGATTTCAAATCCGTTGAAATTTTCAATCCATCTTTAAAAAGTCGCAAAGATAGGGCAATTTTAATGATTGCAAAAATATGTCTTTTTTATTCTCTAGTGTAAGTTTCTATCTCCAGACAAAACTTTTGATTTGTTTTGTTTCTCAAACAAAATAAACCACGACAGCCGTGTGTTTTCGTGGCAGTGGAGGTCAGCAAAATGGAGATTGTGCAAGGACACAGGATGCAAGCTACCATACTCTTCTTCAAGCCACAAAAAGAATTTATCATACAATATTTTATTGCAGACCATAAGCGATAGGTGTGCAAGTACCCTGATAGTTAGAATTGAGACGAGAAGCCCACTTTGCAACAAAAGAAAATCACAGGCTCTGTGAGAAAGAAAATCCAAATTATTACCAAAATTGATGATAACCTTTCATTTTTTGACTATCAGTAGTTAAAAAAATAGAGTAAAAAAATTATGTCGTTTTATATATTTTTTACATTTTTTTTAATTGACAACTTTTGCGTATGCCTTGTTTTAGGTCGTTATAAAAAATTTTAGGTCCTTGAAAAATATATTTTTGGTTTTGAAAAGTCCTTGAATTTTTTTTGAATACTGGTGTGGGAACCATGGGGAAAGCAGAAGGTCGCTTCGGGGATACGTCTACTAACGCCACACAACGTTATGAAAGGAAAGCGTCAGTCGGAAATGCCACTCACGGCCCTATGTCTCAAGTATGGTAATTAGGTGAGGGGGCTCGGAGAGTCAGGACAAAGAGCCGTTCTGTGAGGCGATTAAAAAAGTATTAGCGTCGCAGCGCAAAGGTTAAGCCGCGTTTACACCGAAGTGGCAAATAATTTTCTGTCACTTTTTCGAAGGAAGATGTTTTACGACCCCTTTTCAACCCACTCCGGTGTAATTGTATTGTCGGTAACACAAAGGGGGACAGGCCTCTCTAAATAGTCCGATTTATGTTATCCCCATCTATCTCGTCCAAGCCATTTTAAACGAATTGGTCACTCACTGATGGTCAAGGCAAGCGATGACGACAAAATGTCGCAGTGAGCGACCACGGGATGCCGAAGGGCAAAGAGTGATTGTCTGGAATAACGAAAGGGGAGAAAATAGAGGAGCATTTTCATCCCAAATTTCGTCTCGGAGAAATGTTACCCGAAAAGTCCTTTGATCTTCAACCGACTCCTGGTGGAAAACAAAATTTGAGTTGCAAACTCGCCACCCCTATACGAGATCTCGACGATTAAATGAGTGCCGTTTCTCGGAATAGCTTCGATGTTCGAAGGGGACGCGTTTGCAACTCCAGTGTATACGCGGCTTTAAGGTGCGAATCCTATAGAGCACTGCTACAATGGGATGTTACAGGTTCATTGGGTGTCAATTGCATCATTCCTCAACGGAGTTTTACAGGCAATACATCACATTAAAGAAAACAAACTGTCTTTAAAATGAGCTATAAAACATGAAAATCCGTGAAGTTATGAGTGCTGTAATATGTTTAACCTTTAGACTAAGGCCGGTACAGCAATTGTATCATGAACGCGCCAAGAAAGAATTTAGACTACGGCCACAGTACATCAGTCATACCTTTGAAATTATAAGAATCGCGCAAAGAGATAATTTAGACTACGGCCGTTACAGCAGTTATACCTTGAAAGTTCTAAGAATCACGACAAGAAAGAATCGCGTAGTCTATAGCCGTAGTCGAAAGGTTAAAACCGCGTAAATCAAAAGGGGTAATTTGGGTAATTTTAGTTAACGTCGTACTAGAGCCACACAACGGGCTATTGACGACGGTCCGGGATCAATCCCTTAAGTGAAAGATCCGAGGACAACACCTCGTAATTTTGAACCACAGTCAGATGACGAAGCAACACCTGAGCTGGCACCCCACTCTCCAAACTTCCACACCAACCCAACGTGAGGATTTTTGGCCAAGACAGATTTAAGGTGCAGCAGCCGCCTCTACACCATACGCTTACAAACATCCCTGCCCGGACCCGAATTCGAATAAGGAACCTTCCGATCTAGAGGCTAACACCTTAACCACTAGACCTGTAGGCCGATTTAGAAATAGATGCACTCTTAGATCGTATCTTAGGATTCTATTCTCAACAAATGAGCTGGCACCCCACTCTCCACACTTCCACATCACGCCAACGTGAGGCCAAGAGAGATTTAACGTGCACCGGCCCCCTTTGTACACGATGGTGTTTGATGGGTAACCTTAACCACTTTACCGGTTGGTCGGCCTAAATCAAAAGGAAAGAATCGCGTAGTCCATAGCCGTTGTCAAAAGGATAAGTCGGGACGATTATGGAACTGTTTCCTACAATGTGTCAACTATGGAACTGTGGGCCAGCCGTACTGCAATAGACGCACTGCGTCAGCTGTACTGCAATAGACGTATTACGTCAGCCGCATGCGTCAGACACGTTTTGGAATACTGAGCCCCAGCGACCCCAATAATAGATGAACCCAACTTGTGATAACGAAAACCAGTTACATACTTTCAAGACACAAAGAAGCTTTCACACTCTACAGTTCCCTGGTGGAATAGCGTTGGGTCAGTAAGATTGGGTCCTCCAACGCCCGAGGGATTCGGGAGGAAGGAAGAAGAGAAAGCAGCCAGAGAGCGGCGTGACGGGAATATTAAGCAGGTTTTTCCGTTGAAAAAGATCAACCAGAAACCCTTTACTGAACACACAAAAGGCGAAAGTGATGTGCGTCCGTAGTTTCCTGAGTTCACCTGGGTGTAAAGGGCAACTCACCCTCAGGTCACAAACCCAAGTCAAGTTCGATATACCGAGAAAGAGGTTCTTAACCCAGTGGCATTGAAAATCAGGACTCGGATCTTAAAACTTCTTAAGTATAAGCCCGAACCGGATGGAGGAGTTGGGCAGTGGACACGAGCGTCAAAGCTTAAGCGCATCTGGTTAATTGAAGATGTATTCCACAAATTAAAAAAGATTAATTTCTAAATAATTTTTGAAAAGGTCAGGTAATGCCGTATGATAGTGAATTCAGTCACACACACATTTTATAAAGGTGTTTTTATGTAAGGGCCCCAACTTGTTTTGCGAAACTTTTATCTGAAGAAGATTTAGCCGACAAATCGTTCTGGTGGTTAAAGTGTTAGACTCGAGATAGGAAGGTTCCTAATGGCCTAAAAAAAGGTTTGCTTTCTGTAACATGAGTTCGTATTAGGGTAGGTAGGAAAAAGCTTTTATCTGCTAAATATTTTTAACAAATACGGAAAAGGAAATATTATCTGAGTAATAATGTTAGATTTAAAATTGATCAGAGGTGTGATCAGTGATGTAAAATATCTTGGTATATTTATTTTTGCGGGTCAATATCCTGGGTAAAATATCTTGGTATATTTATTTTTGCGGGTCAATATCCTGGGTAAAATATCTTGGTATATTTATTTTTGCGGGTCAATATCCTGGGTATATACTTAGGTATTTACCCAAATTGGATATTTATTAGTAGGTATTTATAATAATTTTTCGGGTATAACTGCTTATTCACCCCTAAAGAGTTTATTTATGACATATAATGGTCTGAACTGAATATATAATAAACAATTAGTAATCGATTACGATCGCTGCGACATCGTAATCAATTAATCGTTTTAACGAACGTGTTTTTTTAATTAAATGAAAGTAAATTTTTAAAAGTCTAAAAAAACTTTAGGGTTGGAATTTTTGTATTGTAATTTCAGGTTTGGTCGGATTACAGGAAACAGCCCATTTTTTTTGTTTGGCCTAGTTAGAATCCGGGTCAGTGCATGGATGCTTGTAAGCGTATGGTGTAGATGCGGCTGGTGCACTTTAAATCTATCGAGGCCGAAAGTCCTCACGTTGGGTTGGTGTGGAAGTTTGGGGAGTGGGGTGCCTGCTCAGGTGTTGCCTCGTCATCTAACCGTGGTTCAAAATGACGTGGTGTTGTCCTTGTATCTTTCACTTATGGGATTAATTCCGGACGTCGTCAATAGCCCGTTGTGTTGCTCTAGTACAACGTTAATTAAAAATTACCAACTAACCAAAGATTTGTATGGTTAGTCTTCGAGTACTGAAGCACATTCATCCAAAGAATTATAATTCTATCCAGTACTATTAAATCTGTCGTGTGGTCTCAAATGTCTTCACATTGGCGTGGATTTGGAAGTCTGGAGTGTGGGCTGCCAGATCAGGTGTTGCCTCCTCATCTGACCGTGTTCAAAATTACGTGCTGTCTTCGAATCTTTCCCTTCGGGGATTGATCCCGGACCTTCGTCAATAGCCCGTTGTGTTGCTCTAGTACGACGTTAGTTAAAATTCCACTTCCCGTCCCCAATAATTAGTTCATATTTGGATTATGTTTTCCAATGGCAACTCTCAGTCTCAATACTGCGATAGACGAAGACATATTCAAGTTGTATTATTCTGTATTCCGAAACGTTAGTCCCACCGAATTTAAGAGACGGATATTCCGCTTTGTACCTTTTCTAAGTGATATCTTTGTGAAAAGTTTAAACAGGTATTAGTGCATATACTTTTCAAAATTTTCTGTTTCAACGATATGGTTTTGCAGTACTTTTTATGTGTTAGGAGTGATTTCTAATTAATAAATTCTTGGTTATTTACTTTATAATATCGGAATACATATTTCAAACTGCTTTGCATGTATTAATCTTTTGGATCGAGGTGTTTTCTCACTGCTTTACAGACCTAAGAGTTTTAGGAGGTATATGGATTAGGTTACTGTTTGAAAATTTGAATGTGTCTTTTACTTGACTTATGTCTTGAACGGCACAGAAGGGGCGAATTCGGCCCTTGTGCCAAAAAGCCCAACAACAAACTTTTTTGACATCCATTACTTGACGTGCATGTCTTGCGTTTTGCCAGGTATTGAACTTGGGCCATAAAAACAATCAACATTGAAGATGGCAAAAGATCATTTCGCGAAAATCGAGTTGAAAGTTCAAACTTGATTTGAGTTTATTAACAGTTCGTAATCTTCAGAGTGGTAACAGAACTTGGAAAACAGGAAAATCAGGGAATTCTCAGAAAAATTTTTAATTCTGGAAAAATCAGGGAAATTTTAGAAAATTTTTTAAAATTTCACAAAAAAAAAAAAAAAAAATTGGGGAAATTTTGATAACTTAAACGGCAATTATTATCGTTTATCCTATTTAGAGATACGCGATTTCGAGTACTTTTGAGAATCGAATAAATCGTATTCGCCGAAATTGCAATTCGAATAAAGAACACTGGCGTTGTAATTTTTGTAAACCACTGCCGCTGTTTTTTTCACAGCCGAAGCTCCGTGAGGCCGGCGATACAACTTGTGAAAACATTTTGTAATATGTGTAATGATGTTTTTGTGTGCATTAAATTAATACTGTTTTGTGCATTAAATTCATATTTTTCGCTTGCAATTACATACTTGTAGAAATTTTTTATTTATATTTGCATTTGATTTTGATGTATAGTATAATAATGTAAGGCCAGTTTTTCAATCGCTATTGTAAGAGTTCCATTAAGGGTTCCAACTCTTACAATAACAATTCAAATATCTGAATAGAAAAATACAAAATATTTGTGTAGAATTATCCTTTCCCCCCCATGTCACCCTAAATACTTAAAAATGATATCGATATATATATCGACACCAATCACGGATCACAACATTTTTTAAGGGAATTGTAAAATCAGGGAAATTTTTGTAGCATTATCAGGGATATCAGAGATTTTTTTTTTCGAGGATTTTGTTGGCACCGTTCTTAAAACTTCCGAAAAATAGTGCTGACTGGTTAATATCCGTCTGTTGCCACGTATGTTAGTGATAACGTTTTTGATTAAAAAATAACTGATTTAAGACAATGTTTAATCGTTATTAAAGGTTATAGAAATGAGATGCGTGTTGTCTCATTCAAATGCTTCCGTCTCTACGGGCAACTTGGGATAAGTAAATATCGATTGGGATAAATGTAATCTGAATGTTGTTTTTTTTCTTCTATTGTTCGTACCAGCCACGCGGTAGACCGTCGCTATCAAAATTGGAAAGATATTAGTGACGAGATGTTTCGTCTATCAAAATTGGCAATATCTTGACGATGAGATGTCTCGTCTATGAAAATTGGCAAGATCTTGA
This sequence comes from Metellina segmentata, assembly GCA_947359465.1. Classification (NCBI taxonomy): domain Eukaryota; kingdom Metazoa; phylum Arthropoda; class Arachnida; order Araneae; family Tetragnathidae; genus Metellina; species Metellina segmentata. The sequence goes on along the minus strand of OX375877.1, from coordinate 122,009,816 downwards.
CGATGTCTCGTCACTGTCAAAATTGGCAAGACCTTGGCGAAGTGTGTCGTCACTCAAAATTGGCAAGATCTTGACGACAATGTATCGTCACTATCAAATTGGCAAAATCTTGAAAATGTCTCGTCACCATCAAAATTGGCAAGATCTTGACGACAATGTATCGTCACTATTAAAATTTGCAAAATCTTGAAAACGTCTCGTCAGTCGTCACTATCAAAATTGGCAAACTCTTGATATTTCGTCACTATCAAAATTGGCAAGACCTTGACGAGATGTCTCGTCACTATCAAAATTGGTAAGATCTTGACGGCGATGTCTCGTCACTATCAAAATTGGCAAACTCTTGATATTTCGTCACTATCAAAATTGGTAAGACCTTGACGTTGTGTCTCGTCACTATCGAAATTGGCAAGATCTTGGGAGACGAGGTGTCTCTTTACTATCAAAATTGGCAAGAACTTGACGATGATGTCTCGTCACTATCAAAATTGGCAAGAACTTGACGATGATGTCTCGTCACTATCAAAATTGGCAAGATCTTGACAATGTCGCGTCACTATCAAAATTGGCAAGATCTTGGCGGTGTCGCGTAACTATCAAAATTGGCAAGATCTTGACGGTGTCGCGTAACTATCAAAATTGGCAAGATCTTGACGATGTCTCGTCACTATCAAAATTGGCAAAATCTTGACGATGTCGCGTCACTATCAAAATTGGCAAGATCTTGACGACGATGCATCTCGTCACTCAAAATTGGCAAGATCTTGACGACGATGCATCTCGTCACTCAAAATTGGCAAGATCTTAATGGACCAGATCTCGTAAAAACCTCTCGGAAGGTTAAGAAATGTTAACAGCACAAGAGTAAAACTGCTCATGAAGACGGCTTTTGTGGTTACAGGTCTCACTGCTCTAGCAAACTGTGAGTTTTATGCGTTAGGTTCCTATAACTTACTCTGGGTATATTTCTCGTGTGTCAGAAAAACTTTCCTTGTGTGTATACCTAATGGACGATTCCTCCTTTCTCTCTTCTGTCTGTCACTTTCATTGTGTGTGTGTGTCTATTACTTGACTTGTATGTCTTGTGTCAGGCGTAGCATGGCCCAATACGGCCCTTGCTTCATAAAAAACAACAAACATTCTGTGGTTCCAGGAGACCACCCCGTACGAGCGTTCGAATCGCCGAGAGGTCCCTGCTAGCCTCTGCGTCTCGAGTAATGGGGAGCCAATCTCCTGCACCCCTCTCCCAAGATAGCCAGATGGCAAAGGACGAGACCCTCCAAGGAGCAGAGACCCCTCCGTGCATGAAGCTGAAAGATATTCCTGGGCCGTGGCCCTCCCTGCCCTTCATTGGGACGGGGTGGCAGTACTTTCCGTTCAGTGAGTAGCCTTTCCTTTATATCCTTTAACGTTTCTTAGCCACAGTAGCCCGGTTTCAAAAGCAATGGACTAGCAACTGGAGAGGGTTGTGAGTTCCAATCAAACCAAAGTTTAAAAATAGTTGGTTGATATCATTATTATTTTTTTACTATTTTATCATTACTATCTATCATTACTATTTTTTTAAATATCCTTGTTGTTTTTTTTGCTGCTTTTCAGTGTTACAAAAATATATATTTTTTAATTAAATATACGGGGTACATGTGATCCAATGCATAAAATTGTGGGAAACACTTCATGAAAGTAAATAAAGATTTGAAATGTAAATTGGAATTAGCAACTGGAGTAGGAATTATATACACAGTCTAGTCACATTTATGTGACCACCTGTCAAAAGCCAGAATAACCACCTTTGGCAGAGCGGAGCGCTGCGAGACGTGCAGGAAGAGAGTCAATTAGGTTTCTGAAGGTGTTCACTGGGATGTTGAGCCATGCCGACTCCAGTGCCGCGGCCAGCTGCGCTAGATTACGCGGTTGAGGATCCATGGCAATTGTTGCAGGGTGTTTGCTTTGAGACGTTTCACTCCGTATACGCCAACGTCCATCTGTCCGATGGAGCATAAAACGTGATTCATCGGGAAAAGCCACCTGTCGCCACTCTGCACGTCCAGTTGCGGTACTGGTGTGTAAATTCCAGCCTTCGTCGCCGATGAACAGCAGTCAGCATAGGTGCATTAACCAGGCGTCTGCTGCGGAGGCCCATGCGCAGCAACGTTCGCTGAACCGTTGTTGAGGATACACTCTTGGTAGCCCCTTGGTTCATCTGGGAGTTCAGTGGCACATCTATTCGCACGAACGCATCTCCGTAGCTTCCGTTCGCCTCTGTCATCTATAGCCCGTGGTGCACCACATGTGCTACCCCGCTGATTTTGGGTAGTGCCATTTTGTCATGCACGGTATACTTTTACCACGGCGGCACGCGAACAGTTCACAATATTAGCCGTTTCCGAAATGCTTCCATCCTTGGCCCGAAAGCCAATAATCATGCCCTTTTGGGCGTCGGATAAATCGCTATGTTTCTGCATTACGCCAAAGATTGAAATGCTTTCCGATGCTCTAGGCATCTTTTATATACACTAAACTGCAATGTGCTGCCACCTGCCTTTTGTGATTGGTTTTTTCACGTTGACGTCGAAAGTAGGTGGTGGTCACATTAATGTGACTGGACTGTGTATATAGCTGAAAACATTGACTTATTTCAATAAAAATTTACTTTCTTTAATAATTGTGAATGAAAAAAAATTATTTTCTCTTGCAATGTGTATTGGAATCTGGTACACTAAAACATTTTTTTGTGGATATTAAAACAAAAAATATTGTTCAGAGTACAGTGTGTCATCTTCATATTCCAAATGCTCCATCACTTCATCAATGCATTTTATGTTCAAGACGTGGATAATCCAATACATTTTTAGAACCAAAATACTTTAAAGTACGGGAGTAATTTAAATTTTATTTGACTGGATAGATTTTTTAAATATTTTATTGATTTTACTCGGTCAAATTTCGTCTTGTGTCTGGCACAGCTTGGCCATGTGTGGCCTTTGCGCCATAAAAACCCAACCAACCCAAACCAACCTACCATTCCTTCTCAACCGATCATCTCACTCCAACCGACACTTCAATAGCCTGTTGTGTTGCTCCGGTGTGACGTTGACTAAAAATACCAAATACGAACCGTCAGTCCCATCTCGACGTTTTTCTAACTCTTCTTCGCACTGCCCATCCTAGAATCACGCATAGATTATTAGTCGGCGAAATTGGACAATCATGTCAGCATTGCCATCAGTCGCATTTTAACATCTTGTACAGATCCTACTCGGTTTTACCACCTTTTCAACACACTCAGCCCCCTACTCGACTACGCTCGCCAACCAACACTCCTGTCGCAAGTGATTTCGACTTTATATTTTACTTTAACACTTAATGCACCCTAAACTAACTTCCGCATCAGTAAAAAATCATCTCCATCTTGTTCCTAGTACAATTTTGAATAAACCATGTTAATCTCGTAATATTCTGATCATCTGTATTTAATCAGCAAACCGTCTGAGAATGAAGATGAAAAACGAGCATGACGTCACAGCAAGTTTTAAAGGTTTCTAGCAAACCCGTCAGTAAGAAATTGTAACCTTTATTTCCTTGAAATAGGATGAACGCAATTGTATCGCGTTCTAAAAAAATACGAAATTTGTATGACCAACTTTTGATCGCATCGAATTTATTTATTAACAAATTTAAAAAATAATTGTACCGTAAGAAAAAGTACATTCTAAGGCATACAACGATAGTTTTAAATTCAAAAACTAATAGTAATAATATATTGATATGACAGTTTTAACAAAAAAGGAACAAAAATATCACGATTTTTCCCGAATTAAACATTTTTGTATCAGGAACTAAGAAAAACTCGACGAGTTTCAAAAATTCACGTTCTTAAAATTTCTATGTATTTAGCACACTCGCGTTAGAAATTTCGCTTTTTCAATTTTGACACTTAATAAACCTTAAACTAATAGCTGCATCTAAAAAAATCTTCAAAATTTCAATGAACACGGTGAAGAACAAACCATGTTAATTTCGTAATTTTCTGATCCGTACTTTCTAAGGAAACCGTCTAAGAATAGAACAAAGAAAAACAGTTTTCAATCCTGCGGCGGTAACTTTTTTAAATATAGATATTATATCTGATTTTGTCGCATCACTCGGGAACTTTGTCATATAATACGTCAAGTTTTAATCAATTCGACTCTTAAGCTTTGGATTTGATAAAAAATTTTGTATTCCTTACTTGCATGTTTTTAGAGAAAAAGAATTGATTGAATATTTAATCTTGCGCTTGTCGCGGCACGTCCGGAATCGGACCTTGCGCCATATAACCCAAATAAACTTATTCCTTCTCATCCGGATGATTGTCCAAGGACACCCCCTCCAACGACCCTTGTGATCCAAAGGTTCTTTCCAGGCAACATTCCTCAGTGTGTTGGGGGCGTGGTAGCCAGGTTGGAAGAACATCGGATTAGCAACCGGAGGGTAGTGAGTTCGAATCCAACCAACGACCGTCGTGTACAAAGGAAACTGGTTAAATCTGTCCTGGCTTCCAATGACATCACATTGGCGTTGTGTGGTAGTTTGGACGGTGATGACGGTGTTGTCGTCGGATCTTTTCCTTGGGGAATTGATCCTGGACCATCGTCAATAGCCCGTTGTGTAGCTTCAGTACGGTGTTAATTTAAATACATGTCTACCTATCTTCAGTGTGTTGGCTGGAGAACCTCACGGAATGAAAAGAAAGTGGTATGAATTCTCTGGAATTTGTGTACCGGGCGACTCTTTGAAAACTGAATGGAGCGATGCCTTTCAGGTCGATACAGCTTATCTCTTCTCCACGAGGCCAGCGAAGACAAGTACCGTCGTTACGGTCCCATCGTGAAGGAGGAGTTCGAATGGGGCAAACCTATGATCCAGCTCTTCGAACCAGAAGACTTCGAGACCGTCTTCCGATACCAGGGCCGATACCCGCTCCGCCCGATACAAGAGTTCCTATCCTATTACAGGAAAAGTCATCCGGAGAAGTACGACAGCTCTGGGCTGGCCAATGAGTAAGATCCGTTTTTTTTTCTATTCTGCTTCCACTACGTGGGGAAAAAAAAGAAGGAAATACGAGAGTTGATTTCAACCCTAGTCAAGTCAAACCCCGTGTTTTTAAGATTACCCACTTTTCCCGTAATGCATTTCGTATCCCTGAATCCCTTGAGCGTTCGGGCATATAAACGGGTTCTTATTTAGAAACGCAGGTAATCTTCGAAAATCCATTTCACCCTCGAATTACCCGAGTCGATTGGTTTGGTCATGTAAACAATGCTAATTAGAACCCCGAGGTACCCGAGTGATCCTCTCCCCTTCCCTCCTTTTCATTTTCACTCTCCTCTTCCCTTCTGCTTTTTGCTTTTTCTGCCTTCCTCGCTGTGATTGCCTCTTCGGAGGTGAGGGCCCCCCTTGCGAAACTTTCCACCACTCTGTTGCTTTCAGCTCCTCTTGGGGATTATATCACCCACGGGTTTGCCGAACGTGGAGACCCCTGTCCCTGGAAAAGAAGTATCATGGCAGTTGGGGGGTATATACAAGGTGGTCATAAAATAACTTGGCCGATATATGGACCTCTAGCGGCCGTTCCGTTCAACCGATCGAGATGAGATTTCAGATATAGTTATTCAGAGGTATGAGCTCGGGATTCTGAGAACGACAACAAAGTGTCTCTCACGGTTACAGTTATAGGTTGAGAAACTCGAAATTTTCGAATGGCAACGCCCACTTTTTCCCGTCTCAAAATGCTCAGGGCATGCGAAAACCCTTAAGAGCGTTGGAACGGTACGTGTATCACAAAACACGGACGCGTTATGCACGCACAAAAAACAGTTTTGCAAATTGCCAACAAAACCACGTTCTGGGCGCACGGAGGAAATTTGCATATGACAGAGGCAAGACACCAACCACAGAACGCCTTTCGCCAGATACATGGCCTCGTATTTGGCGATGGTTTCGACGGCAAACACGCAAGGCTCCTACGGCATTCATCCCATTTTAATAATAGAATTTTATTACAAATTTTCCATTAACTTTCGCTGACAGAGTCATTTCGTTAGCATGTGCGAGCTCCCGACTGAAGATTTGGCTGAATATCTGGTGAAAGGCGTTCTGTGGTTGGTGTCTTGCCTCCAACATATGCAATTTTCCTTCGTGGGCCCCGATCGTGGTTTTGTTAGACGTTCGCAGAACTGTTTTTTGTGAGTGCATAACGCTTCCGTTTTTTGTGATACACGTACCGTTCCAACGCTCTTTAGGGTTTTCGCATGCGCTGAGCATTTTGAGACAGGAAAAAGTGGGTGTTGCCATTCAAAAATTTCGAGTTTCTCTACCTATAACCGTAACTGTGAGTGCCACTTTGTTGTCGTTCACAGAATCCCGAGCTTGACTAGTACTTGTGTAGATGTCATCCCTCCTTGGGTTCCATGGTGGGTTACGGTACGGTTAACCCTGAATTTAAATTAAACACGGAAAGTAAAATAATGTGGACAAACTTCAGTTGAATGCCAAATAAATGAAATTGATGACAGCAACAGATTCTTTGTTATAAGAAAAGTAGAAGGAACTATGAAGAATATTTCAGCAATTCTCTTTCACAAGACGATTTTCGGAATGGTTGGAAACGTCAAAACAATAAATAAATGTAACAACTGTGATATATTAGAATGAAATTACATCTCAAAAATAAATCCAATCCATCATAAATCTGAAAAAAAATAAATAAAAAAATAGGAGAATATACAAGTTCATAGTTTCACCTCATTTTTCACTAAATCACACCCGAGGCGTCCTCTCAGAATTGGGTTTGCAATTTGACACTGAGAAAGATATTTTAGAGTCGCTTGAAGAAGACCAACCAACACGTTAGCCAAATCCGAAGGATAACATTCCGTCGCGATGGTCAAATCTTTCCAACAAAACATGTAATACTTACTTTCAAGGTAACCTGTTCTGCCTAAATTTGTTAACATTGCTTACCTTAGTAGATGCCCTGTTAACCCATATATACCCAACCCTATACGCTGCTTTAAATTCCAACGATTTGGACATTCCATGCAATGTTACCGCGGTCAAGAAACCTGCGCATGCTGTTCAATTGAAGGATATAATAGTAAAACATGCGAATCTACACCTCAGTATTAATTTCAAGGGTGATCATCCATCCTATTCACACACATGTCCTTGTTGGATCGAGAAAAAGAAATTCAAACCATTAAGATTGCTCAAAATCTTTCTTTTATCGAAGCCAGGAAAATCGTTAGCGATAGAAACCCAAAAGCAGGCATTTCTTACCCGACGGCATTAAAAAAGTTTTAAAATCTTTGGCTACACAAACAGATCTTCTAACTTTTGGTCAAATGATTAGTATGCAATCTCCCAAAACCATTAACCAAACATCTAATCAATCACCTACTGAAAAAACACTAGACAATACTAAACCAACGAATAATTCAATCCCTTCTGCTAGTTCCAAAATACCAAAGGAGAATAATCTACCGAAATTTTTAAGAGAAATGAAAGATTCCAAAAAGACTGAATCATCGAAATGAAAGTATAAAGATTCTCACCCAAAACATTATATCTTAAGGAGGCAAGAAAGAATAATCTTGAAAAAAGTTTAAATAATTTTCGAGGCAAAAAAAAAATTTGCATCTGTAAAAGCAGTTACAATCCACATTCGAAAAGCTGCAGAAGTGCAATTCCCAAAACATCTATGTACATTTTTAGGATCAAAATACTTTGTATACCACGTTACCGTGTTCTATACCACGTCACCGAATTCTATACCACATTACCGAATTCTATGCCACATTACCGAATTCTATACCAATACCTAAATCTATAACGGGCTTACAGTAGCCGGCTAAAAACGTTCGTCATCTGACCGTGGTTCAAAATTACGAGGTGTTGTCCTCGAATCTCTCCCTTAAGGGACTGATTCCGGACCGTCGTCAATAGCCCGTTGTGTTGCTCTAGTACGACGTTAACTAAAATTACCTTACCGGCTGAAAACGTAAAGGATTAGCAACCGGAGGGTTACGATTTCAAATAAAACCGAAGACCGTCATGTTCAAAAGCGGAGGGTGCACATTAAATCTGTTGTGGCTTCAAATGTCCTTACATTGGCGTTGCGGGGAAGTTTGGAGAGTGGAGTGCCAGTAACCTCGTCACATGACCGTGGTTCAAAATGGCGTGCTATCCTCTTATCTTTCCCTTCGGGTTTGATCCCGGACCTTCACGACCTTGCCTACCTATACGGTTCTATCTCATTAAGAAAATCTTGTCATTTATGTATGATACTGGGCTGCAGTAGCCATTGAAGAGTAACGGATTAACAGCCATAGGGTTGCAAGTTGGAGTCCAACCAGAGAACGTTCTGTACAGAGGGAGTTTGTGCACGTTAAATCTGTCGTGGCCTCCAATGTTCTCACGTTAGCACGGTGGAGAAGTTTGTCGAGGGGTGCCAGCTCAGGTTTACCTCGTCATTTAAAATGACGTGTCGTCCTTGTATTTGTTCGGTCTGGATCCCTAATAGTCGCCAATAGCCCAGTTGCTCCAGTGCGACAATAATTGAAATATCTTCCTACCTTTCCTTTCAGGGTCGGGGAAGAATGGGAGAAGCTGAGAAAGGTGATCGGTCCAATACTCCTGAAGCCCAAAGCTATAAACTTCTTGATGGAGAGCATGAACGAAATAGGCGATGATTTTGCGACACTACTGCGTTCCGTGCGCCATCCAGATACTTTTACCATAGAAAATACTCAGGATATAACATACAGACTGGCATTAGAAGGTAACACAATAAATAATGTGGTGTTCTATTGATATTGTAAGGGTGTGCAACATATATGGACATTAGGTATTTTTAGTTAAATGTATGGTGGCACTTCATCTTGTGCGATTATCTTGCCATATAATTTTTAATGTTTGCATACGTTCAGAGATTAACCTTTTGATTACGGCTTTAGATATAACTAGCGCGATTCTTATAACTTTCAAGATATAACTGCTGTTCCTGCCGTAGTCTAAATTCTTAACTTCCCGTAACTTCCAAGGTACGACTGATGTACCGGCCGTAGTCTAAGTTCTTTCTTGGCGCGATTCTTATAGTTCTCAGGTTACAACTGCTGTACCGGCCGTATTCTAAATTCTTTCTTGGCGCGATTCTTATAACTTTCAAGATATAACTGCTGTTCCTTCCGTAGTCTAAATTCTTAACTTCTCGTAACTTTCAAGGTACGACTGATGTACCGGCCGTAGTCTAAGTTCTTTCTTGGCGCGATTCTTATAGTTCTCAAGCTACAACAACTGCTGTACCGGCCGTATTCTAAATTCTTTCTTGGCGCGATTCTTATAACTTTCAAGATATAACTGCTGTTCCTGCCGTAGTCTAAATTCTAACTTCCCGTAACTTCCAAGGTACGACTGATGTACCGGCCGTAGTCTAAGTTCTTTCTTGGCGCGATTCTTATAGTTCTCAAGCTACAACAACTGCTGTACCGGCCGTATTCTAAATTCTTTCTTGGCGCGATTCTTATAACTTTCAAGGTAGAACTGTTGGAAGGAAAGACTGTTGTACTGGCCGCAGTCTAAGTTCTTTCTTGGCGCGATTCTTATAGTTCTCAAGCTACAACAACTGCTGTACCGGCCGTATTCTAAATTCTTTCTTGGCGCGATTCTTATAACTTTCAAGGTAGAACTGTTGGAAGGAAAGACTGTTGTACCGGCCGTAGTCTAAGTTCTTTCTTGGCGCGATTCTTATAGTTCTCAAGCTACAACAACTGCTGTACCGGCCGTATTCTAAATTCTTTCTTGGCGCGATTCTTATAACTTTCAAGGTAGAACTGTTGGAAGGAAAGACTGTTGTACTGGCCGCAGTCTAAGTTCTTTCTTGGCGCGATTCTTATAGTTCTCAAGCTACAACAACTGCTGTACCGGCCGTATTCTAAATTCTTTCTTGGCGCGATTCTTATAACTTTCAAGGTAGAACTGTTGGAAGGAAAGACTGTTGTACCGGCCGTAGTCTAAGTTCTTTCTTGGCGCGATTCTTATAGTTCTCAAGCTACAACAACTGCTGTACCGGCCGTATTCTAAATTCTTTCTTGGCGCGATTCTTATAACTTTCAAGGTAGAACTGTTGGAAGGAAAGACTGTTGTACTGGCCGCAGTCCGAAGATTAAGGCTACTCAGGGTCAATCCATCCAAAATGGCTCAATATATTCAGGAAAAATTTTGTATGTTTTGCGAAGTTTAACCTATGATAAAACTTGGGCAATATGTTATTGATTTTGAATGTTAGACTCTAAAATATCTGAATATCTTTGCTCTAAATTTCATTCAGTACAAAGTCCCAAATAAGGACATCCGAAATTCGGAATTGTCCAAAATCCAGACGTTTTGCTAACAGGCGGTTTTTTTTTCTCACTTTTTTCCATCTTTTTAACAATTTTTAAAGAACAAGGACCTGATTGATGAAACAACGCAAAATAACGGATATTTTCAAGAAAAATTGGAACGTTTGCAAGTAAAATTTAATACATTGCATTAAATTTTTTTCTTAAAAAAAAAAAATTATTCCTGTTTATATATCTGCTACTTTACTATATTGCAAACGCAAAATTCACACGAGGGGAGTTAGATTAAGGGTTTTTTTTTTACACAAAACTGCAAATAATCCGTAATCCGGAATGGCCGAGGTCCGGAGGTTTCCAGATTTGGGACTTTGTACTGTATATTTTATAATTTTATTTATTAGATTTTATTACCAATATTAATTTTATAATTGTTGCCCCATCCACATTTAATGGGACTGATTCAAAGACCTTTGGGTCTTTTTTTTTACATAGAAATGGTTTTTAATGTTTACAAAAAATGCGATACATCTTCCAAACAGGTGTCTATATGATGAGCTTAGATACCCGCCTAGGGTGCCTAGACTCTGATCTCAGCGAAGGGTCATCGGCTTCTGACATGATCTTATCCGTCAAGTTACTATTCGAAGCCTTTCACGAGCTTTGCTTCGGACTACCTCTTTGGAAATTCTTCGGTACCTCATCCTACAAGAAGCTTGATAAAGCAGAGTCTCTCATGTACAGGTAGGGTTCAAACCGCCCACCTTTTCCACTTCAATTTCTTACTCTAGAATGAACTATTCGTATGTATTAATTTAGATTGCTACGAAAAAAGTATATTCAATCAAAGTTTCTTGAATACGGTTGTAGTACTGTTGCAACCCTTTCTTTACGAGTGGTTTGTTTGGCGAAGACGAGGATGTTTTCACCCCGCGCCAAACCAAGCATCTGTCCGCTGTCGTTGACATTCTAGAATGGATGAACAGTATAAATGCGATTCTTGTGACAAAACTTTCCAGTATCGACAGAATTTATTACGTCATATAAAAAAGGTGCACATTGTGATTAATGTCAGCAACAAAAGAAAATTTAACATAAACTGCCCTGCAGTATCGTTTGAACAAACATTTTCAACACGAACAAAGCTGAGGGAACATGTGACGAGTGCTCATAATGTAGTATTGGAAGTAGAGCACATGGATATAGAGCACAATTACAAGTTATAAAATAATTTATTTTTCAGAAACTCATAATGTGTGTTTGTCATTTAAATAAACTTTTAAATAATGAACTTACACAAATTAACTTTTCGTAGAAAGATAGTATTTAATACTTATTTACTGGTCGTAAATAAGCCTTACTTATACTAAACTATAAAAATACGATTCTAAACTGGCCGTACTTATTACTTTAACATCTGGACAGCAAACTCAAAAAATCCTCGTATTGTAAGCGATAAATTGCCAAATTTGGCATACCTTTCCCCAGAACCAAACATGGAGTTAAAAATTTCCCAACTCCATACGCATGCGCAATTGCTATGATTCTTACACCCGTGAGATGGTCGTCCACTGCGTGGCCATTACGGCGTTGCCCGTGACAGTTCTTTTCTTCCAAACAGGTGATAAAAAAATTGCAAAACATTCGGACTACCTGTGTGGCAAATCTCATTATTGTAAGTGCCATAGATTCGACAGGAAAGTCCACACACACACAAACACTTCCTTTATGATAGTAGAGAAGAGATCACTATAAAAACTTATTGGAAGTTACCGATAGTTTGGCCAAACCTGGTCATTGTGTACAGACTCGAATGCTAATTACCTTGTCGAATCTTGCTTAGCTTAACTGCGAAAATCCCTCTGGCAATTGTGCCCTAAAAATCGATCAATCATTCTTGAATACGGCAGGAGGGTCGCGAGTTCAAACTTCGGTCCATCGGAGGTGCACGTTAAATCTGTCGCGGCCTCTAATGTCTTTAAGTATGAGAGTGGTGACGGCTCGGGTCTTATCATCTGACCGTGGTTCAAAGTTACGAGGGGTCAGCCTTGGATCTTTCCTGCGGGATTAACCTTTACGCTGCTGCAGGTAAACAATTGCTACCACTAAAATTTCGTTTAAATCAGCGACATGGTATAGATCTGTGTACTATGAATGTTCTCTCCCTTTTAAGTGACCCCTGGCATCTATCACCATTTACGAGCTGTCAGCGACTGAATTTCTAGAGGAACCCTCCTTTTGTTCAGGTGCCCTGTACCCTACCGACCGTGAGGTGAGAACGCTTTGGGAAAAGCAGAAAGCCGCTCCAGTGGTATCTCTTTTCGCGCCAAACGATACGCCACGCAATACTATGAAAGGAAAACGTCAGTCGGAAATGCCACTCACATCCCTGTCGTTCAAGTTTGGTAATTCGGTAATGGGACTCGGAGAGTCGAGCCAAGGAGCCGTTCTGTGAGACGATTGAAAAAAATCTAAGCGCCGCAACGTAAAGGTTTATCCTGGACTCTCCAATAGTCCGTTGGGTTGCTCCAGTGCGACGTTAGTTAACTACCTAACATTACTAGAGAATGTATTATTCATATGAATTATTAAATATATGGTTAGATTACAAAATAAGCATATGTAACTAAAGTTTCTTGAATATGTCCTATTTGATTACAGCTGAATTGATGCGGCCTTCCAACGTTAGAAGGTCTGTTCCTGGACAGTAGAACGTTTCCACGGATTCTTTCAAACAAGCAGATGTGGTTATTAGCCTTTAAGTGGGTTGTGTGTGGGGAGAATCTTGTGGGGCTTCGGAGGGTTAAAAAGATCCATTGCATTTAAAACCATTTAATGGAAACCTATTATTTAAAATTTTTGTTTTTAACCTTTTAAAGCTTTTTTATGGTGCTTTTTACGAGATTATGAATAAAGTCTGAACTAAAATGATATGAAACTAAATTATTGATAATTGTGTAGAGTTGTAATCTTTGATTTCTGATGAAAATTTATACATTATTTGTCTAGAATAAGTTCAACTTTTATAATTTTTTGTTGGCACAGGAGAATGACTGATGGTATCAAGTCAGCTGTCCATGTCTTCAAAAGTTGAATTGATTAAAAAATATAACCATTTTTTCTTTAAATTTATTTGCTTGTTTTGCTAGAACTTTTTAAAGCAAAAGCAGAAATTAAAAATACAAGCGACCAAACAAAAACTAGAAAATACAAGCTGCCAAAGTTTACGAATATAACGCCATAGCAAGTTATGAAAGGAAAAAAAGCTTGTATAACAAAAAATATCAACGAAAGATTATATTCTGGTTCAAAAAGAGCAGCATTGAAGCCCGTGCAATTATTTCTACGAAAAGTCATCCTTTGAGACTCAATTTTAAGTCTTTTTTAAAATCTAAAATCTCAAATTTCGAAATCTTGCTTTGTTGGATAACCTGGTCATGTAGACATTCCCGGAAACGAGAGGGCAGACTTTGCAGCAACGATCTCAACGATCCAAAACTACTTACCTATCTCTATTAAAGGTAGACGTTGAAATGTTTTTATAGATATAAATAAAATGGAAATTGGCAATATTCTTGGGATAAATAATCGCAAAATAAGCTCTACTACTGTATACAGTCGTCCACCACAGGATTCGGTAACACAAATTTGAATAAGAAAAATAAACTACAACTTGCAAGACTTTGCATTGTCCATACCCATTTTACACATACACTGACTTATCGTAGAACCTGCTCTACGTTATGTTCAACTTGCCATTATATTTTTATTATTCAACACATTTTCACTGAATGTAAAGCTTTTAATAACAACTAGACAAATTCGATTTGGAGTTTCAAATTCAACCCTTATTGTAACTTTTAGACTACTTTACCTGCTTTTATTGGATACATTTAATCTTGCGTTTGGCGTAGCCAGTGTCCTTGCGGCACATAGAACTAAAAAAAAAAAACCCTAAAAGAACATTTGGGAAGTCCGTGCAATAAAAATTTGTATTCATTCAGCTGACCTAGGTTTGGTGAATTTTATTTATGTTTCATACATTGACTAATTTCAATACAAAACTGTAAATGGATAAATCTTATATCAGTCTTATTTTGTTTACAGTTTTTTTTGTCTTGTGTGGCTCAGCTTCGACATGTGTAGCGTTTGAGCCATAAATAACCAACCTACCTACCATGAGCCACAGTATATGCATGAGGCCCTTGGCCTTAACAAGTTGACATCCGTGATCTAACCATTCATGCAAAACAATATTGAGGCTCTAGTACCAATAACCATCCTTTCTGCAATCCCTTGGCCTAGAAAAGTGTCCCACGTTTATGGGTTTATATTTTCGACCAATTTCATGTCTTCAAGATTCAACAATTTAAAAATATTTTTTTCTCTGATTTTCCCCTTTCTAGTGCCACGAGTAAACAAATCCAAGAGGCAGTTGAAAAATTCCGGAATCTTGATGCAGGGGACGATGACAAGACAGGTGTGCTTCAGATGCTGATAGAATCCAAAAAGCTCAGCGACAAAGAACTTATAGTCACAGTGATCGATTTAATCGCAGGTGGAATATTCACGGTAAGACGAAAAGGAATTGTTTCCCAAATGCTAGTTGTACATCGATTTTCGATCATACGGGAAAATATCCTACGATATTTCATCGCGCGCGTTGCTTGCACGCCACGGTTTTTTTTGTGTAGGAATTTCAGTTGTTTGTGAAAAGCTCGTGACTATGCATCTCAAGTTGTAAGGAAAATAAATCCAAAATGTGTTGCAGTGTGGTTTGTGTACAGTCGTCTCTTTGGAACTCAGTAATATCACTACAATATCAGATGAGAAATGTCTTCCATGTACAGAAAGTCCAAAAGTTCCGTACTTTGTTGGAGATGAAGCATTCGGGTTACATAAAATTTGTTTAGGCCATGTGGGAATCATACCTAATGCTAGAGAAGAGTTTCCAAATCTTCAAATCCTTATTTAGTTCACAGTAGACTTTTTCCCCTACACTTCTGTTAGCATTTCTATCTTTGTACATTTCAAATACTGTCCCATAGCACTGGTCTTAACAGTCCAATAAATAAAGATTTCAGTATACACTCACCGCCAAAAGTTAAAGACAAATAGGAAAATGTCAATTTCCAGAAGCCAATCTGAATTTGAGAGGCTGCAATTTGCTACAGAGGTAGATGAAAGTATGCAAATGTGTTATGTAACAGCCAATCACGGTTTCGTGTCGAGAAATATGCAAATAATGCAGTCGTATAAGAAGCCAGCATTCTGAAGGCTTGGAGGAGTTGCATGTAAGTGCTTAGAAAAAGTGTTAAGAACTTTCGTACGATTTGTTTTCAAGACCGACGTGTTTCTATGGCTTCCAGAAGACGAATGGCAGATAGTAAGCGTTGGCGTTCTGTGCGACGTCTTGAACAAGGGCAATCAATCACTGTTGTTACACTTTTCTTCGGCGTTCATCATTCCGTCATTTCACGATTATGGAAACAATTCCAAACAAGCCAAACAGTTGTCCGAAGACCTGTGGCCGGCCGCCCAAGGGGTACGACCCCCTCGTAAGATCGATATATTGCTGTTGTAGCGAGGCTGAATCGAAGAGCGACCTCCACACGTGTGACATCTGGTTGCAGCGTCCATTGGTCAGACGATATTTGCCACTATTGTGCGCCGAAGGCTGCACATGAATGGACTCCTCCGGGTACCACGAGTTTGTGTTCCTCTATCCGTCCAATCCAGAGGGGCACGATTAAAGTAGTGTCGGCAACATGTGAATTGGACTGTTTGATTGGGCTAACGTTATGTTCACGGATGAGTCGAGATTTGCCTTGGAGCCAGATGACAGTCGTATAAGGGTGTGGGGAGAACAAGGTACACGCAATCGGCCACACAACATCCTCGAGCATCACGCATTCCGAGGTCGAAGCATCATGATGTGGGGCCAGGATTTCGTTGGGGTATCGGACTGACCTGCACATCTATAGACGGGGTTCTGTGACGGCTGTCCGGTATCGGGATGAAGTTCTAGAACTCACTTTGAGATTGTACGCTGCAGCAGTTGGTCCTTTCGTTTTATGGATAATGTGCGTCCCCATTGAGCTGGCATCGTCGACGACTACCCGGAGAGTGAGGGGGATTGCGCATATGGTTTGGCCGGCGTACTCGCCCGACCTTAATACCATTGAAAATCTTTGGGATGCCCTCGGCCGTGCTGTGTCTGTACGTTTCCCACCCCATCTACTCTCTTAGTTTTAAACTGCTCTACAGGAGGAGTGTCGATTACTTGACTGGGGTGGTTGATCTCCTTATGGAAAGCATGATCATACGCTGTAAAATTTGTGTGAGGATGAGGGGTGATCACATACCCTATTAATGTCGGTTTTGTTTATTTGTTTTGGATTTAAACATGATTTTGTTAATGATTCCAATATGACTTCCTCTTTTAATTTATGATAATTCAATATTGTTTTCATCTTTGTATTTAATTCTTTGTTTTGTTTAATGCATAAACCTATTTGCTACTTTCTTGCCGTATTTCGTGTCAATCAAAGCTGTTCTTGTCGTTTTTTTTTTTTTTTTTTGCATTTTACCTTTCAAGCTTAACTTTTGGCAGTGAGTGTATATATTTTCTGCCATACTTAAAATAAAAATAAGACTAATTAACTACTTTGTAATAAACTGAAAATGCTATTTGAATGCATGAGATAGCAACACCGCTATCGTGTGTAGATGGAACCTTGTGCAAGCTCCCGTGCTCTTCTTCGTTCCACTTAACCTTTAGAATACGGCCGGTACAGCCGTTTTACCATGATCGCGCCAAGAAAGAATTCAGACTGGCCGTTACAGTAGTTTTACCTTGAAAGTTATAAGAATCGAGTCAAGAATTAATCGCGATTGTTATATCTATAGCCGTAGTAAAAGGTGAAAGAATTTGATAGATCGATATTTTTCCGTGCGGGGATAGAAATCGATGTGTGCCGAACGTATCACAAACAAACGAATGGTCAGTTGAGTTCATGTGTTGAATGTTGTTACAGACAGTGCTGTAGTCGTAAATAAATCAGAGGGTATACCATGGGGGCCCCTGCACTCTGCACTAGTATAAGCAGGGGCCCCATGGCATACCCTCTGATGGTACACTCTTTGTATGGTACACTCTGATACCCGTAGAATTTTTTCCATGGGGAGCAGGGCCCGATTTAGAAAATTTGGTATAGTAGGCACAACACGCAGGAAGGGGGCCCCCCATGTTATCCGTTCATCACAAAAACTAATTTTAAAACAATAATTGGTACTTCGTATTTGACTGTTGACCGTTTCAAAAATTGTTGAAAAAACATTCCAGAAAATATGAAAAGTTATTTTTGTTTAAAATTTTTAGATACTTTTGAAACTTTGGGGCCCTTTAAATTATGGGGGCCCTAGGCCCGTGCCTCACGGGCCTAATGGTAAATCAGGGCCTGATGGGGAGGCGAAACATGTATTTACTACTTACACTTTCCACCGGGAGGGGGGGGGGCAAAAAATATTTACACACACGCACATATGTGTGTGTTGTTGTTGTCTTGTCCATGGATAGAACACTTCAAATGGTGCCATGCACGGTCCACACAATCTCAGCTATTTTAAGGCAAATGTCCGAGTACAGGTCGTGTGTGTGTGTGTGTATATATATATATATATATATATATATATATATATATATATATATATATATATATATGTAGGAAATCTTTCCTAAGGACCGGGGGTAGGTAGTCATTAAACTAAACCCGCTCTCGTAAACGTAAACGGCCGTGAAACATGGTAATATTTCAATTGTTCTTTCAGGTTTTAATTTTTCTGGAACAACTTGGGCGTTTTCATTGGTCTCTCAAACCCAGAATAGTGCACATTTCATATATAAAAAACGTCAACAGATCCTTTTTACCTCCTTTTCTACATGGCGAATATCCCCTGTATTTATATTTTCTGGATCAAGCTTGGATATAACCTTCAAAAGTTGACAATTTTCTTCATTAACATCAGAACAAAGTCTGAATTTCATTCTATCGACACTACTTCGAATGAATTGCTTTTGATTAATAGGTACGATTTTGGAATTATGTACCAAGGTGATATCTTGAAATAGAAACTTTTCTTTTGCTTCTACAGCTATCTGCGTTTCACGTGATGTTTCGCGCGATGTTTTCTAGGAAAAACAAAGCGGTGTTCGTAGTTTTTAATAAAAAGCAGAGGGTATACGGAATTTGCTGGAAAAACCAGAGGGTATACCGCCGTATACCCTCCACTACAGCCCTGGTTATAGAGCCACCCACCTCTTCGCCCACTATCGAATTAACAAAGATGAGTTTATCACCATCTTAGTGTTTTCAATTTTCATAAATGTTTTTGGACACACTCCTTTCTTTGACAGCATCATTTCGTCGATTTTAAAGTTATAACCTAAGCATATTAAATCCGTATTCTATTGATGACATGTTAATCTGTTTATCGTTTTTATTCTTTGGATATGTTTCTATTGGGTGCATTTAATCTTGCGTTTGGCGAAGCTTATACGCTAATGGATCTTGTGTCACTTTACCCAAACTATACTTTGGATCAAGTTCTCGGGCGAACATCTTTAGGTGTGTCAGGATGAGGACTGTAAAGAGTGACGTATTATCAACCGTCATGTACAAGGGGGGGAAGGGGATGGTGACGTGAAATCTGGTTGTGGCTCCAAATGTCCTAACATTGGCGTGGTGTGAAAGTTTGGAGAGTGGGGTGCCAACTCAGGTGTGACCTCGTTACATGATGTCCTAGGATCTTTTCCTTCTAGGGTTGATCCTTGGGCTCTTTTACATGAAGATGGCTGTCTTGTGTTCAGCATATGTTGGCCACATGGATTTTTGCACCTTAAAACCCCAACCTAGCACGTTCGATATGTCGAGACTTTAAATTGGTGTGATGTAGAAGTTTGGAGAGAGAATGGAGAATTGGCCTCGTCATCTGACGGTCAAAATCACAAGGTGTTGTTCTGAGATCTTCTCTTCGTGTTGGATACATCTGGTAGCCCGTTATGAGAGGTTTTATAGCCGACCTGGTCGTTTTTCCTCCACCTGATGGTTGGTAATTTCTCCATAGGCTTATTCTCCTGGAGTTATGGGGTTTTGAAATATCGACACTTTTTGTGACCCAAGTTTCTGTCGATGATCTCGTGCATTTCACTTTGACTCGGACCGTCACCAATATCCTGATCTGTTGCTCCAGTGCGACGATAATTAAATACCTACCTACTGATTTTAAAGACTTATTCGCGTCAAAATTAATCTGTTTCAAACAATCAAACGTTTTCATGCATTTCAGGTAGCGAATTCGCTCGGTTTCTTAATATACCACATCTCAAAGAATCCAGACGTTCAAGAGAAACTGTATCAGGAGTTAATGGAAGTTATGCCCGATTCAGAAATCACGAATGAGAGGTTGAGCAGGATGCCGTACTTAAAAGCGTGCGTGAAGGAAGCTTTCAGGTAAGATTTGTATTGTATTTATGTGTCTCGGAATACCTTTTTTAAAATATTTGGTCCCTCACCAACAAGAAGCAAAATGGCTGAAAATGAGTCATTGTCTTGAAAGATGCCACGCATATTTTAAGTCGTACTCGCAAATGAAAATCAACGGGGTGTTTCAAAGTTCAAAGGGCGGTAGAACAACTAATTGAACCAACCGAAATCATGATAGGAAAACATGTCCACCAGTGCCGGTTGCATTTACTAAAGGGCGCTGGTTGGCAGTTCATCTTTCTAGATGGGCAGATTCCAATAATTGGTATTAGAGTTCTTTCAAGTGTTGAATAAGTGTCTGTGTTCGAAGAATACTTGGGATGAATACTTTGGTATTCGAAGTATACAAAACTTGGGATGAATACTTTGGTGTTTGTAGTATACTATACTTGGTATGAATAATTTGGTGTTCGAAGAATACTTAACCTGAATACTTTGGTGTTCGAAGAATACTTAACCTGAATACTTTGGTGTTCGAAGAATACTTGGGATGAATACTTTGGTGTTCGAAGAATACTTGGGATGAATACTTTGGTGTTCGAAGAATTCTCGGGATGAATACTTTGGTGTTCGAAGAATATGGGAGATGAATGGAAAAATTATTACAAAACTAATTGTACTGCTTTCAAATTATTTTTCTCCGTGAAACTAATGCAATTCTTTTACAATCGTACTTTTCAGGTTGACTCCTACAATACCTGGAATATCTAGGATTTTACCAAATGATGTTGTTTTGTCTGGCTATGAGATTCCTGCAGGGGTAAGTTATGGTTTTAGTTGCAAATATGCTTCTAAATATGCACAAAATAGATCCAAGTATTTTCGGAATAATTGTCGAGTTACTCTACAGTGGAAACCGAAATTCAAAGTATGAGCACAATTGTGTGCATCTGATGCAGATAAGGATCCTTGTAATGAATGTCGGGGCATAAGGATTCAGGTTTTCTGAAACAACTATGTCGGATCAAGGAAAACTGCATACACTAGTTCGCATCGGATTTGTGTACTACCTACACTGCATTCGGAGCATCAGCATTTCACTGGGGAAATGTCAGCCACGTCCGCATTCCCTCCAGGCATATACTCTGTTTTTGTTTAGCATACAAATTTTGCGCACTCAAAACAATGGAATCGAGCTAAACAACAGTTTTCAATCCTGCTACCTCAGCGGTGGTAACTGTTTTTAACATTAATATCGAGATAGAGAGAAAAAGAATATCTGCAAAAAGATTCGTTACGACTTGAGAAATAAAATTGTTTTGAAGAAAATAATGTTTTTGATGTCGATCTGACGCAAACGTTTACGTGTTTAGAAATCCGTTGAAATTTTCACTATATTGTACCATCGCACAGATAGTAACTTAGATTATGGTAATAAACACTTAGTTGGCTGGATCTCACTGATATAGTATCCGTGGTAAGTGTAATTAGCATAAGAACCGACAACTTGAAGCAACAACG
This sequence comes from Metellina segmentata, assembly GCA_947359465.1. Classification (NCBI taxonomy): domain Eukaryota; kingdom Metazoa; phylum Arthropoda; class Arachnida; order Araneae; family Tetragnathidae; genus Metellina; species Metellina segmentata. The sequence goes on along the minus strand of OX375877.1, from coordinate 121,988,431 downwards.
CTTTTTAGAACAACCATTTATTTTTCATTGTATTTAACAAATGAGAACGTTTTAATAAAATTAGACTTTTTATGTTGCCATTTTATGTAGAAAACTAACAATGTGAAAACTATCAAGAACATAAAAATCGTCGATGTTAAAGAATGGAAACAAATATAAAATAATTAATGAGTACAGAAAATATCTGAATATGACATCCCAACAAACACGTGTGCGTCCCCAAAAAAAAAATCAGTACAACTTAAAAAATTTATATAAAAAAAAAGAATAGGCTTCCAGCAAAACTAGTTATAACAATATATAGAACTAGGGGGCCAGCCCCCTGCTCGCTAGCGCTCGCCAACCCCTGGAGGATTGCTTTGCAATCCTCACTGGTTCGCTGGGCGAACCTATGCTCGCTTCGCTCGCATCAATGAAGACATGTGTCCTAGCAGAAGGGATTGTTTACAAAATATGATGTTCGGGGGGAAAAAAAAAAACACTTTTTTTTCCAATCTAAATTTGCTGTTTGCAGAAACGATATATACAGTGCCCTAAAATCAGAATTCAAATGAAAACTTTGTGCAAATTTTGACTCGGAAATGTGATCGCTGCTTTGGAAATTGAATACCCAGCATGTTGTTTGTGTGTACATTTCCCCAGCACTCGAGCCACTCACTTTTTCACTGAGTTTGTTGTCATTGATTTCTATTACAAACTGCAACAGCTAGACTAAAATTAATTTTTGTTCAATAAAATTGCATCCGATTACGCTATGAATTCAATTGAGGCGCGAGACTTCGTGGTGGTAAACAAACAATCGTACAATGTTTCCAAAACGCAATAACAAATAACGTCTTTTTTGCGTGCCACATAAGAGAATTATATATATAGAAAAATTTAAAAGTTTTGGATCTTGTTTGGATCTTTCGTTTCAGTATATTTCTGATCATTCCCACAGCGTTGGATTGGCAGAGATGGTCCCATAGCATAGCCGACCCGGTCTCCTGGCATTACTTCACTAGACTTTTTCTTTTGGGGTTTTATGTAAAAGATGCTGTGTACTGAACAAAAGTTCACAGTATCGTGGAATTGAAACAAAAAGATCCAAATAGCTGTAGCTACTGTTGATGTTAGCATACTGAAACGCTCGTGGATTGAATTTGGAATATCGTCTTGATTTTGATTGACACGGGCCAGTACAGTGTTTGAAGTCCTGTAAGATCACTGTAAAGAGCGCATTTTGACTGTGGGGTACCCAGAGGCCACTGGAATGGGAATCGCTAGCCGCCCCACTCTCCTGATTTCAACCATTGGGACTCGTTTTAGTGGGGCAATATTCAAGACAAAGTTTACGCAAATGACCCCCAAACCATCGCTGAGCTCAAAACTGCCATTCAGGAGGTTGTCGAAAGCATCGATATCTCGACACTTCAAGTGAGTTTTGCAGAATTTTGCTATTCGTCTGCACCACATCATAGCCATTGATGGCAAGCATAGCGAACATGTCACAAACTAAATCCGAATATCTGTAGTTACTTTTAAAATTCGTATAAAATTTTTGAACTCGGTAGTTTTTGAAAATTTTATTTTTTATTTCATATAGCTCAATAATTGTCACACTATTTTATGTCATGAGGCAGATTGCATATTAAAAATTATAATTGGTCTACTTCCCAAATTAAATTTTATCAAATATTTGAAAAGAAAAAGTTGTTTGCTAAATAAGGATTCAAAAGAATATCCAAAAAATTAGTGCATTAAACAACCACAGCTGAATCGTGCAATAGATAGCATAGCCATGAACTAACGGACTACTTTGGTGACGTCATGGAGTGATTGTGACGGCTTTCTTCTATAAGGGGTGTTAATTGAACACGAATCTGCCTAAGAGCCAAGAAGCTCAAATCGGAGAGGAGGATGTAGTCTGCTGAATCTGCATATTATTTACCGAGTTAAAATTTATAATTGTTTGAAGTACGCTGAATGTGTTAATTACAAAAGTTAAAATTTATTATTGTTAGAAGGGGGGGGGGGGTACGAGGGCACAGCACTGAACACGAATCTTATTATGAGGCATGCTCAAATCTGAGAGTCTGTAGGATGCCTCTGCTTCTCAAAGTTTTTGTCTAATCTCCTTTTGGTGCGAGTCCGTCTCTCTTGGAAAGTTGAACCAGGTTATCTCTCTGCAACATGAGGGGTGTGAACTCCACATCTGGACCTTTCTTTGGATCTCGGAATCGTTAAAACGGACGTATGTGACAGTAAGAGCAAGAAGTCCGATTCCAATCCCTCCCGAGGGCGGATTTAATGTCTTTCTGACCCGGGTATCCACAGAACTGTAAAAACGTGTTCTTCTGGAGGTGACCCGTATGGATTTTTGTCATGGAGGGCCCAAAATAATTTTTAGGTGTTGACATGATGTTTTCCAGTCTCAAGTGATCTCAATCCCAGATGTAGGAACGCGAGACCGACCGGTACATTTCTCCCTGGGTGTACTTCTCTATTCTGTGTCACTAAGACATTCCTTGTGTGTGTCCATAAATGGATATTTGTCGTGTGGCCAAATATATGGCCCTTGCGCCATAGTACATAAACAGCCTATAACAACTGTTTTCATAATACCCAGGATTCTATGTGACTTTATGACATCAAAATTCTGGCCGAGTTAGATTTCAATTTTTCTTAATGTCATTAAAATGCTTTTTCGACAGACACCTGTGTTCTGCACCTTCCCAGTGCCCTGTATGCAAGCCGACAAATTTCCTGAGCCAGATAGGTTTCTTCCAGACAGATGGCTCGACAAGTCCTGCCAAAACCACAACGCCTTCACCCTAGTGCCTTTTGGATTCGGTCAGCGGATGTGCGTGGGTAAAAGATTTGCAGAAATGGAAATGTATGTTGCTTTAGCCAAAGTAAGAAACAATTTTACGTCCTTTCTATTAAAAGACTTATTTATATTACCAGTTTAACCTCATTTACGTCATAGTGCCATAGTTTTCATATGAACTTAATTGTCTACGAGGACATTCAGTGTGACGTTAATTAAAAAATAATAATATCAAGGAGTTTCAATCACGTTGGCGTGGACATTTGGAGATGTGTACCAACTTCGGGTGTTACCTCGTCATCTGAGCGTTCAAAATTACGCGGCATTGACCTTCGGGTTTGATCCCGGACCACCGCCAATAGCCTGTTGTGTTGATCCAGTGCGACGTTAATTAAAATACCATTCTACCTACCGAGGATTTTTACTGTTGAACAAACCACACAAAAAACTGGGCTGCCTGGTAGGTAGAATAACTAATTCGCAACCGGAAAGTTGCGAGTTCGAAATTCGATCGAACCAAAGATCGTCGTGTATTCATAGCCCGTTGTGTTGCTCTAGTACGACGTTAATTAAAAATTACCAATTACCGTCGTGTGCCCTATATATTGAAGTTTCAATAATGTTGTAAGCATATAAAGGAAAGCTTATATTTAGTAGGGCATGTTTTTGTTCTCTTACTATCACTTTTTATGCACTTTGTTTTTCTCTACTGCCATTTATACTTCGTGACAAAATAAACCGTATTTTTGCGGATTAAAATTTCTGAATAATCGGGTTTTGGCTTTTCGATAATTTTAATAGATATTTTCTGGCAATGCGACTTTAAAACAAAATTTTCATTCCAAGATCTGTATTGTTTTAAAATTAACTTTCAATGTATACTGGGAAATTGGGCATAAAATCAACGATGATGTAGTGTTCATATAAAATGGTGCTTCCTAGAGATAGTATCATAAATCTTTAAGAAACACTCACAAAATTGCAGTTAGTTGAATTTTATACCTTGTATTTAATTTTAAAATTATTTCTTAAATCTAAAGTAGGCAACTGTACATAATATACTCAGTGAAAAACTAAAAGTAATCTTTCATTGATATAAAAATGACCATTTAATAATACTATTAAGTGCATTTCCAATAAACGAATTTCTTACACAGAAAGTTCAATTTTTGTTTACAAAATGTATTGGTTGCAACTTTAGTTTATCATTTATACTGAAATTTTTGTGTTGCAGTTGGTGTACAACTTCAAGATTGAACCTACTGGACAAGAACTGCACTGTAAATCTGCATTTATAATAGTGCCCTCAAATCCAATTTCAGTGATTTTGAAAGACCGCTAAAAACATACCTCGGAATTCTTGTAAACAGAGTTGAAGCCATCTTGCAGTCTGACATCCAAAAATGAAATGTTCATGAATGTTTTCTTGTTGCGCTGATAATGGTGCATAATAGTTTTGTACATTTTAACCAGTATATTTTCGGATATTTAATTGTTTAGTTTTAAAAATTTGAAACAGTTTAAATGTAGAGCAAACAGAATTTATTGGAGCATAATATATTCACATTTATGTATTTGTATCTGTCTAGCAAAACATTACCAAACGAAAATATTTTACAACTGTGTCGCATTTAAATATTTGTATTAAGTGTGCTAAAAAGTACCTGATGTATATATAATTGTAATAAATGCAATTTGTGTTACGTTAAATCTTATAAGAGCAGTGTTTGGTGTCAGTTTTTTTAAAGATAATCCAATTTATTCATACGGAAGTGTAATCATTGAAACAACTAATTATAACCTCTGTTCAGAGGTCAACTAGAGTTTTAGCTAATGACATTGCAATATCTAGATCTTTTATCTGAAAAGATAGATCTAGATCTTGCACCATCGTTAGCCAAAGACTAGCAAATCTCAACACTATTGTATGGAACTTGGAGATCTTGTAGAGTATTTTTGTCTAGCTGACTTTTGATAACGTCCGGGTCACCAATGTAAGAGCTGATCAGATCACACACACAATATTAAGATTAAATTCTTTGAAGGTATGGTCAACAGCTTGGCCACAAATTCAAAATCCAACAATCCCATTCTCTATTTTGCCATAAAGGGCAATTTCTTTTTCTCCAAGGGCCGTTAACATATTGTACAATGGCAAAAAAAGTGACACAAGTCAAAAAATAAAAAATTTGATTGTATGTCATTAAAAAATAAGTATGAGGTGCCCCAGCGTTTTAGATTTCTATTCTATAGAATATAATAGAAGTTAACACCATAAATACCTAAAATTTAAAAAAGCTTATATTATTGCGATGTGTCATTTATAGTGTCCTTAAAGATGTTTCTCAAATTCTGCAATTTTGAGTTGTCACTTTTTTTGCCGGGGTGCGATATGGTTTTAATACTTCTCAGCAATTCAAGTTATATTTCTTAAACGATTCAAACCCCCTTTTCATTATACACCCATTACATTCATACAGCTCTCACGCCAGTGGCAATCAAATAATGCTAACAGTCATCGATGATTCAGCCACTTTACCTTCACACTTAATGTTTTTAGCTTCAAACCAAGCTACTGGATTTTAATTTTGGGGAGCAAAAAATGGCAAACTAAAAAGGTAAATTATGCAAACATACCTTGAGAAAATAAACTGCTAGAACAATGCCCTAGTACAGCGATTGTCGGAAGCAGTATCGTATAGTCGGGATATTATTTCGGTTTGGGCACACATTTTGAAATTAGTTTAGAGAGGGAATTTTTATCGCATTTCTCGAAATATCTTATGTTATTTGTGGTGAACAAGTTCAACTTTTAAAGGATTACTGTTAGCATACTAAAAACACCTTGATTGACCTACAACGCGAATGGGTCCTCAAAACATTACAAAAAACACAAAGCAAATGTTCAAACCTTTCTTATTAGTTCATAAGCTTGGATGTAAACAACACAAATATGTGAACATGCAAGACATTGGTATGGAGCAGAAAAGCGTCCATAATCATTAATTTCGTGGCATGATATACAGTCGCGGGGGAAAAACCGAGTCACCACCTTTATTTCAAGCAGTATTTATACTAGAGCAATATATCATTCAATAGGAAGTAACGTCCTCTGCAAATTCAAATCCAAAACGATTGCATAAGGGGACGTCTTCATGTCAAATTTTGAACAAACAACGAAATTTCTAATGGAAACGCCATGTTTTGAGGCTATAATCAGATTCTGCATCGTTAAATTAGTCTAAATATAAAATTGTATGACTATCATATCCCGAGATATTCAATCCTAAAGTTCACCTCAATTTCAGGGATCATCTCCACAGTCACTATTCGTAGATCGAGATTAATTTTAGTTATCGTTACCCAAATTTGAACACTATTTCGGAACTATTTTTCAGCGATTCGAGAAGTATATTTAAGGTCGCTATTAACTACAAATGTTCTTTGACGAAGACTTTTATAAAATAAGTTTGACAACGAAATATGATAGTGTAATGGTCAAATTTGATAAAATACGCACTTCGTCAAAGTTAGCCTCCTCATCCAATATTTGATAAAAGATTTATGTTGATGCACTTTCTACTGGTGAAGACTTGAATTTGAATGTTCCGATTGGGAACGTTCCCCTCTGAAAAAGAAAGGAGATTGCTCCCTCGCTACCGTTTGGGGCAACAACACTACACTATACTTAGAGATTTGATCAAATAATTGAAAAATGAGTGATCAGTGGGGCAACAAACCCGTTACTACCGTTACCCGAAACTACCGTTCTTAATATATGAATATCAGGGGTTTGGATTTCTCCATGATGCCAGACATGCTGACTACAAAAAACAAACAAACGGTGGGATATATATAAAGAAATAGTTAATGTTTTGACAGAAAATTGATTCCAGTACACCACTGGAGATGTGAAAAAGAAATTTAATACGCTGAGGAGCCAGTACCTTACGAAAAAGTTAAAAGTACAAATTAGTAATTGTTACGCTATTATATATATATATATAATATTATGATTGTTAAGCAATAATCTAAACAAACTAATATAATGATTCACTAATTTTTAAGGAAATTCAATTACCTCTTAAAATTAAGTTTATTTAATTTTGGAAGGGTTCATTACAGTTTGGGTGTTCTTATTGCGCATAACAAACAACATAAAAAGTGGAGTCGACTGATAAGATAGTTACAAGCCTACTGTATACTAGGTTTTTATATCCTTTTATAATTTTTATCGGATCAGAAATATCGCCCGAATTCCTTTTTAATTTAACTTATAACTTCTTCAGTTTTTTCAAGAATTCATTTTTTGTTATTGGGAGTTGCCGCTGTATGTTGCTGGAAGTTCCCTTCTTATTTTTATAAGAAACGGGAACACACTTCCAAGTTGGCATTTCTCAAAATACTAACCACCTATTATTTATAGCCGACCAACCGGTATAGTGGTTAAGGTGTTAGCCTCTAGATCGGAAGGTTCCTGGTTCGAATCCGGGCATGGATGTTTGTAAACGTATGGTGTAGAGGCGGCTGGTGCACCTTAAATCTGTCGTGGCCGAAAGTCCTCACGTTGGGTTGATGTGGAAGTTTGGAGAGTGGGGTGCCAGATCAGGTGTTGCTTCGTCATCTGACCGTGGTTCAAAATTACGAGGTGTTGTCCTCGGATCTTTCCCTTGAGGGACTGATCCCGGACCGTCGTCAATAGCCCGTTGTGTAGCTCTAGTACGACGTTAACTGAAATTACCATTACCACCTATTATTTATAATTACATCCATCGCCACTTCAGTTCAATACAGTTTAAAACTATCACAGTATTTTGAGGGATACAAATACAAATAAATACAAATATTGACGACCAGCTACAGGCTCAAGCCCACCAAGGCTGGTCCTTTGTTTATGAATTCCCCAATTCCCACCGACTATCCAATTGTGTCTTAAATTCTTACACTCCCTTTGAATTAACTATATTTTCAGGCAACGCGTTCCAACTGTCTATTATCCTATTAAAGTAGTAGTTTTTCCTTAAATCCCGATTAAAATGTGTCTTATTCAATTTATACCCATGGCCCCTTGTTCTGTTATCCCTATTGAAATTTAAGCCCTCTGTGTCCCCTTGTTTTACAAACTTGAAAAGCTGAATCAAATCCCCCCTCCTTCTTCTTCTTTCCAGTGTATACATGTTTAGCTTACTTAAACGTTCATTATAGTCGAAATTTGCTAGCCCCTTTATTATTTTTGTAGCTTTGTGCTGAACCCTTTCAATTGATTCTATGTCCTTTCTCATATATGGAGCCCAGAATTGTACAGCATATTCTAGATGTGGTCTTACTAAACCCTTATATAACGGCAAGATTATATTCTTATCCCTTGAAGTTACAGTCTTTTTAATATACCCCAATAACCTATTAGCCTTTTTACCCGCAGCTGAACATTGGTGACCCATTTTAAAATCCCTGTGAATTATCACCCCAAGATCCTTGACTGTTTCTCCCTCCTTTACCTTTACTCCCTGCAGACAGTACTCGGCTCCACTGTTCCTGTAACCCATATGCAGAACTTGACATTTCCCTACATTAAATGACATACCCCATTTTACAGCCCATTCGGATATCTTATCAAAATCCCCTTGTAAATTTTCTATCTGTAACTTGGTATCCACTGTCCCCTATATTTTTAAGTCATCTGCAAATATACTGATTCTATTCTTTATCCCCTGACCTATATCATCTATGAAAATTATAAATAAAATTGGTCTCAAAACTGATCCCTGAGGCACCCCACTTATAACTTCTGTCCACTGTGAATAGTTTCCTTTTACCTGCACTCTCTGCTTTCTACCCAATAACCAATTCTTTATCCATATTAATGTTTTTCCCTGAATCCCCAGCCTTTCCAATTTAAACAGTAATGCCTCATGAGGTACTTTATCAAAAGTCTTTTGAAAATCTATGTACATGATATCCACACTGCTCTTATTATCCAGCTCCTCACTAATTTTTTCGTAGAACTTCAAAAGGTTTGTAGAGCAGGATCTGCCCTTCCTAAACCCATACTGATTATCTGATAACAGTCCCCCCCTCCTCCAAGTATAACATTATATGCTTTTTTAACAGAGATTCAAATATTTTGCAAATTACTGATGTTAGACTTACTGGTCTGTAGTTGCCCGGATCACTTTGTATTCCCTTTTTGAAAATTGGAGTTATGTTGGCCAACTTCCAATCCATTGGTACCCAACCTGTGCTATATGTTGAATTAAATATCGTGTGAATTACTTCCCCCAGTTCTTCCGCGCATTCCACTAGTACTCTCGGATAAATATCGTCTGGCCCTGGTGCTTTAGATGGCATAATTCTTTTCAACTGTACTATTTCTTCCCTGTTGAATTTGCATTCTTTAATTATACCCCCTGCAAAGGCTCCATCCTTGGGATCCTTTTTTAAATTATAGTTACCATTGAAAACCCCCAGAAAAAAGTCATTTAACACATTTGCCATTCCCACCTTGTTTTGAATTAATTCACCTCCCTCCCCTCCAACGGGCCCAGTGTAGTACTAAATTTATTTTTACCACTTGCATATGCAAAAAATTCTTTTGGGTTTATATTTATTTCCCTTGCTAATTTTTCCTCCAAGGACACCTTTTGCTTCCGATTAATAGTTTTGAACTCCTTTCTGATATGCCTCCTTGTCCCTGTCGTTACCAGTGCTTTTATATACCCTGTCCCAGGTAGCACATATATGTCGGCCAATATCGAGAAAAAATATTGGCCAATATTGCCGTCGATATTGGCCAACGTAAAAATGTACCCCCCCTGGCGACGTCGCCCCAATATCGTTTTCCGACATTGGCCAACGTAAAAATGCCATCGCCCCAATGTCGTTTTCCGACATTGCTCAATATCGTTTTCCGACATTGATAGATATTGTTTTCCGACATTGATAGATATTGTTTTCCGACATTGGCCAACGTAAAAATGACCCCCCTCTGGCGACATCGCCCCAATGTCGTTTTACGACATTGATAGATATTGTTTTCTTGACATTCAATGTTCGTTTTTTATCATTACTCAATATTATGCTTTTAAGACACTTCTCGATGTTTTTTTTCCAACATTATTCAATATCTGCTACATAATATTGGGATATTTTAGTTAAATTTTCTTCTTATGGCATGTGATTGTTTTTTTAGAGGGTACACAAGATTAAAACCATCTTAAATTTTGTAAAATTTAAAAAATATTAATCATTAAAAAAATATTTATATAATACAATATTTTAGAACATTAAAGAGAACATACAATATTAAATTGTTGAAAATATGTTTTTATTACAATTTGTGTAACTGTTGTATTGTATAGTACATGAAAGAAAATTGTGGGCAACTTGGCCTTTTAAAACCTAAACAGGCATCCATTATCAAATCAGACATTCTAAAATCCATTTTCCCCTTTAAATTTACTCCTTGGTAGCTTGAAAAAAATTTCAAACATAAAACACGTACAGGTACCATTTTTGTGATTTCAATTCAGAAAATTGTTTTAGAAAAATATTCCAGTCAAAAATGTTAGCTAAGCTGCTGATATAGCAGCTAATATTTTAATTTATTTTATTAAGTGCATATTTTAAATTATTGTTCCATTTCTTTTGTAGAAATCTAAGGCTATTAAAACTCATTATTGCCAATTGTATAAACTATATCTCTCAAACCAGTAAAATAAATACAAACATCAAGCTGATGCTTGTATTACAATACAACTTGATAAACAGTTGCATGGTATGTAATTCTAAGAACTGATTCAGATTTATATAATTTTGATTTAATCTCAAAATGGAATACTTCCCGAAACTTCTGTTAAAAAATCAATATTGTTAGAAATGTTAAATAAGAAAAAAAAAAAGGGCACATAGCATATTGGCAGAAAAATGAACAGTTCTTACAAATTTCATTTAAATAGAATTTTCCATAAGTTTTAAAAAAATCACAAATCACAATAAAATAATTTTTTTTTATTCTTAAGACAGATTAAACCCTGGGAACTGTCAAACATTCCAATCAGGTACATTCTTCGGAGTCACCCCTTCAACAAGTCAGATTATCCGATGGGTGAATTCTTTTGCCATCTCAAACTGCCGCACCAGCGAATGCTTTTCCAAACAACTATGACAGATAAAGTCATAGCAAATCATGAATACGAACACAAACAGCAACCTGTGACACAACAGAAGTAGACAATTAGAACAAGTGTTACCCGATTGCTAAGCAAAGATGAGTTACAGTTAGTAATTATTCTCAACACCCTCCCTTAATAACATTAACATACATTTTTGTCTTAGTTCAGTCTAGGTTTATGTTAAGATTTTGTAAGCAAATCAGCAATTTGGTATTCAGTTGCAACATATACAATATAAATGTTTAATAATTTTACAATATCATGAGCATACTTCAATTTAATATTGAAGTGTTTTAATCAGGAACAATTATTTTCATTTAATATGGCCTTAATGACTGACTGAAGCACAAAATTTTGTCGCATGTGTATCAATACAAAAAAAAGGCTTGTTTACAAAACAAAAATAGCTGTAGAAAAAGAGAAGGTGCAGTTTTTCAGTGGTGGTTTATTTTAAAATAGAACTGATCCAATAAAATATTCTTTTTCAGGTCATTTGACAAGAAATTAATAATTTTCAGTGAATTATCACAAATCACTCAGTTGTCATCAGAGTTAAAACTGGCTTTAAAAAATATATATATCAGCTTACTGTAAAAACTCTTGTTTTGATAAATGTCTTAATGTAATAGAAATTACTAAAATAAAATAACACTAGCAAAAAATAAGTTAACTTTTGTTGTATTTTGTACTTAAAATGCAATTATCTCAAAATCAGTTTTTTGCAATTTTCCCAAAGTTCAAAGTACTAAGGCTTTTTGATAAATAAACTTAGAGTTAAACGGTTTACATTTTTTAGGTCTTGAATAACTATTTGATAGACACAGGGAGAACTTTTTGTATGAATAGCTCAGAAAAATTTATAAAAATTAATAAACAAAAAGACCTAAAAAATGTGACATTTTTATAGAAATTTAACACATATCGAGTAAAATATTTTTTTAAATGAAAACTCGTAAATGAAATTTTTAAAATCTATCCCTAGGTCTTTTGCATATACTATAACAATATTGTAAAAATTTATTTCACCAAAAATATTGAAAAATGACAGATTGAATTGCAAATAAAAACATTTTTTTTATTGATTATTGCTTTAAATATGTGCTTAATTAATGTTGTGTAGCACAAATACATCCTGCATAGCTTTAGCCAAAGCCAAAATTTCTTCCTCCAGGCAGCTTCTATTGGCTGCTCTTGAATTTGGCTCAGACAGTAATATAAATTATCACAGAATATAAAATATCTGGATGTGTTGTCATGGATAGGTACAATAATGCACCTACAAATTCCTGATTGGGTCCATGGAAAGTTTCATCTTGAACGAAACACGATGGTGTCGCTTTAGGCACTAGAGAAGTGTCGGCTGGTTTACACCGAGTCATTTTGAATGTATTTAAAATTTTCTCAACATAGGCCTTTTCCTCTAAGCAAAGTTGTGTTGCTGAGAAAACTTAATACATATGCCCAGAAAATCTTTCACAACTTAAGCCTGGACATTTCGAACTCATCACTTAGTTGTATCACCACCATGACCACTGATTCATAGGAACCAGCAATCAGTAGGTCATCAACATACAGCACTACTAGGGGGCTCCGCCCCTGCTCGTCAACCCCTGTGTACCACTGTCACTGTGCCTGTTTCAGTTTTTAAAGACTTTTTAAAAATTTGCAAACACGACTATTGTTGTTGTAGCCCATGGGTTGTACCCTAAATAAGATTTCATCGAGTTCACCATTCAAAACAGTCTTGACATCTAGTGCATAGATCTTCATTTCCCTATGGAGAATAATGACAAAAACCAGTCGTAGTGATGCCATACTGATGTTCTTTAAAAAGAAAGAAATAGCTAGTAAAATTATGTATAGTTTTGTTTTATCACTGAATATAAGCTGCAAATTTTTTGTATAGTTATAAATCTTAAATGATAAAAAGTTAGGACAAAAAGCATACATTTGGTACACTCAAATTTATGATTTATTAATTTTTAGAAGAAAAATTTGGTGTAAACTAATTTTTTAGAATGAATAATATTCACAACACTTCACCTTTTGAAGTTAGTTTTTTTTTAAATGAAATTAATCAAATCACACAAAACTTGAAAAGAACAAGCAGTTTTACCCATGGTCACAATTTTAAAGCTTCACATCTCAAATTTATTTATTGATTTTTTTTTTATGTTAGAAATATTTGGTATCGTCTTTATATACAACAAAAATCAGTTAAATTTTTAAATGTTATGTTATGCTTGAACAATATATTTAAACCTACTTTGAAAATGTCCCACTAATATTAATAATTAATGCAAACAGAACTCTGCTGACATACTAATAACTTACTTTCCAAAACAAAATAATCTATAACAATAAAAGATGGAAATAGCATTCCACAAAATCGAATGTAACTTGAGAATTTGATACAGTAAACGATGAATATTTACACATTAAAAAATAGTATACTGACAATGTAACAAACTACAAACACGGGCTAAAACTTCATCAATGAAACAAGTAAATATGTTTAATTGTTCGTATTTAAATATTATTAACATTACAAAATAATGTACAGAAATATCCTTACCTTATAGGACTTGCACTTTTAGGGATGACTGCTCTTATTCACTGCTAGATTCGGCGATAAATCGCTGCGGTCTAACCCAAACAACGAACACATGACCAAGCATAGCTTCAGCTCAAAATTTAAATATCGGCCAACATCAGCTTAACATAGGTTTTTGGATATTGTTTTCACAATGTCGCCAAATATCGGTACAATATTGGGAAAAATTGCGTAATGTTTAAATTATAAAAAATATGGGTAAAACAACATGGTGTCATTATTTACGGTATTACTACATGATTATAAGGTTATTAAAAGCGTTATTTACAGTCTTCCTCGTTTTATAAAACTAAACGATATCTGCCAATATCGACAGATATCGTAATTCCGACATTCAAAACATTGGCCAATATTGGTAGAATGTTGGCCAATGTTTTTGTGCTACCTGGGATGTTCTTTGTTTTAATTTTAAAGCTTTGTGTGTTTCCCCTGAAAACCACATAGGGAGCAATTTTCTAGATTTTCCTTTTTTCCTGAACGTTACATGTTTTTTTAACACCCTGTCTAACTTATTCTTGAATTCCTCCCATTGTTCAGAATGATGCGGTGCTAATAATCCCCCTTTGAATGTTTCCTTTAACTCTTCCCTTATCTTATGAAAATTTACCTTTCTGAAATTTGGAATTATCCTACTATTGATTGTGTATGCTGACTGAAAATTTATACTTAATCTGATACTTCTATGATCACTTTCTCCCAGTGGCTCACCTATAACCAAATCCTGCACCCTATCCTCATCATTGCTGAAAATCAAATCCAATATTGCATTGTCCCTAGTATCCTCATACACCATCTGGTACAAAAAACAATCCTGTATCACTTCCAAAAATTCTGCCCCTTTCCCATTTGTAGCTAGATTGTTTGTCCAGTCAATATTTGGATAGTTATAGTCCCCCCTTAAAATTAATTCTCCTTTTTGACATGCTTCGTTTATCAGATTGCACATGCCCTTTTCCTGCTCTTCACTACAAACAGGTCTATATATATTGCCCAGAATTAGTCCTTTGCCTTTGTCTGTATTCAGTTTCACCCAGACTGATTCTATACCCTCAGTTTTACTATTTAACTTTATTTCAGTACAGTTTAAGAATTCTCTCACATAAATCAAAACCCCACCCCCTTTCCTATTCACTCTGTCCTCCTTAAACATTGTGCATCCACTTAATTCTAAAATTGGTGCATCGTCACTGCTTGCCCAACTTTCAGTAATCCCAATGATATCTATATCCTCTGCTTGTGCAATTCCCTTGAGCTCATCCATTTTATTTCTCACACTGCGAGCATTACAATAAAATACTTTTAGCTTATTTTTCACCCTTATATTGCACTTTCCCCTTGTATTATTTGTCTTGGTATTGTTTTTCTCCCTTACATTGCACTTTCCCTTTGTATTGTTTGTCTCCTGCAATTTAGACCCTGTTAGTTTTCCTAAGCAATTACAGTGTACTGTCAACCCTCTATGTCCTTCCCATCCCTGCTTGTATTCTAGTTTTTTGACTCCAGAATATTCAAAACCCACTTGCCAACCTTCCTATTACCTATCAGACTTAAACGCAAATTGTCCCTGCTTATCCAATCCCTCCTACACTCCTTCCAAACATCTAAAAATCTAACCTCCTCCCTCTCACACAAATCTCTTAACAACCCGTTCATCTTATTGGCCCTTTGATTTAACCACCCATTACCTAACCCATACCTAGGTAGTAATCCTAATACTGTTACCTCTGCCCCATGAGACTTAATGCCTCTTAAAAGTGTTTCTGCTTCCCTCTTAAACTCAACATTAGTAGTCCTCTCTACATCATTTGTTCCCACCCACACTACTGCCTTTTCCTCCCCTTTAACAACACCTGCCTTAACTGCCTCGACTACATGTTTTACCCTGGCACCTGGCAAGCAACACCTTGCAAAATTGCGCTTTTTACGCCCTACCATTTCTCCCAAAACCCTCACCTCTAGTTACCTTATCCCCCTGATCAACATGCCCCAAGTCTACACATTGGACACCCTTTTCCACTCCATCTGCAGACCTCACCTTCAAAGCCTCCAGCTCCTTCCTCAAATCACCCACCTCTAAACAACTCTTGCATGTAAATTCAACCTTCTCTGACATTTTAAACCCACTCACACACCCCTTTCCTGCCTCAACTATATTCCCACACAAGTCACATTCCACAAAAAATTCCCCACTGGCTCCCTCTGTCCTCATCTCCTTGAACATTCTAACTATACCCATGCTTATCCAAAGAAACAATCAATGCACAGAAAAAGCACTGCACTTAAACAAAAATACAGAAAAAGTTGGAATTAAATGTCCTATAACCTTATAGTAGTCAGCTATCCGAATGAAAACAAACAAGACACAAAATATTTAGGCCCAACGAGACATACGTGACTTAGGCCTAACGAGGTATACGTGAATTAGGCCTAACGAGACTTGACTTAGGATTACTTGACAAGTCAAAAACTAAGTACAAGGACTATAAAATTACTTTAAAAACAATTAGAAATGTTTGAACTGATAGAAATAGAAGTAATACACTGCTTAGTACTAAATAAATGAAGAATAACTCAAAAATAACTTGAATTTCGCAGGAGCTCCGAAAACGCGACGCACACTGCTCGACACCTAGCGACGGAACGCAATACGTGTGCTATACTGGATGCTTGAGTAGCTCTCTCCTGTGGTGAGAAATCGCAGAGCAGCTATAAGTCATCCTCAACATACTGGATTTTGCAAATGTGCCATTTGCCGTGATATTAAAGGTCCCGCCTTCGGAGTCATATAATTGCAAGTACATCCATCCTTAAATAGTTCATATAACTTCTATGATCTTCCGTGGCCAACTCCAGAAGCAAGTTACTATGAACATCTTTCAACTCTCGCAGAGCAATCCATGGTCTTACCCACACACCACCATGATTCATTTTCTTATTCTTTAAAATCCAAGCCATTATAATGAATGCAAATGCTAAATTTGTTACAGCAATTGATAAAAATACTTGATCCACAGCTACCACCGGTGACAACATAAATAAACTCAAACTTATCAAAACTTTTTATAAATCTTTTATACAATGTAATATGTTCCATTTACTGTCTTAAAAGATATTTTATAAAATAAATTTGAATAAAAGTTTTATAAAAGATCTTTGTCAAAGAACTTTTATAGTGTAATAGCGGCAACGCAAGTGCAAACTATTTAAGAATTACATTATATTTACTATGCAAGTGCAAGCAATCAGAATTATCCAAGGTTTGTCAGATGATTTTTAAACTGTTGGTAGCCTTGTAAAGTCGCAATAATGAGGAAAACTTAATGTAGCGCAAAAACGAATTATCGGAATGAACTAAAGCTTGCACATGGCCACATTAGAATTCCCTTCTGAACAAACTCCCGTCAAAAGATATAGTTCCAATTCACAGTTCTTTTAAACATTAAAAAAACAAAATTGTTAAATAATTAATTTAAAAATACAAGTTTTATAAAATATTAGGTGGATTTTTGGGTTTAACGTATTTTTCAGCGATCCGGGCATCATTTACTATGAAAGTGCAAACGATCCGAGAATAATCCAAGGTTGATGGATGGTTTTTAAACCTTTGGTTCTTCCTAAAATCGCAATAAGGAGGAAAATTTAATGTAGCGCAAAAATTAATTATCGAAATGAGCTGAAATTTAGTATGGCCATAGTAGTCCTTTTGAATATTCCCATTAAACTGTTTTGGTTCAAATTCATAATTTTTCAAACATTAATTTAAGATTTATTGCTTACTAATAACTATTCTTTAAATAAAATATTAGGTGGATTTGGTTTAACTATTGCATGGTACAAAATATCAGCGCAAAAGAAATATTATTTAGGAAGATCCATGAAAGTCGAAGAAACTGATTTAACATTAGGAGCTCCAATATTTCTGTAATCATTTCGAAACGGCATGACCCAATGCCATGAAATTTCATATGAAGTTAAATTTTGATATAGATTCGAAATTGTATGTCGAAACAGGCGGTTCCTGATGGAAATTATGTTCATGCTCAATTCAATATGCAGACGGTCCTTTGCAAATTTTATGCATTTTAATTTATAGAAGACGCAAGGGGTTCCTGTCAAACGCATCTTTGAATATTCTCTACTATTAAAATTCCTCGTAACTGTAACTATACATTATTATTAAACTATTATATAATGAATATACATAATTATTTTTTTTTAATATTTCATATGTTTATAGCATTTTATTAGTAATTTTTAAAAACCAAACTTATATCCGGCGTTGCCATTTGACAATACAAAAATAATGACGATAGCCGTATCACTTATGTTTGAAAGATATTTTTGTATAGATTCATTAGATAACAAATAAATAAATTTATCTTTTTCATACTTGGGTAAGAAAATATTTATTATAACTTTTTACGACATTCAAACACACAAATACATTTTATAAAACAAAATAAATAGAAAAACCATCTTATGTACATGTTTTTAAATATGTATGTACACAATTATTTCCTACGTTGTACTTTCAGCAACAGTTTTCTCGGTCTCCGCTTCACTTGAATTGTTCATTAAAGTAGAAGGAAAGCCATACAGACAAAACTTGAACAAATTTCTCAGCTGCCTATTATCTCCACCTAAAACAGAAAATGACATTTTATAACTACAGCGATATACTAAAAGTCATTCCACTCCACTCTTCAATGACAAGTAAAACCTTTAAACAACTAATGAAGATTAATAACTCAGGAAAGATTGTCAATGGAAATTTTGACGGAGTAAGACATCCTCCATCATCAGCTAAGAAGTTTTAAGGAATATTTTCTTCTATGATTATGCATACACAATTTTAATTGAATCAGGCCTGTAATTAGAGAGTGAATGCCACAGTTGTTTATGAGTTTTTATCACAAAGGAGAGTCAAAAATGAACCTCACTATTTTTTCAATCTATTTACACAAAAGTGGAGGTTGGACACGTTTGTCCTTTTTCTACAGTCTCTTTCCTTATCAATGCACTTGGTCCAGTGATCCAGAAACTTACATATTCCCTAAAAGAAGAAGGTTTTCGGTGGGTTGCCGAACCATTTATGCACCACTTCCCACGATTCTTTGTCCTTCTAGTCAGCAGATAACATGTTACAATGTCTGTGGTAACTCGCCCTAGTTTGCCAGTACCATTTCTTGACCTTGACAATTTAACATTCTAATACCAGGGCTCCTAATAGGTTTAAAGGTCTAAAAAGGTGACAAAAGTGACTAATTTAACCAAAAAGGTCACAAAAAGTGACTAATCAAGCAGAAAAAGGTGACAAAAAGTGACTAATCAAGCAGAAAAAGGTGACAAAAAGTGACTAATCGAGCAAAAAAAAAAGTGACAAATAACAATAATGCAACTATATTCAAGTATAAAGATAGAAAATAAAAAGATCCTCCCCTAGCCTTTCTATGGAAGGATATTTTCATTTTCTTCATTTAAAAAGTACATCATTTTAAATATATTAACATAAAAATAAAAAAATCGTAATGATGATTTTTTAATTTTTTTATTTTTGACACTGTTTCAAGAATTTCTTCCTTTTCTTAGAAAGATTATGTCTTATTTTTTTGTTGTTGTTGTTGTTGAAAAAGTCATTTTTATTTTCAAAAAAATTATTTTTGTCTTTTTCTTCTCAATACAAGAATGTGCATTTTTTAAAGTCTGTCTTTGCTGACCAACATCATCTGAGACTTTTGCCGCTCCTTCGATCATTACCTGAGCAAGTGCTGCTTCCTTAAAAACTTTATTTTTCATCGCCTTCTTGAGCCTATCATTGGCTTCCTTTAATAATTTTGAAGCACTGTCCAATATCTCATTCTCTTTCTTACGCATAATTTTAAGTTTTCGTTCGTCTTCTTCTATCACTTTTCTGTTCTTTGCCAGCTGCTTTACATTTTTTTTCTCTGCTCCCAGTCTGTCTTTTTCTTTCCTGTCCTTCTCTAATTTTTCTTGTGCCTCATGTTTTATATCTTACTAGGGGGCTTGGCCCCCTGCTCGCTTACGCTCGCCAACCCCCGGGGATTGCTACGCAAACCAACATTACTTTCGCAGAGTGCATCTCCTGGACAGCGAAACTATCTGAAGAATTCGTATAATCCTGATTTGACATTCTGGTCCATGACGTCACAGCGAGGGCTTCGCCCTCTGCTCACAGAACCCCCCCCCCCTCAGGGATTGCCACATAATCCTGTTTGGGTTGCGAAGCAAACCAATACTTTTGCAAGTGATTTCACTCTTTTTTACTTTAACACTTAATGCGCCCTAAACTAATAGCCGCATCAGTAAAAAACCTTCTGCATCTTGTTCCCTGTATAATTTTAAGTAATCTGTGTTAATCTCCTAACTTGACGTTCTGTACTTCGTACTTTCTCCGTAAACCTTCTGAGAACAAAGTGAAAAAAGCGAGCCCTTTTCCTCACCAAATAAAAAGAAATAATTTTTATGGCAATTGTTACTACGATAAATTTAATATCTGGCAAACCCGATAGTCAAAAATACAACCCACAACTGCGTGCGAAACCTGCTATGCGAACTAAAAAATACGAAATTTGTGTGACCAACTTTTGATTGCATCGAATTTCTTTATGAACCAATTTTTAAAATAATTGTACCATAAGAAAGAGTGTAATGTAATGCATTCAGTGATGTTCTCAAATTTAAAACTCAAATTTTCAACAACAAATTTTCATGACAAACAAATTTTCAACTTTGTATTATGTTTGGCTTCTTTATTGGAATGTAGTGAAGGAAATACTTTCGCTCTGCAATTCAATGCTTAAGCAACTTTTCAGCAGCTGGCTTTAGGCTTAGCCACCTGCTTGAACAATGGCTTGATGAAATGGTGAGTGGGAAGTTTCGTCTTCTTAAATTCGTTTGTATGTTGACCAACGCTTAGGACATTGATTAAAAATTCTGTGAATATCAAAAACTAGTTCAGACACATCTTCCCCTAACTCTTTTAGACCTTTAAGAAAACCATTATGTATTGTGTGACTATTACATGTCTCAATGTTAATTAGTTCTTTTTTTTTTTAGGGAAGAAAGTAATGAGTCATTAAATCTTTTTAAAAACTGACTTTCACTAAAAAAAAACCTCAAGAATTTGTAATAATCAACTTCGGTGATAACAGAGAATGATTTTCAATTCGTTCGCAACGCTCCTTCAATATTTAACCCTCTAGATACGGAGATGGCCGAAATTTTTGCAATCTCTGGTTACGGAGGGGTTCGGAATCTTTCAGATCTCAAGCTCCTGAAGAAACGGCTGAAGTCCATTAAGATTTCCATGCCCTCATTTCTGTGCCACAAAGAGAGCAGAGCGTGAATAGCCTCTGTTCTGTAGACAGGAATGTCAGGGTTCTCGATGGGGAGCTTCGAGCACTTAGAATGTGTAAGAGGTTGATGATCTATCCCCTTAAAAACTTTGCCGAAGACACCGAGTGTAAATTATCATACATATTGAAGATTCCATCATTTCAGTGTTTACCCTGACGTATATATACCTTCTAGACATAATCAGACCCACAATAGAAACTGCAATATGTGATGACAAATGTACTAAACGTATTACCTCTCCTCCTGGGTTAACGATGAATTAATATCAGCTTGATCCGTCCGGTCTCTTGGCCTCTCCATTCTCGTCTTATTCCTGAATCCGAAAATAAAACGGGTCTGCTGAGACCACCCTCAGATCTGTACATGGAGGATGTTATCCCCCCTTTTAAGTAACCACTGGCATCGATCACCATTTATGAGCTGTCAGCGTCTGACCTCCTAGAGGGTTACTCCTATTGTTTGACCCTGTGGACCAGTGATATCTATCTTGCGCCAAATGATACGCCACACAATACTATGAAAAGAAAACGTTAGTCGTAAATGCCACTCAAGTTAGGTAATTAGGTAAGAGGGGTCGGACATGCAGATGGCCCTGCTTCCCTTAAACTTCGTCACTTCGTTTTACTGATAGCCTTTTCCTGTGGGAAAATTTTCAGAATTTGCAGCTAATACACCGCGAGCAATGTGAAGTATCCTTTTACAATTGAAATGGTATGCTTTTGAATCCATTCTTGCAGTGGAATGGAGCGCATTTCAAAATTGAATTCGTACAAACCCTGTTTTTTTTTAGAGAAAATAATTTTTTTTTTACTGTGCAAACATTTTTTTCTTTTCTAAATAAAATTTAAGAACTTAAAACCCCTGAAAAGGTGACGTGTTAGGAGCCCTGTAATACACAAAACATTAGAACTGTTATCTAAAATAAATGAATAAATACGAACTTAACCAGGTTCCTATGCAATTGCCTATTTGGTTTGACACCACATACGAGTCAGGAGCTCAATTTTCTATCAAAATCATGCTTCAAGGATACTATAGGTGAAATTTTATATTGCATAATTGAGGGGTTACTGCATAAATGAAGGGTTATTGCATATATTGCATATTTAACCCAAAATATCAATATTTCAAATGTTATAGCACTTTTTTGCAATGAAAGGTAGAGCCTCTCGGGACGAGACACTGCATTTATTTTTAACACAATAGAATTTGAAAATGGTACTGCACACAAACAAAAATGAATTATAGGAATAATCGCCGCCTGAGCAATTATAATTACGGAACACAGGAAACATGAAAATGAAACTAAAAGCACATTGCAGAACAACCTGATCAATCATTGGATTCTCGTAAAGATGTATAATAACGGGCACATACACTAAGCAAGCAATAAACTATATAAAGAATCTGTTCTAAGGGCGCCTCAGAGTTCGAAAATAACTAAGTTACTTTCGGAGGAAGAATTTGAAAAAATGAAGAAAATTAACACATGGAGATAAACATTCAGCTTCGAAAGCTGAATAGGCCGCAAAGACAGGAAGTTATTCTATGAATATAAAAAGAAAAGGATGTAAAATCACAAAACAGCAATCCATTCATTTTTAATTTAATTCAGTTGTGCCTTGCCTGCTGTTCAGAAACATGCCTAAAATTTCACAATCTTTTTGTTCAAAGTCAAAGGGTGGCTAAAGGATTTAAATAAAAAAATATAACAATGTTTACGTACGACGATTAGATCGTATATTGCCAACCTTGTGGCAAAACTATAACATGTGAGAGGAAATCTCAACTAGAACAACATATTAAAACTGGTAAGTTATCTCTTTTCATTGTCTTTTTGAATTGAGAATTTCAATCACATGTACATACAATTACGCAAGTGCTAATAAACTTGACCCTCGAGTAATACGGCTTTACCTATTATGTGTTCATCCAAAAATTAAATGGAAGAAAGACAAAAGCTCCCTCATATTATCATATAAATTATATAACATGGTTTTTCTGTACATGGTGTTTCTCAGGGATGTATCTCCAGTGTTACGGGAGTGTTAACTTAAAATCTTTCCCAATGATATAGGAATAGAAAATCAAGTTTTGTTACTTTTGACAGTTACGGCTTCCTATATGATTAAGGTTGGAAAATTGTTACAAACGTTTTATAAAAACATAGTCCACGTCACATGTATTGTCCATGCACTTAACCTTATTGCTGGAAAAGTTAAAGATTCCTTTCCGGAATTAAATTCCTTTATTGGACAAGGAAAAAAAAATCTTTCTAAAAGCAACCTCCCATGTGGTAGTTTACAAGGAATTGATGAATGTTTTGTCACCTTCGACACCTGTGCTCACAAGATGGGGCACATAGCTGTCTGCTGCTTTGTTCTACGCCGAGCATTGGAAGCAATATTCGGAAAAGATTCTAAAATTTAAAAACATAATGCTGATTTTGCACCAAGTTTAGATAAAGTAATTATATTAATAGAAAACGTAAACCTTGTTAAATCCTTTACATTTGTAAAAACGCCTTGTTCATTTTTAATAGATTCAATCCAAAAACTTGGAGGGGGGGAAAAAACATTAAATGAAAGCCTTTTAATCCTTGAAGATGCAGTAATGAAAATCAATTCAATTCCAGGCAAAACTGCTAACATTCTTAAAGAAAAGATAGATAATGTGTTAAAAAAAATCTTAGGTTGACAAAATTGATAACTATTAATAAAATCCTTCAAGGCGAGGAAGGGACCAAACAAAATTAAAATGACATGCGGAACCATAAAATTTTAAGTTTCTTGAAATTTGCCCCCATAACATCTGTGGATGTAGAACGCTCTTTTTCACTGTATAAAAGAATTTTAAGTGACCGTAGACATAATTTTACAGAAGATAATTTCGAAAAATACATGTTGTTGTTTGTTTAGATACTTGTTTGTTTATTAACTTACTTGTTTATTAACTTAAATTATTCGCAAGTACAATAAAGTTATAACTACTCCCATAATAACCATTGCATTTTTAAATATTTTTTTACATTATTTTTTTAACACGCCAAATTTGTGTGTATGTATTATTATTTTTTTATTTTAAAGACTTTTTTAATCTATTAGTAATTTATTAATAAAACTGTAATGAGAATTCTGTGCAATGTAAAAGCAATAAATGTGCATCTGTATTTGAAACTTGATGTCAATAGTTGACCTTATTATTTTGTTTCTTTCCTATAGTGCTCCTTCAAATCTAGTCTTTTTCATTTCGATTTTAAACTACAGTGATCTCTCACTTATGCGCGGGCGTTGGGGACAGCGAAAAAAACGCGTATAAGTGAAAAACGCGCATAAGTGAAAAACCACAAAAGGGAGTGTTGAATCAGTGGCTATTTGTCCCAATGTGCATCGGCAAATGTGCCGTATGGGGTCTGTTATTCTAAGTTTGTATTTCTAATTCAGACAGTTTGCTATATAACTGATATGTTCTTCTGGTGAAACCCCAGTCGGGTTGTGCTTTCGTGTAAATAAAATGATAGGTTTTATTTTAAAGGAGAGTTTTTCTTATGCATAAAACCTACAACAAACATGGTTATGGGCCCAGCCCAACCCGATTCCTTTTTAACTAAAATGTTAAAACTAAATTAAGTTTTCTTCGAAATTGTATTAAGTTGGCTGCTCTAGTTGCATGATAGCAGAATCGTTTAGTTTTCCAAAACTAAGCGAGTTTAACTACACCACATGGAAGACTGACGTTAAAGTCTTACTGATGGATCGTGGGTGCTGGGAATTTATAGTTGGAAATCCTGTTCCTTGCCCAGAAAGTGCACCAGAAAAGGAAAAGCGTGCGTTTCTATGGAGAAAGCAACGAGCTTATGCGACCATCTATCAAAGTTTAGAAAGAAGATTTCACACCCTGATCGCAGATACTGAGGACGGGAAGACTGCATGGGAGACGTTGAAACTTCACTTTGAACCTACTTCAAGAGCAAGATTGGCCGGCTTAGTAGATGAATTTTTCGACATGCGTTTTGACTCTGGGGAAGAAACTATCGGAATTTACAGTAAGAAAATTGCTGAAAAACAACTACAGATCAAAGATTCCGGGTTCGAAATTCCAGAGCTTCTTGTATGCTTTCAACTTATACGAAGATTACCTCCAGATTATGATAACCTAGTACAACACATGTACAGATTCGAGGATGCAGAGTTTACAGTAAACAACGTTACAAAACAATTACTTGCCGAAGCTGGAAGAATTGATTTAAAAAGAAAAGATGAAGGAAAAATCCATACAGTGATTGGAAACGCCTATGCTTCAAAGAATAGAGCAATACATGCTGCACAGAAGAAATCGACCAATAAATCTGAACGCAGTGGAGGTGTGCTGGACCCTGACAAAAAGTCACACAGAAATGACGAAGCTTATCGTATGGGGCCGTGTGGTTATTGTCACAAACCAGGACATGCTGAAAGTCGATGTTTCAAGAAGAATAGACTAGTCAAGAAGTCAGTCCGAGATGAAAACGGTGCATGTTTTGCTGACATTGCACTTGCAACCACTTCACCTAGTAAAAATCTTGAGGAGTTCCTCGTCGATTCGGCTGCTACTTCGCATTGCTGTAATCAAAGGGACTGGTTTTATAACTTCAAGCTGACCAAACCTGCGTCTATTCTCGTTGGAGACCAAGATTGTACATCGAAAGTCCTTGGAGTAGGAGATATAGACTTTGTAGTAAAAGACATTTCAGGTAATGTAAAAATTATACTGAAGAATGTATTGTATACTCCTAATATGCGTAGAAACTTAATAGGTGGTTCGAATATAGATATTGCAGGTATGAAAGTTATTTGGGGTGACAATAAGATGATTGTATATACTAAAAATGATAATTATTTCTTTACTGTACCCTTAATTGATAAATTGTATATAGTAAGAGGATATCCTAAAATATATAAAGAATCTGTTAATGTATCTTTAAATATTAATACTGTGCACCGGAGATTTGGTCACGTAAATGTTCCTCTGATAGAGCAAATGAGTAGAAATAATTCCATAAAAGGAATTGAAAATTTATGTTCTAAAACAAAGGACAAAAATTGTGATGTTTGCAAAATTGCTAAATCCACTAGAGTGTCCTTAAAAACAAACGACTTACTACTAATATCCTACAAAGAGTTTATATGGATTTGTGGGGTCCTTCTCCAGTGAATTCTTTGGGTGGGGGAAAGTATTTTCTGTCTATCATAGATGACTATTCGCGTAAAGTTGAGGTTTACGTAATAAAAAGTAAAACTGAAGTTTTTAGCTGTTTTAAAACTTATTTGGCTAAGGTAGAAAGGGAAGCAAATTGCAAATTGAAGTGTGTGAGAACTGATAATGCTCTTGATTTCGTGCACAAAGAGTTTGAGAAATTCCTCGGTGACTTAGGAATTAAACATGAGCGTACATCTACGTACACAAGTGAACAAAATGGGGTTGCTGAAAAGTTTAATAGGACTGCCATGGACGGAGTACGTGCCATGCTCCAAGACAGTGGATTGCAACCACGTTTTTGGGCGGAAGCCCTTATGGCATTTGTGCAGATCAGAAACCGGTGTGTACACAAAGTAACAGACGGTTTGACTCCTATAGAAATATGGAGTGATCACAAACCCTCTGTGAAACATTTCAAAATATTCGGATCTCTTGCTTTCGTACATGTTCCTAAAATTCACAGGAATAAACTTCAACCGCGAGCAAAGCCTGGAATTTTGGTGGGCTATGCGACTAAAACAAAAGGTTATAGGATTTTTATCCCTAAGGAACGTAAAGTTATTGAAACGGTTCATGTCAAAATTGATGAAACTAAGAAAGGGGTTAATTGTTTGTTTGGTAAAGATAAATGTTCTGATTATGCTAGATTTGACTTAAATGCGGATTTTTATGAAACAACTTCCGATGACGACTCGAATCGGATCGAAAAAGATCAAGCTTCTGATACTCGTATTTTAAGTGCTTTAAATATTAGCGAGTGGGAAAGAGTAGAAAAACCTCGCACAATGAGCAATAGAATTGATGTATATTACTATCCACCAAATTCTAGCATTAGATTAAGATCTGTAAATGATGCTAGAAAATATTGTAATGAAAATAGAATAGATTTTAATCCTGATAAATTTTGCTTTAAACCTGATTGTGTTGTAAATACTAAAAATGTAGATTCTACTAACATGTCTTATTTTCAAGGTAAAAAGGATTATTTAAATGATCAATTAGAGGATATATTTCACGAATGTTATAGCACTGAAGTGCCAAAAACATTTTATGAAACGCAGCAAAGTCAGAATAAGGCTAAGTGGGATGCTGCAATGGCCGATGAACTTCGAATTATGAAGGATCGAAAGGTTTGGGATCTGGTTGATCCACCTTCTAATGTTCCAGTAATTGGAAGTAAGTGGGTTTATACAGTAAAATTGGATGATAAAAATAATCCGAAAAAATATAAAGCCAGGTTAGTGGCACAAGGGTTTAAGCAAAGACCAGGCGTTGATTTTAATGAAATCTTTTCACCTGTTGTAAATTTTAACATTATCAAGCTACTGTTTATACTATTAGTGTCTATATTACATTGGCATAATGTTCAGTTGGATATAAAATCTGCCTATCTCTATGGTAAATTAAAAGAACCAATATATATGAGGCAACCACCTGGCCATGAAGTAAAAGGGTTCGAAAATAAATTGTGTTTTTTAAACAGAGCAATTTATGGTTTGCACCAAAGTTCGCGGGAGTGGAACTTTGAACTCGATAGCATTTTGAAAAAGTTAGGATTTGTTAAATTAAATTGGACTAATTGTGTATATAAATTTAAAAGTAATGTTATATTAACCGTCTATGTTGACGATATAATCTTGTATGGTAAAACAAATTATTTAATTCAAGAAGCTGTTGAATTAATTAAAAGTAAATTTGATGTTACTGAACTTGGACAGACTAAATACCTTTTGGGCGTGAATTTTGAATACGTTAATGATTGTTTATATATGCATCAACTAACGTATATTGAAAGGTTAATTACTAAGTTTTCTGAACTACCAAAGTCATTGGTAAAGCTTCCTTTCAAAGTAGGCTATATGCTGCCTGACAAAATTCCTGAAAGTGATATTGTTGAAAATGATTTGATGAAAAAATATCCTTATAGAACACTTATTGGTTGTCTATCATTTTTAGCTGATCGTAGCAGACCTGATATTTCATATTCTGTAAATTTAATGTCTCAATTCTGTAACGGATATACTTTTCAACACTGGAAAATTGTTGCTGATATTGTAAACTATGTTTTTATGACCAAAAGTTACAGAATTAATCTTTCTAATATTTCAGGATCTGAATTGGACTGTTACTCTGATGCTAATTGGGGATCAGATTTAACCTACCGTCACTCGACGAGCGGTTATATTTTCTATTTTTGTAACGTAGCGTTTGCATGGAGATCAAGCAAACAGAAGTGTATTGCTCTATCATCCATGGAATCTGAATTTGTGGCTCTGTGTGAGAGCGTTAAAGAATCAATCTGGTTTTCCAGAGTTATAAAAGAACTAAATCTTATTCCCAATTCCATCGTACCAAATCATTTTTGTGATAATCAAGCAGCCATATGTTTTGCTAAAAACCCAATGGAAAATTTTAAAACTAAGCATATTGATATTCGCTTTAAATTTATTCGGAATTTAGTAGATGAAAATTCTGTTAAAATGATTCATATTGGAACTAACAACAATCGAGCTGATTGTTTAACTAAACCTTTATTAATAAATAAATTTCAAGATGCTTTAAATAAAATTTTCCATAAATGATTATTTTTATTTTGATAGCAACTGATGGGGCCGATTGTTGGATCAGTGGCTATTTGTCCCAATGTGCATCGGCAAATGTGCCGTATGGGGTCTGTTATTCTAAGTTTGTATTTCTAATTCAGACAGTTTGCTATATAACTGATATGTTCTTCTGGTGAAACCCCAGTCGGGTTGTGCTTTCGTGTAAATAAAATGATAGGTTTTATTTTAAAGGAGAGTTTTTCTTACGCATAAAACCTACAACAAACAGGGAGCTTAAAAGTGAAAAATCAATACAGTGTATTGTTAATACTATGTATATACTTCCGGAATTGAACTGAAAATAGTCACGCAGAGTTTCCAAAGCTTCAAACTCTACTGAGTGAGTTGGGAGAACTTTTGCAACATCTTCATCATCGTCGTCCTCTTCATCTTCGTCACCACCATTTATTTCGGCTGCAATGTCTCCTATTTCCCGCAATTGAGCTATGATTAAATTTTCATCTGCATCAACGAAATCGTTGAAAGTAGTGCACGTAGCGAGTCCACCAGATACAATATGCCAATCTTCTTCGTTTATGTCATTTCCACAGTTTACACTTTCATTTTCTAGCTCCTCACATTCATTTTCGGCTGGAAACGAAAATCCTGCTTTCTTAAAGCAGCTTTTAATGCACTTGTCAGTAACGTTTCTCCATGATGAACACAACATATGAATTGCATCAAGGACGGTAATTTGCTTCAATTCGTCTTTTAATGCACGTTTTGTTTCTGATGTAGCCAGAAGTCGAAGGATTAAAGTTTTTCTGTAGTGCACTTTCACACAACGGATTACACTTAGATCCAAAGGTTGAATCTTGCACGTGCAATTTGCAGGAAAAACACAACTTTCGTGTTATTGAAAGTTGGAAGATCTTGTGGGTGAGCAGGACACTGATCCATGAATAACAGAAATTTCCGTTTATCTTTTTTCATTTTCCTGTCGAATTTTTGAAGGAAATCCAAGAAAATATGCGATGTCGTCCACGTTGTTTTGTTGCTAGTGCAGTCACAAGGACGCTTCTTCACGTTCTTAAAACAGCGAGTTTTTTTTAATCTGCCAATGACCAATGGCGGGAATTTTTCTGAACCATCAGCGTTGCAACACAGCAAGGCAGTTAGTCTTTCTTTACTTTTTTTTCCACTATGGCATGGTTCTCCCTTGAATGTTAAGGTTCTGTCGGGCATCAGTTTATAAAAAAGTCCAGTTTCGTCAGAATTGTAGATGTTTATCAGTTCTTATCTGTTTAATAAAGTAGCCAAGTCTTCTTTCCATTGTTCTACAGTGTTTTCATTGACACTCGCACTTTCCCCAGAAAGGACACGAGTTGCCAAGCCATGCCTATTTTTGAATTTTTTAAACCATCCATGTGATGCAGAAAAGTTTTCCATTTCAAAACTATTTGACAATTGTCGGCCTTAGAAGCTCAACGTTAACAGGAATGTTCGATTGACGAGCTTCTTTAAACCATAGCTACAATACCTTCTCAAATTCTTCGAACTTTGCACCTTGAATTCTGCTTCTTTTCTTCGACTGAATTCCACATTCTCGATGAGCGACTATAATCGCCTCTTAATTTTTTAAAATCCCTCTCAATGTAGACTCTGGAACATTAAAATGCTTCGCTAAAGCTTTTATCGAGTTGCAAGGATTTTCTTCGAATTTTTTTATAACAGCCATTTTAAAGGAAAGCTACAATTTTGTTCGTTTTGCCGTTTTAAAACGATACCATCTAACCCGAACTCCAAAGAAGGTTCTTTCGTTAGCGATCAATGCCACATGGTACGTACCGTACTAACCACTCTAATTGGCTGCTGTATAAATGCGACTTTTACTGCCGTCAGTCACAAGACCCCTCCGGTACACCCGTGTATATGGTAGAGGAATATGTTCCGGGAATCCAAACGATAGGGGAAGGGCGAAGGAACACATTCCTAGAAGCAGAACAAAAAAGGAAAAGTTTTTGCGATAAGCAACACCTAACTTGAGGAAACTACTTTTGAACTGAAAATTTTTTTTCGACGCGCATAAGTGAGAGCTGCTTTTTTATTGTGGCGTATAAATGAATAAGAGTTATCATTGTTTTCCTATATTCATGGCCGGGACCACGAAAAAAACGCGTACAACTGAAAAACGCGCATAAAAGAGAGGGTGTATAAGTGAGAGATCACTGTATAGTGCATAAAAATGCATATTTCGTCATTTTTTACTGCATAAAAATCCAGTCTGTAATAATTACTAATAATAATATAAATAATTTATTATTATATAAAGAATTAATAATAATATAAATAATTAATATAATATAAATAATTAATAATCATAGTAATTAATAAAAAATAATATCAAATAAAACTTTTTGTCATTTGTAAAAACATACATGATTAGTCTTGCAATCACATACGTTTTAGCAGACCGTTTCAAGAAATTCTAACACATAAATAATACGGACAAGAATGCTTGTCATGAGATGTGTAACATTTTTAAAACATAACACATCATCCTAAAGGTAGGTAGAGACACACTGAGGCATCGCAAAGGGTAGTGGAGTATCTACAGGCAAAGAGGTAAATGCTCTGGGCACCATTGTCTTTTTCTTCAGGGCTTTAAATCCTTTAAACAGGATTCAAGATTTAATTTTTAACTTGAGTAAAAAGTAGAATATAGATAAATATAGCTATGCCTGCTAGATTTTTCTCAAATGTATGGACATACATCTTGCCAATAAAATGAACGAATAAAAACTAACAGTCATAGTTTTGCTTCAAAGTTGGTCACTGATACAGGATAGATAATTTTGGGTTACTACAAGATTAGAATAGTGAGAGCTTACCCTGCCAAACTATCTACTTACTATTTATTGGAAACTGGGGTAATAACTCTGCTGCCTCAGGATGCTGTTCCATTGCATCTAAGAATCTGTGAATTCCAAAAGAAGGCAGCTGTATGTCATAATAGAGATATATTCTATCACTAAAAGTTGCATACACGAGAACAGGAGATGTTTTCTCTGATGTCACAGAATACTTTCCTGAAATTAGAAGAGATGAATTATGAAATCTCACAAAATTACTAAGATGGCTAACATTTCAATTTTGATTCAATGTCCAAATATTTTCCCAGTTGAAATTTCATAACCAATGCATTCTACACTCATGTCCATAAATTAAGGATAATTCAGAAGGACACAGAAATCGAACTCTAAAGTAAAAATTTCATTGGTAGAGTTATCGCACTATCTTCAAGAATAATATCCAAATTACAGGAATACATCAGATGACGCTGATATGTCACAATGACGAGAGTGTAAGATAGGTGTATATAAGGAATGGTAGCAAAGAAGTAAAATTGTTCACAAGCGTTTTTTAAGCCGCTCAGTGCCACAACTGAATCGACATGTGTACTCTGTGCCACAACTGAATAGTTGTGGCACAGAGTACACATGTCGATTATTTTTTACGTGATAGAATTATCGGCCATCTAGAATGTGGGGATACTCAGACGGAAGTTTCAGTGGAACTTGGAATCGCCCAAAGTGTCATCTCTAGGCTTTGGTAATGATTCCAAAATGATGGAAATGTCAGTTGACGTTACAGTACAGGTCGCCCCCGAGTTACAACGCCGAATGACGACTGGTATTTGGCAGTAACTGCAAAAAGAAGCAGACGGAGCACAGCATCCGACCTTTCTTGTCAGCTATCTACAGCCACGAGTACGACAGTTTTAAGGCGAACCGTTTACAGACATTTGGGACATGTTGGCCTATATGCTCACAGCCTGTCAGATGTGTTCCGCTCACTTTTGATTCAAAGGAGTCTAATTTTTGAATTGACGTCGTTTTGTTATAAGACTAATTTCAAAAAACCATTTGATTCTAAAACAACCAATAATTTTAAAGATTTGGAAAATGCAAAACTAATTGTGCAGCTAATTTATGATACAAATGTTTCCAAGTTAATTTTTCTGAGCAGTAATAGTAAAATAAGGTCGGCATTCAGCACTGCATTCAGGGTTGAAAAGTGAAATTAGGGCCATTGCAAGGAACAACTTCGGCTGGCCGATACTAGAAGTTTTTTTGTCAGTCCAGTTGGCTGTGGATAAGTAGTCACTTAGTTTCTATATTCTGAAGTAAGAAAATGCATATCATAAAGGCAATTTGACTATTGAAAGCTCTTGCAATCATACTTTTGCAATTAAATTTAAATCTCCAAAATTAATTTTCATGTACAAATGGTATCTTGATTTTACCTGAGATAAATGTACTAACAGGTTCATCAAATTGAAATCTCACAGATTGCTTTTGCTGATTCACCATGTATGTCTGACCATCCCAAGCACATGCAATAACTTCTTCTGTACCATTACCCTAACAGAGGGGAAAGCGATATTAGATTTGAAAACGTTTTTGTTGAAATCCAAATTATGAAGCAGAATAAATATTTAATTTGTGAGCATTTCTTTATGTAAAAGATAAACATTTAGAGTTGATTAAATACCTTTCTAAGTTTTAAAGTACAAGTATCAAAAGCAACACACAATTATACTTAAATTACAATTGAATTCTAAAAATAAATCTTACTAATTTAATTATGGAACAGATATTAGGTTTAAAAATATTTTTGTTGAAATCCATATTATAAAGCAGAATAAAAATTTAATAAGAGTTTTTCTTTGTGTAAAAGATAAACATTATTGAAATATTATTTAGAATTGATTTAAATAATTTTAAGTTTCAAATTTGGAAGTACAAGTTAAAAAAGCAATCCACTCATAAACTTAAATTACAATTAAATTTTAAAAATAAATCAAACTAGTTTAGTTAGTTCGATTAAATTTAAATTAAATGCAATCGAAATTGAATGCATGCGAAATATCACTTGTTATTCATCTCAAAAGGAACTCAAAAGTAATTTTATAGACGTACAATTAAGTCCAACTTTGTAATAGCAAAGAGTTGATGGTCAACCTGTAATGACCACAGAGTTTCATCTCCATCCACTAACATCAGCGTTCCTGAAAGAGAATTCTTTAGTCACAACATACAATTATAAACAAAGCAAATTATAAACTGATCAGTCAAAGATAATTTTTTAAACCAAAGGTAAAACAATTGATTATGATCACATGTAATCTGCCAGTGCTTACTGAATTTTTTTCCTAGTCGACTTGCCAAAGGCGAAGTTTTCTACCACCAACTGATTCCAGTGATGGTCATATAATTGTGAAAATAAAATGATTCTTACTGGATTTTTTAAAAAGTTGCCATTGAAAGTTGAGGCCTGAGCCAAATTATTTGGCAGTTCAGCAACTAGATCAATATTGTGATTCCTTTATGGTTGGTTTAATGGTGCCATATTGGGCCAAGCTGCACCAAAGACAGATCAAATCAAGTAATGGACTTAGTCCGCACCTTCGCTGATTATGTGGTAATCCATTTTGTTTTGGCTGCTGTTGTCAAAAGGGATCCTTGTAGGGGAACAAAAATTGGTCGAATTCTAAGGACAGCACATTTATTTCATCTTACATACATTATTTACAAGTTAACTCATCGTACCACTGCATAATATTAAATGATAAAATAAGAACAGCGAGAGGCTGTCAAAGCGCGACTGCGTCGGTTGCTTCTGCTTTCAAACTGAAGAACCCCGTGCCTCCTCCATGCGTATAGGGCTGGAAAAACCCTAAAAGACCGTTGATTTCTGAAAGAAAAGGGGGAAAATATCCCCCTCCTTCTTAGCTCCATTCTTTTTCCTGGCCAACTCCTGGCCTACTTCCCTTTTGACCGTTCGGCACGAGAGGGGTGTGCCAATGGAGGTCTTACAGACATCTCACAAAAGGAAAGGTTTTATGACACAGAAGAGAGAAATACACACAAGGAGGAAACAAATCTCCAGTGTCTACAACTCGTTGGTTGCTAGCACAGTGGACGAACCCGTTAACAACCTTTCTTTCATGGATTATAAGGACTTGACACTAAATGCTGAATTTGGCAGCATTTGAACATTCCACACTGAAATAAAAAATTTGGAAGACTTTTTACATACGGAAGACTATGGAAAAAGAAGACTTCTGAAAAATCAAGAATAGTTGGCAAGTATTCTGTATTAATGGAGAGAATCCAAGATAATTTTCTGATATATGCATTGTTGAACATATCATGCTAAGTTAAGCATTGGTGTTACAAAACTAATTTGATACTAATTTTCAATACTAAACACAAATAAACAAATCCATACATCCCCCACCCAAAAATATATATATATGTAGGAATTAGTTAACCAGTTGCAATATCTAGCGATAGATGGCGCTACTAGTCCTGTATTAACACTTCTCTTTTGGTGCGCTCTTGGGATAAGAATGTTCCTTCTAGAATAGGGGAGATCGGCATTAACGTCCGTGTTAGGAAGGCGCGTTTTCCGACTGTGTCGCTTGTTGTGAAAGGGCGCCAAAAAGAGAGAGAGAGAAACGAATGTAAAATAATAACGCTTTATGTAAATATCTGTTGTAGTAATTTCCCCCCCTAAACTATATAATTGTGAATAAATGTTTTGTTGTTTTTTAAGAAGTTCGTTGTCATTTTAAGCAGTAAATTCATACCCCCTAGACACCGACCTACATATATATATATATATAATTTCAAGAACACAAGAATTTCCAAAAAAAATGTAACAAAAGTCTTAAAAAATAATAAAAAATGAAGAAATGTTGGTGGATCAGGGCGTCATCAGGGAAGAGCCTGACCCAAACAACATAAAATGGTCAGGCTCTTCCCTGATGACGCCCTGATCCACCAACATTTCATTTTTTATTATTTTTTAAGACTTTCGTTACATTTTTTTTGGAAATTCTTGTGTTCTTGAAATTATATTGCTTACCATGCTATGTCTGCAGCTTCAGCGTGCTTACATGGGTAGTTTTGAGTTTCGATTTCTGGTTAATGCACCCCGGCTGTTTGGTTATTTTTTGTTATTATGTGTGTGTAATGTTATTTTGTATATTTTATGTTATTATATATATATATATATATATATATATATATGTAAAGTGGATGATGACATCTAAGTAACAGATAACAGAACACAGGCGTTATTTAGTACTTGAGGCAAAATAAATATTTAATAAATAACTACCATCTAAGGTAGCAACAGCAATCAATGAATCGCATTGCTTTCCATTACGCAAACCACAGATTCCACCTAAAATTTCAGATGATATGTTAGGATTTCTCATTCGACTAGAAGCAAGTGGATGATGTAAAGGAGTAGTTAGCTTCGAACCAGTTGAGCTACAAGAGAGAAGATTTTATTTCAGGTTTTAATATGTTCATTGTTCATATCTATACATATTTATGTATACAGGGTGGTCCCGAATTCATGGTACAAACTTTAATGGTAGGTACAGGACATTGTAACAATGATTTATTGTATAGGAATGTATAGTCGCAAGTGACGCGGTGAGGCGTAAACAGGGGAAATAAAAGTGTGGTATTGTGAACGACTTTTTGATTGGCCCATACTTACTACCCACGCGGCTCACTGGCGGAAGCTATCTTATTTTTCTGAAAGAAGTGTTACCACAACTGCTGCATGATGTTCCGATCGCCATTCGTAACCGCATGTGGTTTCAGCACGATGGGGCGCCAGCACACTTCAGCATTGATGTACGGAATTACCTGAATGCCACGTTTGGTACTCGATGGATTGGGCGTGGTGGACCAGTCCCTTGGCCACCCCGATCTCCCGAGCCTCGATTACTTTTTATGGGGACATCTAAAGCATCTTGTTTATGAGACTCCAGTTGACTCAGATGAGGATCTCGTCGCTCGCTTATCTGTAGCTGCTGCAGGTGTGCGTGAAATACCAGGCATCTTTGAACGTGTACGCCAATCGCTCCACCGACGCTGTCAAGCATGTATCGATACTGGTGGACGCAATTTTGAACAATTACTGTAAACATGACACTTGTCAACAACGCTTTCAATAAAATCTTTGTTTTTCCTTTCGGCCGTTATTTCCCCTGTTTTCGCCTCACCGCGTCACTTGCGACTATACATTCCTATACAATAAATCATTGTTACAATGTCCTGTACCTACCATTAAAGTTTGTACCATGAATTCGGGACCACCCTGTATTTCAGGTATATGTAAAGATGCAGTTAAAATAGAAACTCCTCAATATAAAACTGTCAAATGCTTAGTTAGAATTGCAAGTTGCTCCCTTTTTCCTTTAAGAAAAATTAAGGTTTGGCAAGCTGGATGAAACAGTGCAACTTTGTATATCAAAAAGTTGTCACTAGTTGAGTGATTGCCATTTACCTATATGAAAATCACGGGTATAGTTTCACATGTGTGGTCAAGCAATTTTAAGATGACGATCGTAATTGTCCTGTGTTACCTTTAACAGCCAAGTGAGTCACCATGTAAAGGCTGAGCAGAAACGAAAGGAGTGAAGCTGTGATAGGAAAATGAGCAGTGAGTGCAACAACAGGGCATCAGACAGTAGTTAAAAAGTGATTAGGGACACATAGGCAATTCAATTACTCAGCATGGGCTGTACATCAAAGATTAAAATATTTTTTTCATATCACGTCTGTCGAACATCAATTTGGAAAGTAGGAGTAAAACAGAGCAACTTTGTTTCTAAAAAGTACTTCATGGTAGAGTTGGGTTACACTGTTATTCATACTATAGCATCATAAGATAATTTTTGCAGTGGTGGATAAGTTCGCTGCAACATCATGAAAAACAGACCTATTATTTTAATGAACAATTTTTGCTTTCGTTACTTAAAGCCTGTACTAGTCCTGTAAAAAGTTCCAGAATGCAGACTAGAGGCTATTGGAGAAGTCTGCTGTTCGCTTCCTTGAAGCTGAAGCAAAATGGGTGTTTGAATACTCAGTTAATTTAAAACATCCATGACAATCACGAAATAGAATTTAAAAAGGTACTTAATATTTTACTTCTACTCATGGGTGTGTCAGCTGCTACCTAAAGGCCTGACTACAAACTAGGGATGAAATATAGAACACACTGTAACAATAGGTTAATTATTATTTTTGAAGCCATGAAGCAGAACAGTGATTAGTAACAAAACCTGCTCAGCAGAGCTATATTTATTTGGAGTTTCTAAATGTACTACTTTTGAATGAAAGAGTCTATTTTTGAATAAATAGTCATATAGTAGGCTAAGAGCAGAAACTTGTTAATTGACAAAAATATTTTTGATCACAATGTATTTCAAATCATCATGGAAATAAGTATTTTAAGTGTCTCTGAAAAAATGCCAGTTAATGGATTTCTGCTCTAAGCTGGCAAAATTTTCTCTTTGATTTATTTCCTATAATTTTGTTTCATGCCTCTTATTAAAATGAAGGGGGTTAAATACCAATTTTTATACAAAACAAATATTATTTTCTCTTCAAAACGAAAATGTGTTTACTTTTTTATTAATAGCAATTTAAATCAGAAATGTTGATCAGAAAATGATATACTACACACAATACAAATATTGCATTACTTACCCAAGATCAATATCCTCTTCCTGTTCAAAACAACATTGGAAATTAATATATGTACCTCCTGATTGAGCTACTAGTATAC
Organism: Metellina segmentata; assembly: GCA_947359465.1. Lineage (NCBI taxonomy): Eukaryota > Metazoa > Arthropoda > Arachnida > Araneae > Tetragnathidae > Metellina > Metellina segmentata. The sequence goes on along the minus strand of OX375877.1, from coordinate 121,950,022 downwards.
TTGGAGTTCCGTCAGCAGAAGGATTCAAAGAAATTGAGCCGATCTGTAACAAGAGAAATGGAAAAGTAAAAAAGTGCAAGCATAACAATTTGCATAATTCAAAAACAATACCAATCCTATTAAGCAGGCTCATAGACAATAAAGGTAAAATAAAATTGTAAAAAGTTTCACATATATTAAGTTAATGTGTTCAATGTTTTTAATTCACAATAGTTTAAGTTAATTCATAATAGTTAAAAATACAAACATTTCTAAAAATTAAGGGTAATACTGAATTTGCATTAAGCGAGGTCAACAGATCTTAATCCAATAGATCATGTTTGGGATGCTCTCGGACATCATATTGTAGTGTACACAAACATTACCAAGGACTAGATAAGAGAGCAAAGACACGGTCTAGTGTACAAATGGGTCTCTTTGCCACAGAAACTCTTGGACAGCATTGCCAAAAGCATGTTTGAACATTGTGAGGCCTGCATAAGGGTCAAAACACATCACATGCCCCTATAATATTGTTTTTAACCCTTTATAAAGGTTTAAAGTAACCTTAAAAAAATAGACCTTGAAAAAAAACAAAGACATTTTTTTTTTCACAGTAACTAAAACCAACAGGTTTACTTGTGCATTTTTTTACTGTTGTTTCTTTTGCTTTCAGCAGCATTATGTGGGTGTTCCCATTTTATTCACCATTTGAGGTACCATGAGCTATATCTCAATGTTCTTAATTTTGGGATTATCCGTACCTTTTGGACATGTGAAAGTATTAATCAAAATACAAGTATTACTTAATACTATTTTATTTAACTCTAACTAGAAGAAAAAACAACTTTAGAAACCATAGCAATGGTAAAATTTCTTTCATTGTAAATAACTATTAATAGCTTTACAAAAACTGCTTATTCTAAAACACTTTCAAACTTTATGTAAATTACTCAATTTATTTAATATTTTGACTAAATAGAAAGCACTTAAAACTCTCAATCACAGATAAATATGGAAAGCAGTACAGAACAATTCAATAGTAAAAAGATTTTAAAGGAAACCAGAGAAAAGGTTCACTAGTGATTAGCCATCATTTTTTTGGCTTGGTTCTGTTTTATAAATTCTAAAGAGCCCAACAGACTTTGTGAAGATCTGTTTCTTTAATCCTCCAAGAGTTTGATTTTAAGGTTTGGTGCATAGAAAAAGAACTTAATTTTAAGCTTACTTTTTAGAGCTGACCTTCATTTTTTTTAAATGATTGTAGTGATAGAGTGAGGTAATACAGTCAACAGAAACAAGATAGCAGTACAAACATAAAGCTGAAATACACAGATTTACTCACATGATCAGCAAGTTCTAACTTGTGCAATCCAACTAATTTTCCAGTAAAATCATTTGGGCTCTAATAAAAAGAAATAAAAAAACATCAGAAATATAAATGCGTAAATAAAGTTTCACATTTGATTGACTGAACAGCAATTATAAGAGAATATCTTTACTTAAAATTAAATGGTTAATACAAAAGTATTCTGAATCAAAAGAATAATTTAGCACTTTTAGTTACTTGAATTTAGATACCTGGTTAATCCTGACCCATCGATACGTTCTCAAAACATGATCTGTGAGGCCAAGAATTAATTCTACTTCTCCATCATTATCTATAAACGACAAGCATCGATAAGTAAACTTATCAGAATTTAATATTCAAATTTTAGAAAACACTGGAATTTCTTAAATACAATTTTGTAAAAGATGAATTCATCATGTAAAAAATAATTTTAAATAATTACTTTCACACTATAACTCAGAGGTTGTAAACACTGTGGGCATATCCACTGCATTAGCAGATAGTATACTCACTGTGGGAACCACACTATTGCTATGAATAGTTAGCATGAAATATTGGACCATATGAATTAAACCTTGGAAGATTATTAAGTATGAGCGGGATTAGAAATAAAGATAAAATGTTAGTCATCTATGGAACCTAAACATTTTCTCAATGCTACCAAAATCGAGCTATTAAATTAGCTGCAATTTGAAATTTATTTTGTTTATGCTGATGTGTATAAACACAGTGTAATATAAAAACACGGACATTTTCAGTTGCAGAATAAACATTTAAAGCATCTAATTTGTTTTTGCAATTTTGATCGAAGAGAATGTTCTTTATAACTAAACTAGCAACTGTGTGACCAGCACAATTGACTGTGACAGTTCTTTTCATGGGGTCAGGTGTGACCACTGCTCGCTTACGCTTGCCAACCCCCGGTGATTGCTACATATTCACATTTGGTTTGCTTCGCAAATGAACTCATCAGGCAAAGTCAAGATGGCCTCAGTGGCTATTATCAACAATGTAAATCAAAACACACTAGAATCGGAAAACTTGGCATGGTTCCAAAGGCATTCGGACTAAAAACACTTGCAACATCAGCGGTCAAAAATCGCAAAATCAGCTCGCTCCTTCAATGACATCGCATTCCGGAGAAAAAGGCGAAAGGCGGAAAACTAATCAATAAATTTTTAAATATTCTAGATTAAATTTTAAAATTTGTAAGCTAAACAAAAATTGCAAAAAATTAGGACTACCTGCATAACTAAATTTCATTATTGCAAGTGCCATAGATTTGTCAGGACACTGATTACAGAGAAACAGACGGAAGACAGAGAAACACTTCCTTTTATAACAGTAGAGATGATTATTGTTTTCCTTACCTACATCAGCAAGAAGTGCTACTTTTGTATTAGCAGGTAACCTTTGAATATGAAAAGGCTGCAAATTCTTTTTTTCATTGTCCTGAAAAATTCCATAACATTGTAGATCAGAATTTAAATGATTCTCCTGTAGTTTTAGTTCAGTATAAATACTTCTTCAAGAGAAAATATATTTGAAAAAATTATACAACATACAAATGATCAACTTACAAAACTTGGTAGAGTCTATGGGAAAAAATAAATTAAAGCACTAATTAGTTGAAAAATATATATCTCAAAATAGTATTTCAAAACAGATTTTGAAATTATGTTATTCTACAGAAAAATTTGAAGCAATATATAAATATAATTTAGTTCATGAAAGGTTTTCAAACTTAAATTAGATGAGCGCAAAAAATATGTTTATCAATAATGTACATAATTCCATGCTACATATTTCTAGAAAAAATTGCAACTAAAGTTTTTAAAAATCTTGATAAAAGAATAGAGCTTTTAAAAACTTTTAGACTAAAATACCAACTTATATGGTGTCTGTGAATGAGGTGGTTTTATCTTTAATTGGATTATGTCATTCAATTTAACAAAATTTGTTGATTTACATCTCGGCAAAACAACAGATAAGAAAGGATAACATTTCATGAAATAAACACTGTTCAAATGAGCTCTCTTAAATAAAGAATCACAAGCAAAGCTTTTTTTGAACACACACAAAAAACACTATTTACCTCTTACCAAAAAATTTTCGTTTCTTATTTCAAAAATATAACATAGGCCTTCACCACTGATACAAATGATGCTATTCTACAAAATAAAAAATCATTAGTAGTTTTAATAAATGTACAAAAATATCATTCAAATAATTTGTTCAAAATCCACCATTTTTAACAGATAATATTGCTAGGTTCACTAGATATTCATTCTAGAACAAAGAATTATCGAATTTGACCTTAATCGTGTTCGAGAAATCAGATTTTATTCCCTGCGATCAAACAATTCCCGCAATGGAAAGCAAAACAAATAATAAAAAAAAACATTTTGATTGGTATTGTTTAGTTCTTTTTTGTAAAATTGGAATTGTAAAAGATAGATTGAAAATTTCAACGGATTTGAAGTCTGCGGAAAATGTTACACCAGATAGATACCTCATACGTTTGATTTTCTTGTAATACTAGGGGGCTCCGCCCCCTGCTCGCTTACGCTCGCCAACCCCCAGGGATTGCTACGCAATCCCATTTGGTTTGCTTCGCAAACCCACACTCCTTTTACATATGCCATTTGGTTTGCTTCGCAAACCAACATTCCTTTCGCACAGTGAAACTATCTGAATAATTTGTATTATCCTAATTTTACTTTCCGGTCCATGACGTCACAACGAGGGCTTCGCAACCTGCTCGCCGACCCCCGGGGATTGCTACGCAATCCCGTTTGGTTTGCTTCGCAAACTAATACCTCTTTCGCAAGTGATTTCACTTATTTTTACTTTAACACTTAATGCACCCTAAACTAATAGCCGCATCAGTAAAAAATCTTCTGCATCTTGTTGCCTGTACAATTTTAAGTAAACCGTGTTAATCTAAAACTTTACGATCTGTACTTTGTACTTTCTCGGTAAACCGTCTGAAAAGAGAGGGAAAAAAGCGAGCCTTTTTCCTCGCCAAATAAAAAGAAATCGTTTTCATGGCAATTGGTGCTACGATAAATTTGATATCTGGCAAACCCGATAGTAAAAAATACAACCCTCCGCGAATGCAATGCTCCCAAATTTGCTCCGCGAAATAAAAATTACGAAATTTGTGTCACCAACTTTTGATTGCATCCAATTTATTTATGAACCAATTTTAAAAATAATTGTACTGTAAGAAAGAGAACATTCTGAGGTATACTGCGATATTTTAAAAATTAAAAACTAATATTAATACGATATAGATATGACAGTTTTAGTTTTGCATCGGAAATTACGATCTGAAAGTTCCGAAAATTGTATGACCCACTTTTAATTGCATCGATTTTATTTATTAACCAATTTAAAAAATAATTGTACCATAAGAAAGAGTGTAATGTAATGTATTCAGTGATGTTCTCAAATTTAAAAAATAATGGTTTTTTCTGTAGATATAACTGTTGTGACAAAAAGTAGCGAAAATATCCAAAGATTCCGAATTTTGTATCACCAACTTTTGATCGCATCTAATTTAATTATTAACCGATTTCAAAAATAATAGTACCGTAAGAAAGAGTACATTCTGAGGTATACTGCGATATTTTAAAAATTAAAAACTAATAGTAATAAGATATAGATACGGCAGTTTAAAAAAAAGTAACAAAAAAGTCCCGATTTTTCCCGAATTTCAAAAAAATATTATCAAGAACCAAATTGAAATTTAAAAAAAAACTCGACGAGCTGCAAAAATTTACGTTGAGAGGTACTCTTAAAAAAAAACTCACGACTGAAGACTGAAAATTTGAATGTGTTTTGCTCACTCGCAGAAGAAATTTCACTTCTTCAACTTTAACACTTAATAAAACCTAAACTAATAGCCGCATCGGAAAAAAATCTTAATAATTATCCAGGGAATACGATGAAGAACAAAGCATGTTAATTTCATTTTTTCCGATCAGTACTTTCTCGGGAAACCGTCTAAGAATCGAGCTTAACAACACATTTTTCAATCCTGCGGCGGAGGCGGTAACTTTTTTTTAATATAGAGAGAAATAATTTGTCAATTAAATATTTATATTTTTGCAAGAAATTGTGACATCACGTCGATTGGATCTCTTCGCAATTCGAATTTGGCCGAATTTGACAATGACAAGGCCATCACTGCATTGCCAGTGGTGTTGGTTTGCGAAACAAATAAAAATAACAAAGGAATTCGTAGCAATCACCTGGGGTTAGCAAGCAGTAGCCACACCTGACCCTACAAAAAGAACTGTCACTGGCAACGCAGTGGCTAGTATAAAATTTAAAAATAAAGGACAGTATTTAATGCTGTTCCAGTTTAATATTTAACCCTCTGTTAGTCCTAATAGGTTGGTTAGATGCACTAATACTTTTTTAATGTAATGCAATGAAAAGACTAACTGTAAAAATGCATTATTCACAAATTTAAAATTATTATTATTTTTTTTTATTTTTTTTTTTACACTTATTTGCTTGAAGGCAAAATCTAAGTATAGTGGCAGGTTAATATAGTATTGTAAGCGGAAAACTAAAGCATAATACACCAAAGAGCAACGAGTTTAAAATAAGAATAAAAATGTGTGGTATGAAAATTACTAAAATCTCACTCTTCACAACTTTGTTTTAACAGAAAATTTATTTCAGAAGTGAAGAAATAGTATTAAAATATGTTTAACAATTAAAAACATTTTATTTTAAATAATAATGAAATACATTCAACAGACTAATTAATTAGCAAATTATTATTTTAAAAATATACTAACCTTTCCTTCATTCAAAACATCGCCAATAACAACTACCATAATCTGCAAGAAAAACAAGTTAGTAAAAATGCGAACAAATCAAGTAAGTTTTTAATAATATTTTTAACTTCAAGGCATTAGATGCTAATGAAATTTTCATATTTGTAGCCAATAATTTCATTCTTACAAAATTATTGTTTTTCTTTTTAATGTTTTTAGTATCAGTAATTGCACGAAAAGAACCGTCACATGGGACACTGCTGGCCTGCTAGTAGAAAATAAAAGAAACTTGCATCTTGTAAAAGATTCTTACTTCTCATTAATTTTAAGCTTACAAAAATATGATATGTTATAAAAAGGAATAAATGGAAATCAAATGTCTATTTTCACATTCTTTGAGTATTGACAAGTATTTCAAAGTTATATTTCAAGCACATACAAAATGTTTATACATAACACTTAAGAAAATTAAGCTTTTTTCTATAAACAGCATAGAATAAGTGTAATAACATCCACAGAACATGCCAATTCTGTGGAATTTTGAGCTTGCAATAAAAAAATTTACCAATTCCAAAAACTTTCTGCTTTAACCCATCTTTTCACAACTCTCAATTATCAGATAAGTGTGTCTATGCATTGACTTTTACATTCCAAATTTTAATTCCATAAATATTTGTTAAGTTGTTCTAGCAGTGTAAAGAATTCTAAGGGATCCATGCATAAAATTTCACAGTAAACTTAAGTAAAAATTAACAAAAAAAACTATACAACAAAAAGAAATTATTAAAATTGACAGTTAAAAGATTTATGTGCAAAATTGAAATGCTTTTGTAATAAAGCAGAAATTTTTTTTTTGAAAATGTCTTCATATTTTTTGTGAACGGGCTTCAATACTAAATAAATAACAAAAAAAAATTTCAAGATAGCAAGCTTTCACAATTTTAATAAATTGAGTGAATATATTTTGAGGATCTTCACACTAATCATATGGTGAATGGTTTAAAATTGGCCACATATGATTTAGTCGCACAGAATTTTTTAAACAAAACTAACATTGATGAGCAGGTTGGTGGGCAACACAACACACATCAGGCAATGGCCCAAGATGAAAATACTTGAAGGTAATTATTATCCCAATCAGCAAATACTGTTATTTAGTGTCTTCAGAGGGAGGATGATTTTCAATATACACAGTCCAGTCACATTAATGTGACCACCACCTACTTTTGACGTCAATGTGAAATAACCAATCACAAAAGGCAGGTGGCAGCACATTGCCGTGGAGTGTATATAAAGGATGTCCTAGGGCATCGGAAAGCATTTCAATCATTGGCGTAATGCAGAAACGTAGCGATTTATCCAACGTCCAAAAGGGCACGATTATTGGCTTTCGGGTCAAGGGTGGAAGCATTTCGGAAACAGCTAATTTTGTGAACTGTTCACATGCCGCTGTGGTAAAAGTATACCATGCATGGCAAAATGGCACTATCCAAAATCAGCGGCATATGTGGTGCATCACGGGCTATAGATGACAGAGGCGAACGAAAGCTACGGAGATGCGTTCAGGCGAATAGACGTGCAACTGTTGAGCAACTGACCGCCCAGATGAAGCAAGGGGCTACAAGAGTGTATCCTCAACAACGGTTCAGCGAATGTTGCTGTGCATGGGCCTTCGCAGCAGATGCCTGATTAATGCACCTATGCTGACTGCTGTTCATCGGTGACGAAGGCTGGAATTTACAAGCCAGTACCGCAACTGGACATGCACAGAGTGGCTTTTTTCGATGAATCCCGTTTTATGCTCCATCGGCCAGATGGACATTGGCGTATACAGCGTGAAATGACTGAAAGCAAACACCCAGCAACAATTGCCGGAAGGATCCAGGCTGAAGAAGGGAGCATTATGGTTTGGGGAATGTTTTCCTGGCATTCACTGAGTGCACTCATCATTGTGGAAGGCACGATGGATCAGCACAAGTACGCATCTGTCCTTGCGGACCATGTCCACCCCTACATGCGAATTATTTTTCCTCAGAATGATGGCATCTGCCAGCAGGACAATGCGAGGTGTCATACAGCTCGCAGTGTATGTGCGTGGTTCGAAGAGCACCAGGATGAGTTTATCGTACTCCCCTGGCCAACAAACTCACCAGATTTAAACCCAATCGAGAATCTGTGGGACCACCTCGATCGGGTTGTTCGAGCCATGGATCCTCAACCACGTAATCTAGCGCAGCTAGCCACTGCATTGGAGTCGACATGGTTCAACATCCCAGTGAACACCTTCAGAAACGTAATTGACTCTCTTCCTGCACGTCTTGCAACGGTCCGCTCTGCCAAAGGTGGTTATTCAGGCTTTGGACATTAATGTGGACTGTGTAATTTTGGGGTGAACTTAGTATCAGCAAAGTTGGCTTATTTACAAGTAACATGCTTATTGTTCAGTTATTTCATTTTCAATATCATTAAACATAATAGAAAGAAAATTAAATTTAAAATTTTGATTTAAATCAATGATTTTTGGTACTTTTCAGTTATTACCATACCAATGAACTTTGGCCCCAATTTGGCACTATTTGCTTCCACGCCAGCTTTATGGCATCAATTTAGCTTATTCCTTTGTTAGTCCATGGATTTCATGGAATTGCTAAGTCATGGCATAGTGGCAAAACTGTTTCTTCAAAAAGAAAATATTCTACACAAATAAAGATTGTGTTCGAATAACCACCTAATGAAATTACAATGTGACTATACAGGAATGATTATATAGCCTTCATTCATGCAGGAAAAAAAGGGTCATACTCTAACTGTTGAGTGTTTATGAGGGAGTGTAAAATGGCGCAATAAACGCCAGAGGTACTGTTGCCAACATACATTTAGACTCTTGTCTAATTGAACTTATGAGGTGCTGGCACTTCGGTAACTCTGTACGGAGGGGTCTGCTTCCATTCGACAGAGAGAGGCTATAACGGAAAAGTACCGATTTTTTAAATAGAAATCACTTGATTTAAATCAAGTTAATTTAAGTTGGCATACCTAGTCTCGCACAGTGAAAGTGTTACTAACACAGAAGAGAGACACCTAGGGAGGAATCGAACCTGGTCTACCTATAATTTACAGGTTGCTAGTGCACCACGATGTCCCCGATATGTTCAGGTAATAATGAACTTGAACTGTTTTGAAAGAAACTATCACGTTACTCCCAATTCTTTCAAAAGTTCTGAAGTTTTGCAAAAATTATTTGAACACATAAATGAGAACACAAAACAGTGAACACAAGTTTATTAAACTTTTTCTTTTTTAATTACGTTGAGGAATGGGTCATATTCACCATTTCCCTTCGTGCAGCCCAATATAAGCTAACCTTTGAAATATAGTTGTCAAGAGGCAGAACATTAAAATTTGAGTTGGACAAAGTAGCACAAACTGTCAAGTGGCTAAAAATCAATCTCTCCAGTGGAACACAGAGGGCACTCAGGAATGTCTTTTATACCAATCTGGCGCATATGTCCTTGGAGATAGTCATGTCCGTTTAAATTCTAAAGTTGGCCGCAAAGATTCGTCTGGGGAAATCCATTGGGACCAGATTAAGCACTTTAGAGGCAATAAACACAAATATGCTCATAATTTTTAAGTTTGGACATTCATTTTCTAAAACGGATCACATGCACAGGTGGGGGAAAGCTTAGGCACACATGCTTTTCGCTTGGTTCATGTAAATAAAGAAACTTCGTTCTTCTACAATTTTTTTTATAAAATCTAAAATCAAGGTATTAATCTTTAAAAAAAAATTTTTTTAGATAGATTCAATTATATTGATAAATAATAAAGCTAAAGTGAAAAAAACATTGAGAATTTACCATTCCTAAATCATGTGCTTCGATCCAAGGATGGCGTTGCTCTCCTTTGAAAACTGCTAAATCACCTTGAAGATTACCAACTACTAATTCATAATCCTATAAAATATAAGAACTATAATATGCAACAAGTGAGAGCTTTGTTATTCATGGTTTTAAACAAATCTTTTTTTTTAAAGCAATGTATCTTAAAATTGATTAATGGAAACAGTTTGTGAAAATATGCAGTTTGTGCAAGAAACAAACGTGATGTCAGGTTTTTGAAATCTTAATTATTTAAATTAAGTTCAATGAAAACACAACTAACAAAACAGAAAATGTAAAGCAGGTAAACTAAAAATAGCCTCGACTCCCAATAAGAAAGAAATCTTTTAACTAAGTGAAGAGGGTTCAGCCTCACTATATATACATATATAGTAGTTATCATAACATTAAAATTTACTAATATTTTGTAAAGCATATTGCAGGATTTGACTTTGTAAAGAAAAAAATTTCTAAGAGACTATTTGAAAGTCATACGAAAACAATTTCCACTATAAGCACTAACTAACAATGATTGCTTAGATTGGTTTATTTTTTCAGGAAAGAGATTTACTGTGCCCCTTTAACTCTCCTCCTATACCTTTTCCAATTACTGCTGGTTAAGTCAAATTTGATACAAACAACTTTTGATCGTAGAAAAGGTTTCTGAGCATTTTTGTAGTCCACAATACTCTTTAGCATTTAGGAAAGGTAAAATATTACTTGATTGCAAATTCGGAATAATACATGTCAACAATTGTAAGAGGAATTAGAAATTTAGACAAGACAAACTATATCCCCAGTAAATAATGCATTTTAAATCACAATTACATATCAAACCAAACCTTACATCATCATTATCAGCGTCACCCAAAGCAATAGCATTTTTAGCGATGTTTCCTTTGAACTCAAATTCCAATCGCGAAACAAAAGAGACGGCACGCATTTTGCATTCCTGAGATTTACTTCTTGTTTCGATTTCAAATATGGAAGATGAAGGAGGAAATTTCTGTGCGCCAACAATTTGAAAGATTTCTGTTGTTTTATATACACTGTTAAACAGAAGGATTAATTTAAAGATAAAATTTGGCGATCAAATCACGTGCAATAGGGCTTGAACACATTTCAAATAGGTAAACACTTATTTTTATTCCTAATCGAAAACAAATGTTTATTTCACTTCACTTCACATATAACGTTTCCAAGCCAGATTGAAATAGTATTTTTAATTAAGAAGATTTTCAGCCTCTAGATCGGATGGTTTCCGGTTCGAATCTGTGTCCGGGCATGGATGTTTGTAAGCGTATAGTGTAGAGGCGGCTGGTGTACCTTAAATCTATCGTGGCCGAAAGTCCTAACGTTGGGTTGGTGTGCAAGTTTGTAGAGTGGAGTGCCAGCTCAGGTGTTGCTTCGTCATCTGACCATGGTTAAAAATTACGAGGTGTTCTCCTCGGATCTTTCCCTTAAGGGATTGATTGCGGATCGTCGTCAATAGCCCGTTGTGTTGCTCTAGTTCGACGTTAATTAAAAATTATCAATTGCCAATTAACAGTAGGTAGGTATTTTAATTCACGTCCCACTGGTACAACGCACGGTCTCTTGGTGACGGTCTGGATCAATCCCGAAGTCTTTTAAGAGGAAGGTAAAAAAAAGTTAATTGAAATTAATGTCACACTGGAGCAACACAGCGAGCTATTAAGGCGCATTCTCACTAATCAAATTTAATTGATCGATTATATTCGATTAATAAAAGTTGAACGAAAACTATAGTGCTTTGTTTCAAAAGTTGATCAACTTTTTAGTGGATCAAGAAATATTTGACCCATTCAAACTTTATAGTTCAACTGAGGAGTAACTAAATATAAAAATAAAGATGCAAGAGCTGCAATTGATAAACTTGATAAAGTGTACGAAGTAAAAATTAGACTGATGATGAATTCGACATATTTGCTAAATCTGTAGCTGTCCAGCTAAAACTGATGCCTCTTTACTATAAAATCACCTGTGAGGAACAAATTCAAACAGAAATAACCCACAACGATTGGAACTCTTAACAACATCACCTGCGTTTTCACGTTCTCATCATACAACTCAAAGGTCGTCGTCAGTTTAAAATGAATTATGCAACAGAGAACCATGCGGAGATGATTCGCAGGAGCCATCTGATATACTTTCTGAAGCTAAACTTGCTAAAACGACGTTTATTACAATTTCTTCTGAAGTTAAATAAAACAAAATTGTCCTTAACCAAACTGTTACCAATCTGTAAAACTTCACGCACAGCTGCTTTCAACGCCATTTTAAAACTGAAACTGTTGATCAGTTTCTATTGAAATGTGTGAACCAAAACTGATTCAAGTCATATTCAACTTTTGTCGATCAATCATAAGCGGTGAATTAAACTTGATAAATTAAAGCGATGGTTCGGAATCAATCCTGGATGAGAAGATTCAATAACGTCTCGTAATTTTGAATCACAGGTCAGTCATCACAGGCCAGAACAACTGATCTGACAAACCACCGTCCGTACTTCCCCACCACGCCAAAGTGAGGATATTTGAGGCCACAACAAATTTAACGAGCATTAGAATCCATATATAAAACGGTCTTTGGTTTGATCGAGTTTTCGAACTCGCAAAATATCAAATGGAAGAAGGCAGGTGATAATTCATGTTTAAAATGTTAGAAAAGTCGAACAGGTTGGAAGAAAACAATGTTTTGAGTCCGCTTATTGTTCGCAACGTTTTAATACTTTACTCTAAAGAGGTACAAGTTTTGTTATAGTTTATTTTTATCTGATTTACAAAATATCCTTTAAGGAATATTTTATTTCTAAGCATATTGAACATCATTTTTGCCGCTTCATGTTATTTTAATCTAAAAGAATTCTTTTTATCACGATCTTAGCATAATGGTGGATGCAACGATGTATTATGTAATTAGCTAAAAATTATTTGATGTATTCCAAAAATTTATTTTTACAATGATTTTACTGCACATAAACAACTTTCAATGTTAGTTTTAGACGGAACCACGGTTACAAAAATATTTTAAATTTTAATACGGTTTTTCAATTCTTTTTCAAACTATACGCAGAAATTACCTATGTTTTCGTCTGTCAATATTCACACAGAATTCTGTTGTTTAGAAATGACCGAAATGATTTTCTGAAAACAAATGGGATCACTAGAAGAATAAAAGTAGGCACAAAGTTGGAGACTATCGTACACATTGACCTTCCTTTGTAAGAAATTAAGATGGTTATTATTAATAGAATCCCCAATCTGATTTTTAAAGTAAAAACCTTTTCAGTATTTATTAAAACGGCAATCAAGTGCTTTCCTTACAAATACAATTTTCAATAGATTTCACAAAGATTGACGGCCGTTTTAATCAGTTAAAATAGCGAAATATTATGAAAGTACAGTATTAAGAGGTTTCTCTCATAGGGGTATTAAGCCTATTGAAATTCATCGGTAAAGAAAACATGTTTAAATCACTAAGAATGTAAGACGAAAGTTATAAAAAAAATAATCGGAAAATTAAGTTACATTTGTTGAAGAACTGAGCTGCGTCCTAACGAATATTCAGAACATAACTTTAAAAAAAATATATTTTAGATTTAAGAAGCTATGTAAAATATTTCCAAGCTTCCAGAAATAGTTTCTAGGAATCACGTAATTTTGAAAAAATTAAAATTATAAATGTTGGTATAGTAATGTTTTCTGTCATTTTCACTAATGGAAAAATTACACAAATTCAGAATAGCACTGTCAAAGAAATGTTTCCAGAATTGGTTTTTACTTTAACACTTTTTAACAGCTTCTCCAAATACAAAAAGCAACCATCCCGTCCCCTGTGAGAGCCATGAAGGTCATCCCCGGGCAGCATTTTGTACATCTCTAAATTATCAATGGAACACCTTCGTCCTTTTGCCCCTCCCCCAAAGAACCAGGAAGTTACCCCTCTCATAATTAGCTACACCCCTACGATCAAGGAACAAGCTCCCGAAACCGCCTCATCAGGACTCCGCTCATCAAGGCGCTTAGGGTGGTTCAGGACTGCGAGAGGTAAACCGTAGAGTTAAGATTTAATTTCTGAGAACCTGTAATATTCTTTTCTGGGAAGGAATGTTATTCGTGTCATTTAAATTCGTATACTTGATTTTCTTTGTTATTTTTTGTGATTTCCTGTTCTGTGTATTGGGGGTGTAATTGAAGAGTATTATTGTTTTGGTTTCAACTTTGTAGCTTTTTATTTGTCTACGAGCTGAATAACTCGGCGTTGCTCGGCTTTCAAATACGACCGCGACAGCTAAAATATGACCGCGACATTTCCATGTATTAACTCTGATACACAGACCCTGTAGAACATGTTTCCTTGTCCATATCCATTTGTAGCAGGAAAACAAAGTATGGAGTTTAAAATTGGGGCTTCGAGGATCACTTTTAGGACTACCTGTGTGACAATTTTCCATTCCCTATATATATATATATATATATATATATATATATATATATATATATATACAGGGTGGTCCCGAATTCATGGTACAAACTTTAATGGTAGGTACAGGACATTGTAACAATGATTTATTGTATAGGAATGTATAGTCGCAAGTGACGCGGTGAGGCGTAAACAGGGGAAATAAAAGGAAAGAGAAATGGAGTGATCGGTTGGTATCATTGCCGGTAGAGGGCAGTAGATGTCTAGCCGCTGTTGAACATGATGCATCGCAGTAGGGAAAAGCGCCATTCACAATTGTGCTGCCGTAGACGATGGGTGACTTTACGTATGCAGAAAAAGCAGACATGCATTACATGTACGGCCGGGCAAATGGTAACGGCAGAGCTGCGTTACGAATGTATCGCGCGGAGTATCCTGATCGACGAATGCCGGATCATAGAATTTTTCAACGGTTACATCGTCAACTTTGTGAAACAGGTGCGTTCGACGTTAACAGACATGGCGCTGGTCGAGTAAGAGCTGTACGCACTCCAAGGCTGGAAGAAAGCATCTTGAACATTGTGGCTGATAGACCCGAGTCAAGCACAAGAACTGTTGCGCGTGACGTAGGTGTGAGTCATCAGACTGTATGCAGAGTGTTAAACGAAAATCGCTTACACCCCTTCCATTTTCAGAAAGTACACTTCAGCATTGATGTACGGAATTACCTGAATGCCACGTTTGGTACTCGATGGATTGGGCGTGGTGGACCAGTCCCTTGGCCACCCCGATCTCCCGATTTATCGAGCCTCGATTACTTTTTATGGGGACATCTAAAGCATCTTGTTTATGAGACTCCAGTTGACTCAGATGAGGATCTCGTCGCTCGCTTATCTGTAGCTGCTGCAGGTGTGCGTGAAATACCAGGCATCTTTGAACGTGTACGCCAATCGCTCCACCGACGCTGTCAAGCATGTATCGATACTGGTGGACGCAATTTTGAACAATTACTGTAAACATGACACTTGTCAACAACGCTTTCAATAAAATCTTTGTTTTTCCTTTCGGCCGTTATTTCCCCTGTTTTCGCCTCACCGCGTCACTTGCGACTATACATTCCTATACAATAAATCATTGTTACAATGTCCTGTACCTACCATTAAAGTTTGTACCATGAATATATATATATATATATATATATATATATATATATATATATATATCAGATGGAAGACAAAATAATACGAACGCCTGTGAAAAAGTATAACGTATTTCACACCTGCAGTACAGCCGCGCCACCTGCAACAGAAGTCTGCCCCCTAGTGGGCGTGAAGAGGAAGGTATCAGTCTCTCAACAGCAGTCACCTGCGTTGCATACGTCTATCGAACTGTCTGTGATAAGTTGAAATGTCAGACCTGTCAAAGTTCCAAAGAGGAATGATTGTTGGAGCGCGTTTAGGTCGAGCATCGGTAACGGAAACAGCAAACCTTTTGGGGTTTGCAAGGAGTACGGTATCAGCCGTTATGACAGCGTACACGAAATAGGGTAAGACAGCGTCTTCAAAGCACAACAGTGGCCGAAAGTCAAAGCTTGCTGATAGGGATAGCAAGCGCACAGTAGCCCAAAAGCACAAGCAATCGTGTGGAATGTCGTTCTACGCCAAACACTGTGCGATTCCACTCCAATTCTGTCGGCCCCAACGGACGTGGTAACTTCACACATCTCGCAGATGTGAGATTGGAGCGTGTTTCGAATCCACTCCAAACCGTTTTTCTCGTATAATGTTAAACTGGGAAATTGGGTTCTGTTCTTGATACTAAATTTTGGAGAGGACGGATGTCGTATGACACACCCAAAAGTTGCAACCCTTTGATCTTTACCGACTCATGGTGGAAAACAAATTTGGCTCTGCAAACTCTTTAAATCGCCACCCCGACTCGAGATTTTGACGATACAATTAATGTCGTTTCTCGGAATAGCTTCATGTGTGGAGGGAGAGAAGTTGTGCAAATTCGGTGTAAACGCGGCTCTAGAGGGCGTCACTTCCGTTGTTAAAGAGGAATTTTGTGAATGAGCTCAATGGGATTCTTTTTCGTTTTTAATTCTTCTTAAACGATTCTTCACGGGTGCTCTTCAATTAAGGGGGTCCGGGACACATTGAAAAAAAAAAATTATTAATTAATTTAGAATTTTGAATTTTTTTGTACTGATTACCCATCTAACTAATAAGCAAAATCACAACACAAAAGTTTTCCAAAAGTTCTTTAAAAATTTAAAATTAAAATTTTTTGAAAAAAAAGGGGTCATTTTAAATTGCTAAGGCTCAAAACATTCTGGATCAATTTTCAAAATTCTTGCATTAAATTATTCACAAATTTATTAACTTTAATTTTGATTCAGGAATTTAAAAAATATTAATTTAATAAAAAAAGAAAAATATTTGAATGAAAATATTTGAAAATTTTAAGGTACTTTTTTTTAAAAAAGTCATATTTTTAAAAGTAAGAGTATTAAAATAGATCTAAGAAACAGAGAGAAACGAAGAGCTGCTAAGAGACAAAGAGAGCTAAGAAACAGAGCATTAAAATTAGATCATAATAATTGTTATGATTTTTTTGAAAATTTAAAAGGTTCCTAACTCCTTAAGCCGTTTTTCATTATTTTTTCATCAAATCCGCCTGAAACTGTTTGTGGATTCCAAATTTGTGAAAAAAGAGGGGGTTCGCATTCAAATTATCGGACCAAGCATCCAATTTAATATGATGACGGCCCCTTAGACAAATTTTAAACATTGATATTGATAGAAAACATTCATCGCAATCGATTGCTACGTTCCGTTTTGTTCTGTGATGAAAATTGTGCAATTACGATCGGATATGTCACGCGCGGCTGTACCTAAAATAGAGATTTCATATTATATTTAAATTTAAATAGTGGATTAATGTAAATGTATCATGAAATTTCCATCCGATGTATGTATAAAAACTAATGGAAATAGGGATATTTTTCACTGCACAAATTCTGATTTAAATATGTGTGTGACAGCAGTAAAATCACAAAAGTTTATAAGTGTGTGTATGTATATATATGTGTATATTTATAGACAGAAAACTCTGTTTATTTGGGACTTACTCTAGATGCCGAACTATACTTCACTAAACAAATTCAGAAATGTGCCAATAAATCACTCAAAAAATTAAGAATCATGAAAAGCCTTTGTGACACAAATTGAGGAGCATGCCTGTAACGTTACAACTGGGAGGTCCCTCTGACCACAGCTTTCATGGTGGTCCATGAATTTATGGCCGGATGGGGGGGGGGTATCCCCTTCTCTTTGGTCGTTAGCGGCTTCGGAAGAACGTGTGGGGTCTTCTCTCGAGAAAAGGAGAATCGTGGAAAACCAGAACGTTAGCGGACCGAGGAACTCTGCTCCGGATTGAGGCCGCGGGACTGAAACCCAAAATTGTACAGTATCTATTAGCCTCGAAATAGCTTTAACATATATGTATTCTTCTTTAATTAATTAAATGTGCTGTAATTTTAAATGTCGTTTTAATTCTCTTCAAGCCACTCGCCACGCAACCTATACCCACGACGTTACAATGCCCCAAAACCTTAAAAACTACCTACACCGCATTGATTCGACCAGTTATAGAATATGCTTCGCCCATCTGGTCTCACGCCTCGACCTCGACACTTAAGAAGCTTGATAACATACAAGCAAAAGCCTAAAGATTATAACTGGTGCTGTCTCTTCCACAGACAACATTAAATCACAACAGGAATGTGATCTGCAGTCACTCGATATTAGAAGAAAATGTAGTGTCATCATCTTTATCAGCAAGATTAGAAGTCGTGAGGAGGAACGTGTTAGTAAACAAACCCCTTTTGAAGTGGGGCGAAAATACAAGACTCGAGCGATCCTCCACCTTACACTATGACCTAATGGTCAGGCAGCAAACTGGACTAGAGCATAACACATATGAGATTCTGCAAGAGCCAATTTTGTCTTCGACTCTTCCGGAGAATACCAAAATTATAACTCACTTTCTCGAACCGTGTTCTAAAAAAGAAGTAACTTCGGCTATTAAAACAAAAGGTGACAAAATCATTGCGTCGTATTCTGGAGAAAATTTTGTATTTGCCTTCACTGACGGTTCCTCAGATGAAACTCTAGACCACGGAGGAGTTGGTGTCAACTTTTCTTTCCCACAGAGTAGAAGCACACAGCAATTTAAAATAGGAGGAGGCAAAATAGCTTCAAACTACACTTGTGAACTCATTGCCATCCAAAAAGCCCTAGAGGAGTATATGAATCTTGAAGAAAATGAAAGAGCCAAAGGGTTAATCATCTTCAGTGACTGCAAAGCTACTCTTCAGGCAATTTTAAGGGGTTCTTCGAGGCTCATTATAGATATTCACCGTACACTTCGTAAGATCTTCCATTTGGGGAAACAGCGCACCATGCAGTGGATTCCCGCGCATGTTGTCATTGCTGAAAACGAGTTGGCTGATGCCCTGGCAAAAGAAGCAGGACTTTTAAACACCAACAAGGTTACTCATGTCACTCTCAGCGATATCAATTCAGTGGCTAAGGCAAAACTCAACGATAGGAAAATCAAAATCAAACACAAAATCCCCGAAATCAGTACCAGTAGAACTCTCGCAGCACACTAACAAGACTCCGGACGGGACACTTTAGGGTCATGAAGATTAATAAAGACCGGACAAGGACTTACTGCCTATACAAAAACTGCCCAGACATAGAACTAGCCCCCAAACATCTTTTCACCTGTCCCGCTATTTTGGCGCAATTGCAGCAAATAAGTGACAATCCGCGGGAGAACTTATATGAAGAAAATTGCCTTCAAATCGCAGATGCTGTATATGGGACCTTTGGCCCTATTTAAATTTATTTTCTATCCATGACACGACACCAACCAACCAACCATAGGTATACTAGCCACTGCGTGGCCAGCACGGCTTTGCCCGTGAAAGTTGTTTCGTGGAGTCACGTGTGACCACTGCTCGCTAACGCCCGGTCATTACTACGAATTCTAAAAACGATCGCAATAGCTCATTGTGTTTGTCCGGTGCAACGTCAATTAATTGCCTACCAAAAACAATCGTGAAAACGATTACAAAGGACGTAAAAGTCGTGACGTCATTGTCCAATGCGTCCATATTCGTATTGCAAAAATAAAAAAGTTACAATTGAAAAATTATTTATTAAAAAAAAATTCGAATGTATAAGGTATCGATCTTATGTAAAATTTTCTGCGGATTTCAAAATCGTTGAAATTTTCAATCTATATTTAAGGTATACACCCGATTTTACAAAAAAGAACTAAACAATGCCAGTCACATTTCTTTTATTTATTTTGCATCCCTTTACTCGAATCGTTTGTACGCAGGAAATGAATATGTGATCTCTCTATCGCGAAGGCCAAATTCGTATTAGAAAAATATAAAAGTTACAGTTAAAAATTTTTTATTTGAAGAAAATCATATTTTTAGGCAGCGATCTAATGTATAATTTTCAGCAGATAGCAAATCCGTTGAAATTTTTACTCTATCTTTAACGATCTAGGACAGGGATGGCGAACCTATGACCTGCGGGTCAGACACTGACCCATGCAGGATTTTTAAATGACCCACGCGTTGATTTTGATGACTTATCAACATTTCATCATACACATAAAGAATTTTAATTATTTTTCGAACCCCTCTTTTAAAAAATATGAAAAAAAATACAAGTGTTAATAAAGAACTTAAAAATGAAAAAAAAAAATGAATGCATGAATTAAATTTAGATTGATGGACTATAGATAATGCTATTTTAAGATTTATATGAATGCCGCTTGAGTAGAAAATGTAAATTTATTAAATACCGCTTGAGAATGAACAAATGTTGTAAATACTAATAATAAAGACAGATTTATTAAGGCCCCATTCATGTGAGGCGCGTAAAACGCGCGTTTGGTGAGGCTAGCGAGGTCCCGCTCTTCAAGGTATCTTGAATTAGAGGAATAAAAAAACATAATTTAATGGCGGGACCTCGCTAGCCTCGCCAGACGCACAAATTATAATGATCCCACACTAAAAATTGAAAATGACTCCGAGACCACCCTGTACTGGAGAGCTAGAGAACGCCTAAGGCTACAATGACTTCGGTCAACTCTGTTTTTGTGGTATCGTATTGTCTTTGCAATTGTACCCTGCCTTGCCATTAGAAATAAAAAAAAATATTAAACGTGGGATTCTTTACCAAATAATTTTATATCAATGTAGAAACTTGCTAATGCTCTTTTAACGAATATGAATGAATCCACATATTCATGTGAAAAATGCTTTCTTCGATGAATTTTGTAAAGTCTGGCAATAAAACTCGGAAATGAATTAATTGACTGCAAAATACGTTAAAGTATTGAATACTGAATATGAACCTAATATTAAGAAATTATCTGCCAAAACTACAAAAGATTTTTCATTAAATATACTTAAACTTTATTCTACATACACATACATGTATATTGTACATACACATATTATCTATTAAAATATAATATTTCATATGTATGTCGTTTTCTTTTCCTTGTTAACCAAAAACTCAGTGCAGGGAGGCTGGGCATAATTTCTCCCCTCTTATATCGATTTTTTGCTCTTCTCTTGCAAAAGTAAAAGTTGTAAAACAAAAAGAAATTGTTAACTTTTTAATAGATTAAAAAATTGAGAACGAAAAAAAGTAGTTTTTAACCATTCTCCCTTCCTTTTTTCCAAGTGACCCACGCCCTAGTACTAAAAAAATAATGAACAAAATTTGACCAACTTCTTAAAAAGGTTCGCCGTCTCTGATCTAGGAGATAGAAAAAGAACTGCATAACTCCAGTTAAAACTGTTTATTTGTTTTGTTTGTCCAAAGAAATCGTTACTCGGGAAATGAAATGGCAAAAATAAATTTAGAACTGCATAACTCCAGTTAAAACTGTTTATTTGTTTTGTTTGTCCAAAGAAATCGTTACTCGGGAAATGAAATGGCAAAAATAAATTTAGAATATGTGATTTCTTTATACTGTTGCCATTCTAAGGTAAACAATAATAATATTAAATGCCAATAAATTAATTTAAATATGTTCTAGATTAAATTTTTAAGTGCCATAGATCAGGGCTCGAAATACCCGGGTGCACTGTGCACATGAAAATAAAATTGTGCACCTATTTTCCCCCCCTAGGTGCACGCAATGCACCTAACGTTAAAAAAAAGGGAAGGGTGAGGGGAAACGTGTTTAATGTTTTTTGATGGTTGAACAAAATATTAGTATCGATCTCTCTCGCTCTAAATAAACGTTTTTAAAATTCATAATTACACACTATACGAAATCAAACTCGCTAGGCCGTAACGGGTCTATACAGGAGGAAAGTTTACTTGTGTCACTGCCACCAGAACTTTCCGATGATCGAAACATTTACCAGATGGCTCTGACGTAGTAACGGTCGCGACAGCCGTACGCCGGAGAAGGGAGAATTTCGGTTTTTAAATATTTTTATTTACTATCTACTACGAAAAAACCTATATAAACATACCCAACTAATTAAGTACTTTACATTACATTAATACTCTTATATTTCGGGTTTTTAAAAAATGTGTACCTAAAATATAATCTGTGCACCTAATTTAAAAACTTAGGTGCACAAGGTGCTCCTGTATTAAAAAATCTATTTCGAGGCCTGCCATAGATTCGTCAGGACAGTACACACAGGACACAGACAGAGAAATACTTCCTTTTATTATAGTAGAGATATCGAGCTTACAGTTCGCATTTCAGTTTCAGATGTGTTTTCTAGTTTTCAGAGCACTTATGTTCAATATTCTTTTGCTGCAACATTAGCCCCTTTTAGCTAATCTTTATCAAACTCTGATATGTCACATTTGCCTTCAGAATTCAATTCATCCATCAAGTTTGCTGAACACTCCTAAGAAATAGGGTTCAAATAAGAAAATATTATTTAACGGCAATAATAGATACGAGGGCAGTTCAATAAAGAATGATTATAAATGAATAAAAAATAATTTCCTGTTCTACTAATCCACCAAATTTTTATGGTCTTTATCAAAATACTCTCCATTACATGCTATCTCTACACTTATCCCATCTCTTTTCCAGTCTTCAAACGCCTGCTGCAAGCCATTTTTTTGACAGGTCCTTCAAAATCGCCTCGGCAACTTTTACCACTGCCTGTGATGATGAAAACTGCTTTTCCCGGAGGTATTTCTTCAAATTCGGGAAAAGAAAAAAAAATCGCTTGGGCTACATCAGGACTATATGGATGATGGGGAACAAATATGCCATTGGTTTTCGAAAGATCTGAAGATATTTTAAGGTGAAAATAAAATTTCAATGCAGTGTTTTGCACTTCGCGTGTCACATCAATTTTTGCCGTAGGCGAAAGTAAAACTAGGCGTTTTTGGCCGGCTGCCAAGGCCTCAGCAATGACGTCATGACCGTGAAACTTGCGCTATCTATTCTCCACTTATCATTCAATACATTCAATATGAATTTTAGTTTTCTTGATTTTTTTTTAATCACCGTTAAAAAATTAAGATTCTTCTTTATTGAACAGCCCTCGTATTACTTAAAATACATTGTTGCACTGCAAAGGTTAAATAATTCCCTTAAGATTTTTTCTTTTCGATGTAGACAATGAAAACCCATTTTTTGTTCTCCGTTGGTTAGATATTCAGACCTTAGCATATTTTGTTTTTGTTGTAACGTGAGGGTTGGTAATTAATGTAATGTTACACTGAAGCAATACAACGGGCTATCGTTACATTCTGAGATGACTTTCGATGACTAAATCTTGCAATTTAAAATCTCGGTCAGATGACGAGGTCAACATTACATGAGCTGGCACCAAACTTCCAAACCGCGCCAACGTGACAGATGACTTTTGAGGCCAACCGATTTAACCTACACCAGCATACACGACGGTCTTTTGGTTGATCCTAGTTTCGAACTCGTAACTCACCTGTTTCTGTTTCGTCACTCTACCAACTAGGCTACCACAACCTCTATTTTTGTTTGGAAATCACGAACTTTTGTCAGTCAACCTCTTTTTAAAGGATCGTGAAGATAAATAAAACTAATTGTTAAAATATACACTTTCTCTGTGCCAATACGGAAACCAAATGGCTAAAGGTACCTCAAATTGATATCGTTAAAGCATTGCTGCCAGGATTAAACAACGAAATACACTTAATTAAAAAAAAATTATTTTATGTTGAAATGATACTTTTACTTAATAATTTAGTGACAATATTGTCCATTTTCATTAAATTTCTATAAAAATTCGTTTGAATAGGAATTCTGAGAAAGTACGCAATGCGAAATTCATGTTTGTACCAAACGTTAGGATGAAACTATCCTCTTTAAGCATAGCTATTTTGTGGTACACACACACACACACACACACACACAAGTTCTAGTTAATGAAAAAAGCCTTAACCTTTAGACTACGGCCTTTAGACTTAGTACAGCAGTTCTACCATGATCGCGCCAAGAAAAGATTTAGACAACGACCAGTACATCAGTTGTACCTTGAAAGTTGAAAGAATCGCGCTATAAATAATTTAGATAGCCGGTACAGAAGTTGTACCACGATCGCGCCAAGAAAGAAATTTAGACAACGACCAGTACATCAGTTGTACCTTGAAAGTTGAAAGAATCGCGCTATAAATAATTTAGATAGCCGGTACAGAAGTTGTACCACGATCGCGCCAAGAAAGAAATTTAGACAACGACCAGTACATCAGTTGTACCTTGAAAGTTGAAAGAATCGCGCTATAAATAATTTAGATAGCCGGTACAGAAGTTGTACCACGATCGCGCCAAGAAAGAAATTTAGACAACGACCAGTACATCAGTTGTACCTTGAAAGTTGAAAGAATCGCGCTATAAATAATTTAGATAGCCGGTACAGAAGTTGTACCACGATCGCGCCAAGAAAGAAATTTAGACAACGACCAGTACATCAGTTGTACCTTGAAAGTTGAAAGAATCGCGCTATAAATAATTTAGATAGCCGGTACAGAAGTTGTACCACGATCGCGCCAAGAAAGAAATTTAGACAACGACCAGTACATCAGTTGTACCTTGAAAGTTGAAAGAATCGCGCTATAAATAATTTAGATAGCCGGTACAGAAGTTGTACCACGATCGCGCCAAGAAAGAAATTTAGACAACGACCAGTACATCAGTTGTACCTTGAAAGTTGAAAGAATCGCGCTATAAATAATTTAGATAGCCGGTACAGAAGTTGTACCACGATCGCGCCAAGAAAGAAATTTAGACAACGACCAGTACATCAGTTGTACCTTGAAAGTTGAAAGAATCGCGCTATAAATAATTTAGATAGCCGGTACAGAAGTTGTACCACGATCGCGCCAAGAAAGAAATTTAGACAACGACCAGTACATCAGTTGTACCTTGAAAGTTGAAAGAATCGCGCTATAAATAATTTAGATAGCCGGTACAGAAGTTGTACCACGATCGCGCCAAGAAAGAAATTTAGACAACGACCAGTACATCAGTTGTACCTTGAAAGTTGAAAGAATCGCGCTATAAATAATTTAGATAGCCGGTACAGAAGTTGTACCATGATCGCGCCAAGAAAGAAATTTAGACAACGACCAGTACATCAGTTGTACCTTGAAAGTTGAAAGAATCGCGCTATAAATAATTTAGATAGCCGGTACAGAAGTTGTACCACGATCGCGCCAAGAAAGAAATTTAGACAACGACCAGTACATCAGTTGTACCTTGAAAGTTGAAAGAATCGCGCTATAAATAATTTAGATAGCCGGTACAGAAGTTGTACCACGATCGCGCCAAGAAAGAAATTTAGACAACGACCAGTACATCAGTTGTACCTTGAAAGTTGAAAGAATCGCGCTATAAATAATTTAGATAGCCGGTACAGAAGTTGTACCACGATCGCGCCAAGAAAGAAATTTAGACAACGACCAGTACATCAGTTGTACCTTGAAAGTTGAAAGAATCGCGCTATAAATAATTTAGATAGCCGGTACAGAAGTTGTACCACGATCGCGCCAAGAAAGAAATTTAGACAACGACCAGTACATCAGTTGTACCTTGAAAGTTGAAAGAATCGCGCTATAAATAATTTAGATAGCCGGTACAGAAGTTGTACCACGATCGCGCCAAGAAAGAAATTTAGACAACGACCAGTACATCAGTTGTACCTTGAAAGTTGAAAGAATCGCGCTATAAATAATTTAGATAGCCGGTACAGAAGTTGTACCACGATCGCGCCAAGAAAGAAATTTAGACAACGACCAGTACATCAGTTGTACCTTGAAAGTTGAAAGAATCGCGCTATAAATAATTTAGATAGCCGGTACAGAAGTTGTACCACGATCGCGCCAAGAAAGAAATTTAGACAACGACCAGTACATCAGTTGTACCTTGAAAGTTGAAAGAATCGCGCTATAAATAATTTAGATAGCCGGTACAGAAGTTGTACCACGATCGCGCCAAGAAAGAAATTTAGACAACGACCAGTACATCAGTTGTACCTTGAAAGTTGAAAGAATCGCGCTATAAATAATTTAGATAGCCGGTACAGAAGTTGTACCACGATCGCGCCAAGAAAGAAATTTAGACAACGACCAGTACATCAGTTGTACCTTGAAAGTTGAAAGAATCGCGCTATAAATAATTTAGATAGCCGGTACAGAAGTTGTACCACGATCGCGCCAAGAAAGAAATTTAGACAACGACCAGTACATCAGTTGTACCTTGAAAGTTGAAAGAATCGCGCTATAAATAATTTAGATAGCCGGTACAGAAGTTGTACCATGATCGCGCCAAGAAAGAAATTTAGACAACGACCAGTACATCAGTTGTACCTTGAAAGTTGAAAGAATCGCGCTATAAATAATTTAGATAGCCGGTACAGAAGTTGTACCACGATCGCGCCAAGAAAGAAATTTAGACAACGACCAGTACATCAGTTGTACCTTGAAAGTTGAAAGAATCGCGCTATAAATAATTTAGATAGCCGGTACAGAAGTTGTACCACGATCGCGCCAAGAAAGAAATTTAGACAACGACCAGTACATCAGTTGTACCTTGAAAGTTGAAAGAATCGCGCTATAAATAATTTAGATAGCCGGTACAGAAGTTGTACCACGATCGCGCCAAGAAAGAAATTTAGACAACGACCAGTACATCAGTTGTACCTTGAAAGTTGAAAGAATCGCGCTATAAATAATTTAGATAGCCGGTACAGAAGTTGTACCACGATCGCGCCAAGAAAGAAATTTAGACAACGACCAGTACATCAGTTGTACCTTGAAAGTTGAAAGAATCGCGCTATAAATAATTTAGATAGCCGGTACAGAAGTTGTACCACGATCGCGCCAAGAAAGAAATTTAGACAACGACCAGTACATCAGTTGTACCTTGAAAGTTGAAAGAATCGCGCTATAAATAATTTAGATAGCCGGTACAGAAGTTGTACCACGATCGCGCCAAGAAAGAAATTTAGACAACGACCAGTACATCAGTTGTACCTTGAAAGTTGAAAGAATCGCGCTATAAATAATTTAGATAGCCGGTACAGAAGTTGTACCACGATCGCGCCAAGAAAGAAATTTAGACAACGACCAGTACATCAGTTGTACCTTGAAAGTTGAAAGAATCGCGCTATAAATAATTTAGATAGCCGGTACAGAAGTTGTACCACGATCGCGCCAAGAAAGAAATTTAGACAACGACCAGTACATCAGTTGTACCTTGAAAGTTGAAAGAATCGCGCTATAAATAATTTAGATAGCCGGTACAGAAGTTGTACCACGATCGCGCCAAGAAAGAAATTTAGACAACGACCAGTACATCAGTTGTACCTTGAAAGTTGAAAGAATCGCGCTATAAATAATTTAGATAGCCGGTACAGAAGTTGTACCACGATCGCGCCAAGAAAGAAATTTAGACAACGACCAGTACATCAGTTGTACCTTGAAAGTTGAAAGAATCGCGCTATAAATAATTTAGATAGCCGGTACAGAAGTTGTACCACGATCGCGCCAAGAAAGAAATTTAGACAACGACCAGTACATCAGTTGTACCTTGAAAGTTGAAAGAATCGCGCTATAAATAATTTAGATAGCCGGTACAGAAGTTGTACCACGATCGCGCCAAGAAAGAAATTTAGACAACGACCAGTACATCAGTTGTACCTTGAAAGTTGAAAGAATCGCGCTATAAATAATTTAGATAGCCGGTACAGAAGTTGTACCACGATCGCGCCAAGAAAGAAATTTAGACAACGACCAGTACATCAGTTGTACCTTGAAAGTTGAAAGAATCGCGCTATAAATAATTTAGATAGCCGGTACAGAAGTTGTACCACGATCGCGCCAAGAAAGAAATTTAGACAACGACCAGTACATCAGTTGTACCTTGAAAGTTGAAAGAATCGCGCTATAAATAATTTAGATAGCCGGTACAGAAGTTGTACCATGATCGCGCCAAGAAAGAAATTTAGACAACGACCAGTACATCAGTTGTACCTTGAAAGTTGAAAGAATCGCGCTATAAATAATTTAGATAGCCGGTACAGAAGTTGTACCATGATCGCGCCAAGAAAGAATTTAGACTACAGCCGTTACAGCAGTGTATCTTGAACGTTATACGAATCGCGCCAAGAAAGATAATGACAATGATAATTTTTAATTAACGACGTACTAGAGCAACACAACGGGATATTGACGACGGTTCTTGGTAATGGTAATGGTAATTTTAGTTAACGTCGTACTAGAGCAATTAAACGGGCTATTGACGACGGTTCTTGGTAATGGTAATGGTAATTTTAGTTGACGTCGTACTAGAGCAATTAAACGGGCTATTGACGACGGTTCTTTTAATGGTAATGGTAATTTTAGTTAACGTCGTACTAGAGCAACACAACGGGCTATTGACGACGGTTCTTGGTAATGGTAATGGTAATTTTAGTTAACGTCGTACTAGAGCAACACAACGGGCTATTGACGACGGTCTGGGATCAGTCCCTTAAGGGGTCCGCCTACCTTAAAATAGCGAATTTCGACGAAAATTCTAAATTTTTTTTTATTACGTACTATTATTGCCTGCATTTTAACGTTTCCAAAACTGTTTCATTTTTAATTATACGACATTTAGAACCAAAGATATCGTTATTTAAACGCAAAGTGATAGCAGTCGAATAAAACCGGAAGTGTCAATTCGAAACCGGACGTTAAAGGAAAAATCGAGTTTCATTCTTCTGTATTATATCACAACATATATCACAATGGGATATTATATCACAATGGCAGAAATTAAGCGAGCTACTTTTAACCGTTTATAAGGATACCTATGTAATTACCCTGTATATTACTTTGTAAAAATATAATTTCTTTTGTAGCAAAAACTTTAAATGCATTTTCCCGCAAATGATAATTTTACAAAATAGTTACCACCGTTTTTTCAATAACTTCCACAATTTTTAATATTTTTACTAGAAATTTTGTACATGCATTTTAAATACTATTAACTATGATATCAACTAAAATTTTTAAATAATATAGTATATTCTTTGATTTATAGCTGCTTTTGTGAATAATCTGCTACAAATTTTGAAATTTTTCATGAATATGTGCGTTACATGGCATATCTTCTTATGTTTACAAAATATTTCTTAGATTTTAGTCCATTTTGAAGATTGTGGTTACATTTATATTGTAAACAAAGGAAATTGATTTTAAGATATTATTTTTTTTTCTACAGCTCTATATAACCGTTTCCATAAAATTTTATTAAAATTTACCTTGAATAACCAATTTTTTCAAATGGCAACAAAGAATAATTTTTTTTTGGTACCATTTCTTTGTTTTACATCTGTTTTTTTTTTTTTTAACTATATAAAAACATAAAAAGCAAAAAGCTAAAACAATTAAAAAAAAAAAGTTGTCGACGGTAGGCAGATCCCTTAAGGGAAAGAATCGAGGACAACACCTCGTAATTTTGAACCACGGTCAGATGACGAAGCGACACCTGAGCTGGCACCCCACTCTCCAAACTTCCACGCCAACCCAACGTGAGGACTTTCGGCCACGACATATTTAAGGTGCACCAGCCGCCTCTACACCATACGCTTACAAACATCCATGCCGGGACCCGGATTCGAACCAGGAACCTTCAGATCTAGAGGTTAGCTCCTTAACCACTATACCGGTTGGTCGGCTCGCGCCAAGAAAGAATAGCACTTGTTATATCTATAGCCGCAGTAAAAAGGTTAGGCGTACGCATGTGCTAGTTGTCAAAACTGTTCTTATTCGTGAAATATTAGTAAATCATATATATTATTATATTAGAACATGACGTATTACAGAATATATGGAAGAATAATTCCAATCTAGTTAAATGAAACTTCCAGATTAAGAAAGAGTCGACCTACAGCAGAAACTCATCAACAGATTTAAAAAAAATGTTTACTTTTTGTTGTTTAAAGACTACGTAGCGCTCTCTGCGGGAATTTGTTTGCTCGCCGTAGCATTCAGAGGAACAGAAGAGCATAGATAATAAAGGTATTAACTGTAAGAGAAAAATAAAACCACCTGCGGTATGTAGGTACTTAATTAACGTCACATTAGAGCAGTGTTTCCCAAACTTTTGACATGTGTGTACCCCTTCTATAATTTTCGTAATACTGAGTACCCCTCGTCGAAAAAATGGATGTATTCAATTTCCGTAATTCAAATCTTCTGGCATGGATGCTGTGTTAATGTTAAACGGATATCTTATCCATACAATATTTTTGGTTAAATCAGGGAAATAGTTTTTCAAGCCCACTTGCAAACTCTCCAAATGCTGTGTTATGCATTTCAGAGTATCAGCATCAATTTTAGTAGTCGAACTTGTTATAAACTCATGAAGAGAGGGAAACGAGTCTACTTCTCCATTACCAAATCTCTTTTGCCATAACTTTAGTTTTGCGATGGCAGCGTTCACTTTAGATTGAACGTGAAACAACGAAATTTCTTTGCCTTGTAACGATAAGTTGAGGCAATTTAAAACAGAGACTATATCTGCTAAGTATGCTAGTTTACAAAGCCATTTCCAGTCATGTAAACAATTTCTCAACTCAAATCCATCATTAAGAAAACATTGAAGTTCATGTCAAAGCTGTGCCTGTCAAGCCGGTTGCGCCCGACGAAGGGTTAACAAAGCTGTTTCTGTAACGAAGTGTGGTATATTTCCGCCGTGTC
Source organism: Metellina segmentata (assembly GCA_947359465.1). NCBI lineage: Eukaryota > Metazoa > Arthropoda > Arachnida > Araneae > Tetragnathidae > Metellina > Metellina segmentata. The sequence goes on along the minus strand of OX375877.1, from coordinate 121,919,268 downwards.
ACTTCGGACCATCTCACCCCTCAAAAGACTGTCTTGACTCATGAGAACGTAGAATTAGGCGCAGCCAAGCACAGTGCAGTGCATATCCCCACCAAACTCCGGTGCAACACATACCCCCACCAAACTCTTCCCGTACCCCTGGGGGTACGCGTACCACACTTTGGGAAACACTGCATTAGAGCAATACGAGTAATCGACGACGGTCCTGACGCCAACGTGAGAACATCTGGGACCACGAGAGATTTAGCATACTCCTGCACATTCAGCACACGACGGTTTTTGGTTGGATTCGAACTCGCAACCCTCCGGTTCCAACAGGGCTACCGGGGCTCCAAAATACCCGTGGATGTGAATTTTCACACCGTTCACCAGCTGAAGTAGATCTCACGCTTGAGAGAAAATAACGTTTAAGGTATTCAACTATTTTAATTAACGTTGCACTGGAGCAACTCAACGGACTATTATCGAAGGTCTGGGTTCAAACTCGAAGGGACAGGTCCAAGGACAACATGTAATTTTGAACCATAGCACGCCAACATGAGGACATTTGAGGTCACGACAGATTTTACGTGCACCAGCCTCCTTTGTACACGACGGTCTTTGGTTGGTTTCGAATTCGCAATCCTCCGGATAATAATCTCTTACTCTTCCAACCAGGCTACTGCCTCAGTAAAGCAGACCAACCGGTATTGTGGTTAAGGTGTTAGCCTCTAGATAGGAAGGTTCCTGGTTCGAATCCGGGTCCGGGCATGGTTGTTTGTAAGCGTATGGTGTAGAGGTGGCTGGTGCACCTTAGATCTGTCGAGGCCGAAATACCTCACGTTGGGTTGGTGTGGAGTTTTGGGGAGTGGGGTACCAGCTCAGGTGTTGCTTCGTCATCTGACCGTGGTTCAAAATTACAAGGTGTTGTCCTCGGATCTTTTCCTGAAGGGATTGATCCCGGACCGTCGTCAATAGCCCGTTGTGTTGCTCTAGAACGACGTTAACTAAAAATTACCAAAATTTATAACTTCATTTTTAATAATATATAACTTCATTCACATAACATATTTTTATAACTTCAAAAAATATTATAATGCGACAGTGTATCATTGTGTTAAAACATGCATTTAGTGTCACCGAAAAAAAAAATAGTTGATGAGTTTCTGCTCTAAACCGTTGATATATGTTCACCACATTTATTCATATTCTGTGACAAAAGATAAAATGCAAGCTAATTTTCTCTTACCGTAGCTTCCTCCCAAAATGCACACGTTTCTCTGTCGTATCTGGAATCACAGCCCATCTGAAATGTGTTTTTCAAATGAATTGGTTATTATCAAAAATTTTAAAAATACTTGCATGAACACATACGTTTTACAAGTTGGTCGCTGTTACTTTTTTTTTTTACAATTCCAGAAGAAAACACAAGGGCACTGGGGAGTCATCAAAGGCCAGAAATCATGAAAATGTGACCAATATTCGAAGGCTTATAAAATTTAAGCTATTATAAGAACCAATATAAATTTTTGCACACATGTTTGTAATGCATTTTAATACTAATTCAAGCTAAAAATAAAAATTTTAAAAGTCAAAATATTTTGTAGAGAGCATTTATATAGACCTCGGTGAAAAAAAAAATTCAATACAGTAAAGACTTTGGGTGCGCTCTGTAAAAAAACTTTAATATATATTGAGTAGTAACTCTTTTCCCTATCACTAGAAGTGTTTCTTGAATTCATTAAAATATTTTTTGTTGAAAATAACCAGGAAAAAATTTTTTAGACACAATTTAAATCAGCTCATGAAAATGTTGTGATTTTATACCTACTAATTACCCATTAAAAAAATTATGTTCATATTTCCTCAATAGTTTATATTTTAACATAATTGCCTAACAGAAATACACGTGTATGCAAAATTTCAGACTGATAGCTTTAATAGTTTTTTCACAGAGCGCACCTGAAGATGAAAATTTATCATTTTGAGAAAAGGACAAAAAAGCATCTCCTTACCTTATCGATAAGAACTTTCCAAAGCACAAGTAAACAAAATTCTCGGTTAAATACAATAACAATCGCAGTTGCCAATCGATTAAAATGTATATTTATACAAAAATATACTAAAAATATAAAATATTATAATAAATATATATAATCCATCGTCGACAAAACTGAAGCCAAAAAGGATAATTTCAAAATTAAATTTTAGTAACTTAAAATGCATTTTACATAATAAGTGATACATCAATCGATTCGTATTGATATATCGCTCTATTAAATGCAATTGAAAAATTCGTTTTTCGAAGAATTGTGACTTCCCGGTGCCCTTAATGATCATATTTTCTTCTAAATCTATGAGTTCTTGATTCTTGCTATCGCTTATTTTAACGGTTAAATATGGCATTTACGCCATATAACTCCAACCAACTCTGCTAATTTTACATTGAAATAAACGTCAATCTGAATCCACTTCATGTTTTCTATCCACGAAGGCCAATTTTCTCTGATGAGTACCGAAAACGAACAAAGACAAAACACACAGAATAAGTCGCAGCTCGTAAACTTCAATGTATTTGCATAACTGACGTCACTCAGTCCTCCAGAAAGGGTGGAGTTGACGTTACCATGGTATCAGGATCTCTGGGCTAACGGGAGATTGAAAATTAAGCTATGGTTTCCTAATAAAGCGGAGCCGTTATCTAGCAGTCGTAATGTAGCTGTGTATGACGTTACAAAAACGTACGTAGAGATAGCAACTTGAGTTAGAGGAATAAAAAAACATAATTTAATGCTTTTGGAAAGCGGGACTTGGCTAGCTTCGCCAAACGCGAGTTGAAACGTCTCAAGTCAGCGTGGCCTAAAGAGCGCTGATTGTGAGCGTAACCACAAAGCTTTGGTTTCCTAAGAAAGTGGAGCCGTTATATAACAGCCGTGATACGTCATGATGCCGCGGGCATAACTAGACGGCCGTCTAAACAAAAATCTAGAGGTGTCAACTTAGACGGACAGAATACGTTGGAGAATGGGCAACACAGACAGCTGTCGTGATTTATTTTATTCTAGAAACAAAACAAAGTGGTTTTTTACTCTCTAGTTTAAAGTTTCTAACTTCGGGATCGTTGAAGGTAGAGTAAAAATTTCAACAGATTTCAAATCAGCGTAAATTTCTACGCCAGATCGATATCAAAAACAGTTTTATTATTCAATTATTTACCATTTGATTATTTAATTATTTATTAAATAATTAATTATTTATTTAAAGAAAATCACATTTAAGGTATCGATCTGGTGTCAAATTTTCCGCAGATTTCAAATCCGTTGAAATTTTTATTCTGTGTTTAACGATCCCGATTTTACAAAAACGATAAAATCAATGGCAGTCAGAAATGTTTATTTATTTCGCTCCTCTTCGTTCGAATCGTTTGGAGCAGGAAATGAAATCTGGCCGCTACAAGAGAAAAAACGTTCCTCAGCTGTTTGAGACCGCTATGACTACAGTCATGGAAATGGCGGCTCCGATCATTTTCGTTACGCTCATAAACAACGCTCTCTAGGACACCCAACACCATGTGTTAGTATAAACAACGTTTTAGTGACGTCACCCACCGATACATCATGGCCGCTAGATCACGGCTACGCTTTCTCAGGAAACCGAAGCTTTAGAGGAGCCGTCATTTGCATGACGATCGTCATAGCGGTCTCAAACAGCTGGGGAACGTTTTAACTCTTGTAGCCGGCGGACATTTCATTTCCTACGCACAAACAATTCGAGCGGAGGGAAGCAAAACAAACAAACATTTTAATGGCATTGTTTAGTTCTTTTTTGTAAAATTGGGATCGTTAAAGAAAGATTGAAAATTTCAACGGATTTCAAATCAGCGTAAAATTCTTCGCCAGAACGATACCAAAAACAGACTTATTATTTAATTATTTACCGCGTTTGATTATGAGCGGGAAAATTTTAAATCTGTTACAATTTTTCATTCGGTCTTTAACGATCGCGATGATAGAAATTTGGACTATCGCGGCCGCTAGATAAAATGTGTACGGAAATGGATTATTAAAAAGTTTAAAAGAGGTTTTATCCGTTTACTAGGTGAACCCACTGCTCTTGTAAGAAGCGCAAGTTCCTCCCTGGTCAATATTTCTATCTTCTGTGTCAGCTCTCTTTCCATGTACATGTGTGCGTATGTCCATGTGCGTGTGTACTTATGTCCGTCTGTTATCAAAGTTTGGTCCGTGCGTCATAAACACCGCAAAAAGCTTTACATGAGCCGCGGAAGCTCAGTCAGTAGAGCGTCGGGCTCGCACCGAAAGGGTTGTGGGTTCTGTCCTCGGCGGAACCTGCAACTCTGATGGTTGCGAGATCGGTGCTTGGACCTGGCTAAAGACCATCGTGTTCGCTAATAGTGGCTGGGACACGTTAAATAGGTCGTGGTCACAAAGTCCCCCATGTTCCCATACCAAATCAGTACCTCTGGGGGTACCTGATCAGGGGATTATCGGCCTCTGATTGGGATCTAAATTACGATATGTGTGAGTGAATGGATGTGTGAAAGGGACCTTCCTGTAAAACGGATGTGTCATGTATGAAGAAGTCCAACCCTCCGGGGAAATGACACCCCCAATTGGGCCATATATGGCCCGCACGACAACAACAACAAGCTTTACAAAAATTGTCAGTTTTGATAATACGTGTCGGAAGTACACCCATAAAAATGGCAAGCAATTAAAATTTTGGATAGGTAGTTGAATTAACATCGCTTTGGAACAACACAACGGAATTTGCAACGGATTGGGATCAATCCTAAAAGAATAGAACCGTTGAAAATATACATCTCGTAATTTTGAAACACGGTAAGGTGATTAGATCAATACCTGAGCTCGCTACTCACTATCCAAACTTCCACACCAAACCAACGGCATTTGAGGACATGCCAGATTTAACTTGCACTAGGCCAACATATATAATGGTTTTGGGTTGGATCGAGTTTCGAACTATCAATCCTCCGATTTCTAATAAGGGTGCGACATCGATAGCATAGCATCGATGTTTTGAAACATCGATGTTTAAAATTAAAACATCGATGTTGATATTACATCGACCCAAAAACATCGATGTTTTTAAAATTCAGTGTATTTAAACTTGTTCCCCCATTTCTTAAAACTGGTTTAGCAACTATTGATGCGACTTTGGCTCCATTAAATCGATGTTTTTTTCTAAAACATCACTGTCTAGAAAACATCGACATCGATGTCGCATCCCTACTTTTCAGACCCTTAATCCTTGGACACTTTGGTCTAAAAGTATGTTCAATTTGCGGATTATGAAAATTATGCTACTTGGTTATTTTTTAAATTTTTTAAACTTTTTTCATTTAAAAATAAAACATTGACAAGTATAAACATCGATGTTACAAAAACATGGACTCCAATACATAGATGTTAAATACATCGATGTTTTTAAAAAAAACATCGATGTTTTGAAAACATTGACATCGATGTTTTGAAAACATTGACATCGATGTTTTGAAAACATTGACATCGATGTTTTGAAAACATTGACATCGATGTTTTGAAAACATTGACATCGATGTAGCATCCCTGGTTTCTAATCTCTTTCACTTCCAACCTGTCTACCTCTTAAAGGTTTATACATTTGTGCAAGTTTCACACTGAGAACTTGATATTTTTAGTTTACAAGGAGTCGCGTCACCGGCATTGGAATCTGGAGAGCAGATACACTACCCTAAATAATGGACCGGACGCTAGCGGATTTGCATGAAATCCGACTGCTTGTTTGGGGGTGTATTCCGTGGTATGTCCTGGGACCCTTGCATGTTGTTCCTCGACAATTGAACACCGACGCCTGCATGAACATTCTAGACAATTAGGTTCTTCCTACGTTCTGGCAATTTTTTGGAATAGATGAATGTTACTTCAAGGACGACAACGGTCCGTGTCACGTTGCAGCCTCTGTCAAGCGGTGGTATCAAGATATAGATGTAAAACGTGATCCATGGCCTGCTCAGAGTCCCGACCTAAACCCCATGGAACATTTGTGGGACGTGTTAGAGCGACGCTTACGGATCAGGGAACCCCGTTCGAAATTTACAGCTGAGCTGGCGACATTCTTGCAGTAGGAATGGGCACAGATACCCATAATTGTGTATCAAAACCTTGTTGAAAGCATGACCAGAAGGGTTGCTAGTGTAACCTAATGGATCATCCCCCAATTAAAGCATGTATAATTTCCCATTTATCATCACATCTTGCTGTCCGGTCCATTATTGTAGGGTAGTGTATATGAATGTCCTGGTATCACATGAAGTTTTATAAGAAAGTTCTGTGCGACTGATCAACATATCGGTAGTCATTTTTACCCTTACTTTGAATATTTATATTACTATCCCTAAATTTTCGATATCCGTGTGTACATTATCATACTTGCCAACTTTTACGGACTATCCGTAACTTTTACTTATTTCCACTTAATTTTACTGATTTACGGACGGGTCTGCCTTTTTTACGGATTTTTAATATTTCGACTGAGCAATCGAAATATTCATTTTCTGCAATCATCCACTGAAATTTTCTATCGGACTTGAATGCAAAGACGAAGCAATGGATGAGTTGGAAAAGCAGTTTTATTGTCTTCAGCTGGAGGATTTATCTGTGATAATCGAAGGACATGACCGCATTGATGTGCAGTGGGTTGAAATAGGTAAATTAAGAGGGGCTGATGGACTTCAAAAAATTCGCTAGATTGATCAAAATTATGCTTTTATTTCTGCTCTCACCCCCCATTCCAATGCAGAGTGTGAGAGAATATTCAGCCTCGTCAGAAAGATCGGAACAGAATACCGTTCTCTCATTTCTAACAAAACGTTGGAAGGTTTGTTGAAGACACAAAACCCCAAACCTTGTTTTGAGCAGAATTTTTTTTTATTTCCAATGGCAAGGCTGGGCACAGATTGCAAAGACATTGCAGAATACAATACATGATACAATACAGTACAGAATTGACCGAAGTAGTTGTAGCCTTATACAAGGCCAGAAGTGATGGTCACTTGTGAAGGGGCACCCAGTGGGTGGACCATCATTGTCCCTAACAAAGGACAGCACAATTTACATCCATGCCCTGACCCGGATTCGAACCAGGAACCACTAGACCGGTTGGTCGGCTATTTGAGCAGAAATTCAGTGCAGAAAATCAAACCATAAAAGCTACTACAGCTTCTTTGAATTTTTCTGTAACCCCCTCTTCTGAATAAAGCACTAAATGAAACAACTTTGTAAATAGAATTGTTCAGAGTTTGGGATTAAAACACTATTGCTTTACAAGGTTTCTGCAGTTGACTAAAATATGAAAATTTGTACTTATGGTATTTTGAAATACAAATATATAATACTAGTTATTGTGACATACGGATATTTCTAATACACATTAATTCATGTATTTATATTGTGTTTTATGGCAAGGGGCCTTCAGTGCAAAAGTTTTACTGATGCACAGGTTTCAAAGTTGGCAAGTATGCATTATATTAGCGATTTTTGAGAATCTAGAGCAGCAGCACATCATTTTGGTTGGTGGATCTAACTAATCTTATAAAACATATACTGAGAAAGTCATACCGAATATAATTCAAAGACTCCTGCAATAAGGTTGTCGAACTTCTTTTTCTGGAATGAAAAAAAGAACATATAAGATGAACAGAAGCGAAATCAACCAGTCATTCAGTTTCTGTTAGTTAGAACAGATTTTAAGATGAAATAGTTAGTTAAGTAGTTGAATTTACATCGCACTTGGATCAACACAAAGGGATCTTGGTTACTGTCCGGGATCAATCCCGATAGGAATGATCCTAGGTCACCTTGTAATTGATCCACGTTCAGATGACGAGGTCCGACCTGAATTGGACCCCCTAACTTCGACACCACGCCAACGAGAGGACCATTTGAGGCCACAACAGATTTAACTTGTACCAACTCTCACGTGCACTATGGTTTTTTGTTAGTCTCTAATTCGCAACTCATCGGTTGCTAATGCGTGACTCTTACAACTGAGCTACCACTGCCAAAAGAAACATCATGACTTACTTAAGATATTTTATACAGGGTGGTCCCGAATTCATGGTACAAACTTTAATGGTAGGTACAGGACATTGTAACAATGATTTATTGTATAGGAATGTATAGTCGCAAGTGACGCGGTGAGGCGTAAACAGGGGAAATAAAAGGAAAGAGAAATGGAGTGATCGGTTGGTATCATTGCCGGTAGAGGGCAGTAGATGTCTAGCCGCTGTTGAACACCCCGATCTCCCGATTTATCGAGCCTCGATTACTTTTTATGGGGACATCTAAAGCATCTTGTTTATGAGACTCCAGTTGACTCAGATGAGGATCTCGTCGCTCGCTTATCTGTAGCTGCTGCAGGTGTGCGTGAAATACCAGGCATCTTTGAACGTGTACGCCAATCGCTCCACCGACGCTGTCAAGCATGTATCGATACTGGTGGACGCAATTTTGAACAATTACTGTAAACATGACACTTGTCAACAACGCTTTCAATAAAATCTTTGTTTTTCCTTTCGGCCGTTATTTCCCCTGTTTTCGCCTCACCGCGTCACTTGCGACTATACATTCCTATACAATAAATCATTGTTACAGTGTCCTGTACCTACCATTAAAGTTTGTACCATGAATTCGGGACCACCCTGTATGTATTTCCTTTTTGGAAAAGAAATATATATATACAATCATTCTGTAAACATACACTCATGTCCAAAATTATCTTTACATACTTAAAAATAATTATATTCCAGAAATACCAAATCGATGCAGCCCATTTTTTTGTAGGAAATGTGAAAGACAACCTAATTAGAACTATCCAATCAAAAGTGTTCAAACGGTATCAGATATGCAATGCAAAGAGTTACGTCATCCGACGGTGAATCAAGAGCTTTGCGCAAAGTGGATATCTAAGTGAATTTCTGCAATTAAACCTATACCTCACTATACGGCCCAAACAAAATGCTGTATATACTGTTCGCTACCTTCTGAATGGTTTCAGCTTTTCCCTTTAGGCGGCATTGCTACATTTTGATTCACGAAAATATGAGGAACGTTTGGCGCAACATTGTCATCATTTTACTGCGTTGTCGCCTTAGTGTAGTTAGACGTGTTTATTCTTGTCTGTTTTCTGGTCGGGATTTGTTTCTGTTTGTAATAATTGGTGAATTGTAAATATATTTGGTACGTATGTATTAGAAAGCTGTATTTTATCGTAACATATTTAATTAATTCATTAATTCTTTTAAATATAATCATCCCTTTTTTAGGAAAAAAAGGCCTCTGAAACGTTCATTGAATTTGGAGATTGATACTGATAAAAATAAAAAGAGAAGCCGAAAATCTGTCACAGTTTTTTACATTTTGTATACATCTGTGCATATGATTTCTTTTGTTTTTTTAATTTATATGTTTATTTTTGGAATTTCTGCTTATTACTACATTGTTTTGTACTTTTATTTTTATTAAGCATTTTACAGGAAATAAACAGAATAAAGTGCTTTATGAACTAAAAACTATGTTATTTTATAAGAAATTGGAACAGATCCAATTGAATTTGTAGGAGTCTGTATCAAAATAATTGATTCGTTAAACGGCTTTTCGCATTACGACCAACTTTTCCGGAATATATCTAGGCCTTTAAGCGAGGTATGGGTATACAGCGTTCTATTTCAGTGTGTAAGGACTCGACACGGTTTGTTATGGTTCTGAAGAATCATTTGGAAGAATCTGTGAAGTGGCGCATTATCGGCCGTTTAGAAGCAGGGCTGACAATCATGAAAGCAGCGAGATGTGTGAATATTTCAAGACAGACAGTCTCTGTGCTATGGAAACAATTTCAGAACTCGGGAACTGTTGTAAGGAGGCCTGGACTAGGTTGTAAAAGCATAAATTGCTTCTTAAGGTTTGTAATGTGTAAGGTAAGTAATGTGGCAATAACTACCCGTCGTAACATCAAGTCTACTGCTCGGCAGTTAAGTTCAGAGCTTGCAGTCACCACGGAAACTGTTGTATCACGGCAATCTGTATACAGAAGGCCTTATGAAAAAGGCCTTTATGCCAGATAACAAAGGGTATGTGTTTTACTTTCACAACACAAGAGGGATCGTTTTAATTTGTGCATATAACATAAGAACTGGTAATTGGTAATTCTTTAGTTACCGTCGTGCTAGAGCAACACAACGGGCTATTGACGACGGTCCGGGATCAGTCCCTTAAGGGAAAGATCCGAGGACAACACCTCGTAATTTTGAACCACGGTCAGATGACGAAGCAACACCTGAGCTGGCACCCCACTCTCCAAACTTCCACGCCAACCCAACGTGAGGACTTTCGGCCACGACAGATTTAAGGTGCACCAGCCGCCTCTACACCATACGCTTACAAACATCCATGCCCGGATTCGAACCAGGAACCTTCCGATCTAGAAGCTAACACCTTAACCACTATACCGGTTGGTCGGCAACATAAGAACTGGAGTCAACACCAATGGATCCATGTTCTCTTTACTGATGAGTCGAGGATTAGTTTAACATCTGATTCTAAGCGCTTTTACACCTGGAGGGAGTCAGGAACGCGAAATATTCCTTCGAACATTATGGAATGTGACCGTTTCAGTAGTACAGGTGTGATGGTGTGGGGCGGAATAATGATCCATGGACGTACGCCCCTACACGTTTTCAACAGAGCATCTGTGGCTGGCCAGAGATATTGGGATGAGGTCTTTGAACGTTATGTAAAACTTTTCAGAGGTGCGTACTAGGGATGCGACATCGATAGAAAAACATCGATGCTTTGAAACATCGATGTTCAAAATTAAAACATCGATGTTGATAATACATCGACCCAAAAACATCGATGTTTCTAAACATCGATGTTTTTAAAATTCAGTGTATTTAAACTTTTTTCCCCATTTCTTAAAACTGGTTTAGCAACTATTGATGCGACATCGACAGCAAAACATCGATGTTTTGAAACTTTGATGTTCAAAATTAAAACATCGATGTTGATAATACATCGCCCCAAAACCATCGATATTTTAAAAATTCAGTGTATTTAAACTTTTTTACCCATTTCTTAATACTGGTTTAGCAACTATTGATGCGACATTGACAGCAAAACATCGATGTTCAAAATGAAACATCGATGTTGATAATACATCGCCCCCAAACCATTGATGTTTTTAAAATTCAGTGTATTTAAACTTGTTTCCCCATTTCCTAAAACTGGTTCAGCAACTAGTGATGCGACATCGGCTCCAATACATTGATTTTTTTTCTTCTAAAACATCAATGTTTAGAAAAAATCGACATCGATGTTGCATCCCTACTTTCTAGACCCTTCATCCTTGGTCACTTTGGTCTAAAAGTATGTTCAATTTGCTGATTATGAAAATATGCTACTTGGTTATTTTTTAAATTTTTATTGCGGTATTTTTTTAATTTAAAAATAAAACATCGATAACGTAAAAACATCGACAAGTATAAACATCGATGTTACAAAAACATCGACCCTAATACATCGATGTTAAATACATCGATGTTTTTAAAAAACATCGATGTTTTCAAAACATCGACATCGATGTCGCATCCCTAGTGCGTAGTGATATGATTTTAATTTATGGAATATAATGCTCGACCACATCGAGAAAATCTTGTTGACGAATCCCTTAAAAAAGAAGCCATTGAGCGAATACCGTGGCCATCAAAATCTCTTGATCTGAACCCGATAAGGAACTTATGGGACTACCTTGGAAATGCAATTGTATGGAGACGTCCTCCTCCTAGAGATATAAATGCCCTGGAGACCGCATTGCTGGCGGAGTGGAGCATAATTCCTCAAACTGTGGTTAACAACATTATTGCCAGCATGAAATCACGTTGTGATATGTGTACAAGTCGGGCGATCATATTCTATATTAAATTCATAAGCCTTAATTTTTTTGTATGCAGTGTGTTCTTAGTTTTTTTTTTATTTGTATTCATGTGTGTGTGTGTGTGTGTGTGTGTGTGTGTGTGTGTTGCGACGGTATGTCTCATTCCAGAAAAAAATTTTAAAATTATAGTTCACAATTACTGAGAAATCCTTGATTCGAGGCATATAAAGATAATTTTGGACACTAGTGTATAAACAGTCTTCTTATGGAACACTTTTTCATTTTAAAGTAAACACTTAATTCTTACGTTACGTATTCAATCCATACAAATTGACTGAACCATCCGATTTTCATTTACGCGCCCTATTACATAACTCTTAATGAGTTATAGCGTGTGTTTAAATAGTACCATATTTCCAATGCAACAGACTCAAAGTTGATTAATAAAGACGAAATATAATCTTAGTATCGAGTTTACCTCAACAAAAAGTCGTATACACAATATTTTATAGGCAATAGTTATAAATAACTACCCATATAGGTCTTCAAAATTGTAACAGGTAAGTTAAGGGGACCGGGAAGACTCTATCTCCTCTATGTTAAATTCACGAAATTCAAGACCCTTTTTCTCAATAACTATAATAGTAATCAACACAAAATTTTTATGGTGGTTAGACTGATATGTTATACAAACTTTAACAGCTCACTTTTTTTTTATTTAAAAATTTTAATTTTATAGAAATTTTTAACTGAATATCACTTTTTAGATAGCATTTTTTAACACATTTAAATTTCTAAAAAATTCAATTTTCAAAAAATCAAAAAATGCCTGTGTTAAAATCTTTAGAGATATAACACAAATATGTCATAAAAATATTAAGTCATTATGTTCAGTAGACTGAGAAAATGGGGCATGAAACTTAAAAATCTACATTGTTGAGCAACAAAGATTAGAAATGCCCACAAACAGTTTGTTTACATTTGAAAGGCCGTGTCAGATGTGAAGTGCTTATTGGAAACGTGCATAATTTTCAAACTTCCTCTTATTCTATCACCTAGTGTGATATATCATTGGAAAGAGGAGATTTTGAACTATATAAAGGAGCAATAAAATAGAAATTGATTTTTTAGTCGAATTTTGCTTTCCCGGTCCCCTTAAGGTAATTGTGATTGACGTCGTACTAGAGCAACACAACGAGCTATTGACGACGGTCCGTGATCAAATCCCTGAGGGAAAGATCCGAGGACAACACCACTCAATTTTGAACCAAGGTCAGATGTTGAGACAACACCTGAGCTGCCACCCCACTCTCTAAACTTCCACATCAACCCAACGTGATGACTTTTGGCCACAACAAATTTAAGGTGCACCAGCCGCTCTTACACCATATGCTTACAAATATCCATTCACTGACCCGGATTCGAGCTATTAACCTTCCGATCAAGAGGCTAACACCTTAACCACCAGACTGTTTTGTCGGCACACTCGTCAGTATGATAGGTTTCCATTTGTTATATTTTATAAGTGTTCCGTTTTATTATTTTTAACACTTATTTGACGTATGAAATATATTGCTTTTAAATACGGATTATATTTGATGATGCTTAGTAATTTTTAAGCATCATTATTTAATTCAAATATCCATGGAAATTTGCCGACCAACCGGCCTGATGGTTAAGGTGTTAGCCTCTAGATAGGAAGGTTCCTGGTTCGAATCTGGGTCAGTGTATGGATGTTTGTAAGCGTATGGTATAGAGGCGGCTATACACCTTAAATTTGTTGTGGCCGAAAGGGCGTTGGGTTGGTGTGGAAGTTTGGAGAGTGGGGTGCATGTTCAGGTGCTGCCTCGTCATATGACCGTGGCTCAAAATTAAGTGGTGCTGTCCGCGGATTGTTGTCCTTTAAGGGATTGATCCCGGACTGTCGTCAATAGCCAGTTGTGTTGCTCTAGTATGACGTTAATTAAAAATTACCAAATTACCAGCGAAGTAAATCATCCAATAAAAGTCGAATTCTTTAATATCAGAGGGGTTCACATGGGCATATATTCGTTCTTCAACTTGCAATCTTCTCGGCATTTCTAACCAGATTTGACCGAAAATAATACAATCTTTCCTAGGATTCTTCCAACAAATCCAAGGGGTTATTGATTTTTACCCGAGTTGTGGTTTAAAATAATACTACATTAAACCAAACGGGGAATCGTGTTATGCTGAGAGGGTTAAAGAATAGCAAGAAATATACGTAAAGGTGCGTATACATTTGCGAGTGGAACCGTTCGCGAGCAGATCGTTGAATTTATTAACACAACGAACTTCCAGCGATGCATGGGAAAGGAAAGAACCAACCGCAAACCACCAGGCAGTCATTTGTCAGCCAAATTTAGAATTCGCAACTCTTTGCTTGCCAATCCGCAATTTCAGTGGGGCATTGGCGATCAAGGTATTTTGGAGAGCTATACCAGGAGCAAACTACGGCCTGCCGCCTGTTTTTAATCCGGCCCGCAGGTAAATACTTTTTATTACTTGAAAAAATTAAAAATAAATCACAAACAGAAAGGTGTGTATACATTTGCAAGCCAAATCGTTCGCGAGCCGCTCGTTGAAATTATTTTCACAACGAACTTCCAGCGATCCACGGGAAAGTAAGGAACCAACCTTGAACCACCGGGTAGTCATTTGTCAGCCACCGGTGATGACGATGGCGTCTGGAGGTTCGTGAGCAGAAGGAAAAGCAACGAACTACCCACGAAGACGTCCCAATCTGAATCGAAAACGCCTTTATGTTCGTAGAAAAACCGAGCGGAAGCGGATCGCCGCGAGCGGTTCACGAGCCGTTTTTTGGCGCCCCAAACCCGTCCCAATCATGAGAACTAGAGGCTCGCGAACGGTTCGGTTCGCGAGTATAAGAATACGCCCTTAAAAACTGAAACTCCATACCCTTGCGTCTTTATTCGGAGCACAATACGTTTGGTTAATAGCATCAAACTCATCGGCATACTGAGAAACGTCTCCTTCGTCGATCAACCATTCAAAAGCTAAATCCTGGTCCTTAAAGAAAAAGAAACATTTTGATTTATATTCTTACAATTACGCATTCAAAAATACAACATATTAAATATCCAAAGATCTTTGGAGATACAACTCTAAGGCTGAGTAAAGTTTATGTTGCATTACCCAGCTGAAGTTAGAACATGCAAAGATTTATGTCTGCGAACTCAATGGATCATATGCCGTAAAATGTGTATTTTTCTCGGAAACAGGTTCGAATTTATGATCAATGCAAACATTAATGAATCTCTAATGTTTCGAAACATCTATATAAATAAGAATTTAGTGTTTGTTTGTACATGGAATATTTTCCTTTTAAGTTTTCTGTCCGTTTTGGACCCTTCTGATGCCAAATCCGCATCTTGCACGTTTGGTGTCTGTATATGTGTGTCCACACGGTTTAATAAATTTTATGAAATTTAGCGTACTATGAATACTTATCTTCATTTAATGACTGAATTTGGTTGCGCAAGTCGGTCTGTTCTATGTTCGATTTTGTGCTTGTGTGTTTGTAGCGTCTCATATATCATATTCCAGATATTGGATTACAATGTGCTTTATTTTATGCATCATATATTAGTTTAGTTAATGCAATATTAAACTTTTCTTTATTTTTATAGTTAGATAAGTTTCATGCTAAAACACCTGAGTAAGTGATGGTGATGTCTCGACGAGGTATCTCGTCAGTATCAAAACTGACCAGATCTTGATAGACGATATATCTCGACATTAGACAAATTCTTACCTAATCTTGGTGATCACAAAAAAATCGGAAAACAAAATCTTGAAGCCGAGGTACCGCGTCATGGTCAAATTGGTCAGACATGGACGAACGAGATACCTTGTTGAAACCACTTGGAGGATTGATAGTAATGGTAATCTTTTATCCTTATGTTATGTATCTAAGAAGTAGACTCATTTATTTCGAAAAATAATACGAAATGCTTTTTCTGCAGCATATTTCCATAACATAAACATAAGTTACTTAATGTTTGTGGCAGTTGTAAGTTTTAATGCTTTGTACTTTGCAACTCTTTGCCTTACTTTAGAATGTATCAGTATCTCATCACAGACTGGAGTAAACTCATTAATTTCGACAGATCTGTATCTTTCGATAGATCTGGAGTTGACTCATTTTTTTCGAAAAATACTGCGAAAGTACAATACCACTCTGTACAGACTGGAGTAGACTTATCTATTTCGACAGTTCTGGATCTTTCGACAGATCTGGAGACTCATTTATTTCGACAGATCTGGAGTAGACTCATTTATTTCGAAAGATCTGTATCTTTCGATAGATCTGGAGTTGACTCATATATTTCGAAAGATCTGTATCTTTCGATAGATCTGGAGTTGACTCATTTATTTCGAAAAATACTGCGAAAGTACAATACTACTCTGTACAGACTGGAGTAGACTTATCTATTTCGACAGTTCTGGATCTTTCGACAGATCTGGAGACTCATTTATTTCGACAGATCTGGAGTAGACTCATTTATTTCGAAAGATCTGTATCTTTCGATAGATCTGGAGTTGACTCATTTATTTCGAAAAATACTACGAAAGTACAGTACTACTCTGTACAGACTGTAGTAGCCTTATCTATTTCGACAGTTCTGGATCTTTCGAAAGATCTGGAGACTCATTTATTTCGACAGATCTGGAGACTCCTTTATTTCGACAGATCTGGAGTAGACTCATTAATTTCGAAAGATCTGTATCTTTCGATAGATCTGGAGTTGACTCATTTATTTCGAAAAATACTACGAAAGTACAGAACTACTCTGTACAGACTGGAGTAGACTTATTTATTTCGACAGTTCTGGATCTTTCGACAGATCTGGAGACTCATTTATTTCGGCAGATCTGGAGTAGACTTATTTATTTCGAAAAATACTAGTAAATTCTTTTTTTTTGCAGCATATTTCCGTCACAAGAATTACTTAATGTTTGTGGTAGTTGTAAGTTTTAATGTTTTGCAACCTCTGTGCTATACTTTAGAATGTATCAGTACCTCAACGGGATTGTTCCTAAATGAACAGGCGTTGGAAGTTGAGCGACTTAAAGAAAACATGGTTCTTAGGACGTTATCGGGGTTTTACCTTGACCAAAGGACATCAAGGATTGTCTTACAGGACGCAGTGTAGTATCTTGCGCATAGTGTGATCACTATAGTCTACAAACCTAACTTTAGTGTGTACAAGAAAGACTTGACCGTGTAACATGTTTATAGCTTTGATATGTACTTTAGGTTTGTTCGAACTACTATGTACATTTTAACAGAGTGTGCACGTTAGAATACTTCTCTGTGGAGCCACATTGACAGATCATGTATCACCATTGACAACAACTGCCATCTCTACTTGTCTTTAGCCAAACACTCGCTGATATATGCTTCCAAAAGTTTCCATTATTTTATCTCTCTGTTACCCTCATATCTCTACTGTTATAAAATGAAGTGTTTGTTTGTTTTCTGCAAGCAAAGTCCTGACAAATCTATGGTACTTACAGCAATGGGATTTGGCACACAGGTAGCTCAAAACTTTTGCAATTTTGGGGTCGCGGCGAATTTTTAAATTCAATCTAGAACATTTTAAAATGAATTGAATACGTTTTTCATCGTTCTTTCTTCTTCCGAAATGTGGCGTCACCGAAGAACCACATGAATATTTACTTTTTCTCCCTCTGTGAAGTCACTATTGAAGACAGCCTATAGAACGATGGCAAGTTTTTTCACCTTTTGTGTATTTCCAATAAATGGGAATGGTAGCAAACACAGATTCGAATGACCTTCGTTTGATTCGAGATTAATTCATTTTGATTTTCTGAGAAACGGATTCGAGTGAAGCAAAAGAAGTTATTAAAGTTATCACTGGCGTTCTTCAGTGGTTTCTTCCATCTCAGCGATCATTAAAGGTAGAATGAAAATTGTAACGGATTTGAAATCTGCGGAAAACTTTGCACCATATAGATACCTTCTACGTTTAATTTTCGTTAATAAATAATTTTTCAATTAAATATTTATATTTTTTGGTTTTGCAAACCAATAACCCCACAAAAACAATTGGCACGGGCAACGCCGGGCTAGCCACGCAGTGACTAGTATATAATAATCATTGAAATGCATATTGTTACCTTCTTAGTCATCGCTGAGAGGCAATTCTTATATTTTTCATAATCTGGGGTATCTGAAAAAGACAATAAGAATATCATAAACATACATTTTGCATTTATTATGTTTTACGAGCATGCCGTGGGACAGGTAGGTTATATCGCAACGTAAGCAGGTATCATTCCCTACAAGAAGTCGTAACTAAGGGTTTAATCGGACAGGTAATGATTGAATCTGTTTATGGTAAGATAATGTTTCAAATGGTGTTTACGATTTGTCATATAATTTCATAAGTATCATCCTGTCTGAAATATTTACGGCAATAATAAAGTTCCGGAACTCATTACAAAAATATCTACAGCAATGGAATGCTTTAGAGTGATTAATTCATAACGATTATGGAACCACTTAGCCACATCTATGTTTTAAAATGTAAATAACAGACTCTCTAGACATACTATCATCAGACATGCTTACCTACAAGAACGCAGTTTATTGCTGTGAAGCAAGGATAAATGTGCTCATCTCCTTGAGGACTTGCTTCAGGTGGTTGACTTGGTGGCATTGATTCACCACCAAACGCATCAACAACACTAAATAGAAGAGAGGCAAGAATAACCAAATATTCTTTTCGATACATTTTTGATTTCATAAAAGTGTTGCAAATGAAGCAAAATATTAGGCTATATATAGGGCAAATCTGCTCAAAGCATTTGGAATTATTCCTTATTGTTTCATGGTAAAATTATGACATCGAATGGATTCTGAGTAAATAGTTCATCAATGTGTATTCTGTTTTTTATAAATAGATAAATACTCTTGTTCCTGGTTAAATTATATCGATATTCTCTCGCATGTACATCGCCCAGTTTTGTTCCGTTATTGTTCGCTATCACAAAAGAATACATCTACGGGAGTTGCATGATTTGGTAAATTTCAAAAAGTCGGAAAAAAGTAATACAATAGAACTTTCTGTAAAAACATTGATATGCATAAATGGAACTGAAACTGTTTTATGTTTCCAATACAATACAGAAGTCTTATTGAAAAACAACTGGTTGTTTGATTAATTGGTTTTGGTTTTTATGGCGGAAGGGCATTATTTGGTAGGTTTATGTTTTACATAACATCGTACTGAAGCAACACAATGGATTATTGACAATGGTCAAGGATCAATAGCGAGGGAGGAACAAAAGCAAAAATCACAAGCGCAGGCTTGGGTGAAACTGAAAAGGGGACAGATCACTTGGGCAACTCGAAGTTGCTATGCCTTTCACACCTAAAGATGTGGTCCTGAGGAGATAAGGATATTTAATAAGGCTATATGTAGGTAGAAATTTAATTAACGTCGCACTGGAGCAACACAACGAGCTGTTAGCGACGGTCCGGGATCAATCCCGAAAGGAAATATCTGAGGTAAAACCATGTAATTTTAATCCCCAGATGACGAGGCAACACCTAAGCCCACAACTCTCCAAACTTCCACACCACTCTAACGTAAAGACATTTGAGGACACAACAGATTTTACGTGCACGACGGTATTTGGCTGAATTCAAACTCACAACTCAACAACTTAGAACATGTAAAGATTTATGTCTGCGAACTCAATGTACCAAATACTGTAAAATGTGTATTTTTCTCGGAAACAGGTTCGAATTTATGATCTATGCAAACATTAATGAATCTCTAATGTTTCGAAATATCTATATAAATAAGAATGGAGTGTTTGTTTGTACATTGAATATTTCCCTTTTACGTTTTCTGTCCGTTTTGGACCCGGTTGCTAATCCGTTACCTTCGACAACCACGGCCTAATAAATTAGGAAAGTAGTTACTGTTAATATAATGTCACAAAAATATTATAACTTACATTTAGCACTGAAAAATCTACTCAAAAAGAATACAACATTCACCCAAATAGATATGCTTAGCACTCATGAATTCAGGCATTGACAATGAAAAATTAATTAATTTGAAATTATAAAGTAATGCGCCATGAAGACAAATTTTCAAAGTGGTGTAGTTAATTCTAAAACTGAAAATATGTCTTCTTCGAGTTACAGCATCGAACTGCCTGTATATGGTTAACAGTCACAGCTACACATTCCAAAAACAGATTTATTATAATGAACAAACTTATAATTATATAAGTAACACACATTCCCAAACGGATTTTTTATTTAACCTTTACTTTGCGGTAGATGAACGATTGTTAACATTAAAATTTCGTTTACACCAGCGGCATGGTATCGATTTGTGTACGGTGGATGTTATCCCCATTTTAAATGACCGCTGGCATCGATCACCATTTACATGCTGTCTGCTACTGATATTCTAGAGGGTTCCTCCTTTTGTTCGGTACCGTACCCTGTTGACCGTAAAGTGTTAACCATAGAGCTGTGAACGCTTTGGGAGAAAGGTAGAAGGTCGCGCCGGTGATATTACTCTCTCGCCAAACGATACGCCACATAATACTATGAAAGGTAAAGCGTCAGTCGTAAATGCCACTCAACGCTCTATCGCTCAAGTTAGGTAGTTAGGTAAGGGGGGGGGGTCGGACATGCTGACGAAAGAGCCATTCTTTGAGACGATTAAAAAAATCTAAGCGTCACAACGTAAAGGTTCATTTTTTACGATTTTATTATTTAATTATGTATTAGATAATTAATTATTTATTTAAAGAGAAAATAAGATAATTAATTATTTATTTAAAGATACATTTAAGGTATCGATCTGGCGTAGAAATTTACGCTGATTTCAAATCCGTTGAAATTTTTAATCTATCTTCAACGATAGCAAATATAGAAACTTGAATTCGAGGAATAAAAACACATAATTAATGCTTACGGAAAGCTGAACTCGAAAACGCGCGTTAGAAAACGCTTCATGTGAACAGGGCCTATTTCATTGTCGCGTGAATCTCATTAAGCATTTCAATTTATTCCAGTCTGCCAAATGCTACACTCGCCTACCCTTCTGCTTTCTGCTTTTTCTTCCTCCCTCACTCTGTATGTCTTATGTTTGGCGCAGCTTGGCCAAATATGGCATTGTTGCACCATTAAACGGTCTCTAAAGTGGTCGATATAACATTGTTACGGGTCAATAGAAAAATATAAGATATCACTGTACGGGTAATATTTAATTAGGTAAACCTGGATTACCTCCGTCGTGAATGACAACGAATTACGTGTGAATAAAGAATCCCGTGTCGATTTAAGGCTGGAACTTACTCATTTTGGACCCAACATTCATATCTCGTCAAAAGTTACGAAACTTACGCACCCTTCACAGTGTAAACTTTAGTAAATTACATGCTATGATCATAAAAGTCTTATTTTCATTTAGTATATAGTTGGTGGTATTGTTTTTTTTTTGCTATCTAAATTACATTTTATACACTCACTGCCAAAAGTCAAGCACGGAGAGGAAAATGTTAATTCCTTAATCCCATTGAAAATCTTTGGGATGCCCTCGGCCGTGCTGTGTCTGCATATTTCACACCCCCAGCTACTCTCACAGAGTTGCAAGCTGCTCGACTGGAGGAATGGCGATTACTTGACTCTTGGGTGGTTGATCATCTCATGGAAAGCATGGTCACATACTGTAAACTTTATAGGAGGATGAGGGGTTGTCACATACCTTATTAATGTCGGTTTTGTTTATTTGTTTTGGATTTATATATATATATATATATACATCATTCGTTAATGAATCCAATATGACTTCATCTTATAATTTATGAAAATTCAATATTGTTTTTATCTTTGTAGAGGTAACTGTATTATGATTACTACCTAGGTATGGGTTAGGTAATGGGTGGTTAAATCAAAGGGCCAATAAGATGAACGGGTTGTTAAGGGATTTGTGTGAGAGGGAGGAGGTTAGATGTTTAGATGTTTGGAAGGAGTGTAGGAGGGATTGGATAAGCAGGGACAATTTGCATTTAAGCCTGATAGGTAATAGGGAGGTTGGCAAGCGGGTTTTGAATATTCTGGAGTCAAAAAACTAGAATACAAGCAGGGATGGGTAGGACATAGAGAGCTGACAGTACACAATAATTGCTTAGGAAAACTAAGGGTCTAAATTACAGGAGACAAACAATACAAATGGAAAGTGCAATGTAAGGGAGAAAAACAATACCAAGACAAATAATACAAGGGGAAAGTGCAATATAAGGGTGAAAAACAATACAAAGACTAATACTACTAAGGAAAAGTGCAATATAAGGGTGAAAAATAAGCTAAAAGTATTTTATTGTAATGCTCGCAGTGTGAGAAATAAAATGGATGAGCTCAGGAGAATTGTACAAGCAGAGGATATAGATATCATTGGGATAACTGAAAGTTGGGCAAGCAGTGAAGACGCACAAATTTTACAATTGATTGGATTCACAATGTTTAGGGAGGACAGAGTGAATAGGAAAGGGGGTGGAGTTTTGATTTATGTGAGAGAGTTCTTAAACTGTACGGATATAAAGTTAAATAGTAAAACTGAGGGTATAGAATCAGTCAGGGTGAAACTAAATACAGAAAAAGGCAAAGGACTAATTCTGGGTAATATATATAGACCTCCTGTTTGTAGTGAAGAGCAGGAAAAGGGTATGTGCAATCTAATCAACGAAGCATTTCAAAAAGGAGAATTAATTTTAATGGGAGACTATAATTATCCAAATATTGACTGGACAAACAATCTAGCTACAAATGGGAAAGGGGCCGAATTTTTGGAAGTGATACAGGATTGTTTTTTGTATTAGATGGTATATGAGGATACTAGGGACAGTGCAATATTGGGTTTGATTTTCAGCAATGATGAGGATAGGGTGCAGGATTTGGTTATAGGTGAGCCACAGGGAGAGAGTGATCATAGAAGTATCAGATTAAGTTTAAATTTTCAGTCAACATACACAATCAATAGTAGGATAATTCCAAATTTCAGAAAGGTAAATTTTCATAGGATAAGGGAAGAGTTAAAGGAGACATTCAAAGGGGGGTTATTAGTACCGCATCATTTTGAACAATGGGAGGAATTCAAGAATAAGTTAGACAGGGTATTAAAAAAACATGTAACGTTCCGAAAAAAGAAAAATCTAGAAACTTGCTGCCTATGTGGTTTTTAGGGGAAACACACAAAGCTTTAAAATTAAAACAAAAAAACATACAGGGTATATAAAAGCACTGGTAACGATAGGGACAAGGAGGCATATCTGAAATCCAGAAAGGAGTTTAAAACTATTAGTCGGAAGCAAAAGGTGTCCTTGGAGGAAAAATTAGCAAGGGAAATAAATATAAACGCAAGATAATTTTTTGCATATGCAAGTAGTAAAAATAAATTTAGTACTACACTGGGCCCGTTGGAGGGGAGGGAGGTGAATTAATTCAAAACAAGGTGGGAATGGCAAACCTGTTAAATGACTTTTTTCTGGGGGTTTTCAATGGTAACTATAAATTAAAAAAGGATCCCAAGGATGGAGCCTTTGCAGGGGGTATAATTAAAGAATGCAAATTTAACAGGGAAGAAATAGTACATCAGTTGAAAAGAATTAAGCCATCTAAAGCACCAGGGCCAGACGATATTTATCCGAGAGTACTAGTGGAATGCGTGGAATTATTGGGGGAAGTAATTCACACGATATTTAATTCAACATATAGCACGGGTTGGGTACCAATGGATTGGAAGTTGGCCAACAAAACTCCAATTTTCAAAAAGGGAATACAAAGTGATCCGGGCAACTATAGACCAGTAAGTCTAACATCAGTAATTTGCAAAATATTTGAATCTCTGTTAAAAAAAAAAGCATATAATGTTATACTTGGAGGAGGGGGGACTGTTATCAGATAATCAGTATGGGTTTAGGAAGGGCAGATCCTGCTCTAGAAATCTTTTGAAGTTCTACGAAAAAATTACTGAGGAGCTGGATAATAAGAGCAGTGTAGATATCATGTACATAGATTTTCAAAAGGCTTTTGATAAAGTACCTCATGAGGTATTACTGTTTAAATTGGAAAGGCTGGGGATCCAGGGAAAAACATTGATATGGATAAAGAATTGGTTATTGGGTAGAAAGCAGAGAGTTCAGGTAAAAGAAAATTATTCACAATATTATTCACAACACATTTATAATTTTCATAGATGATATAGGTCAGGGGATTAAGAATAGAATCAGTATATTTGTAGATGACTTAAAAATATGGGGGACAGTGGATACCAAGTTACAGGTTCAGCACAGAGCTACAAAAATAATAAAGGGGATAGCAAATCTCGACTATAATAAACGTTTAAGAAAGCTAAACATGTATACACTGGAAGGAATAAGGAGGGGGGATTTGATTCAGCTTTTCAAGTTGGTAAAACAAGGGAACACAGAGGGCTTAAATTTCAATAGGGATAACAGAACAAGGGGCCATGGGTATAAATTGAATAAGACGCATTTTAATCGGGATTTAAGGAAAAACTACTACTTTAATAGGGTAATAGACAGTTGGAACGCGTAGCCAGACAATATAGTTAATTCAAAGGGAGTGTACGAATTTAAGATACAATTGGATAGTCAGTGGTAGTTGGGGAATTCATAAACAAAGGACCAGCCTTGTTGGGCTTGAGCCTGTAGCTGGTCGTCAATATTTGTATTTGTATTTAATTTTTTGTTTTGTTTCATGAATAAAGCTATTTGGTGTTATCCTACCGCATTTCGTGTCAATCAAAGCTGTACTAGTCGTTTTTTTCGCATTTTACCTTTCGTGTTTAACTTTTGTTAGAGACCGTATATTATTTATCCCTCCTATCCAATATGTAATGTTAAGAAGGACGTCCAAAACTTAAACATATCCTTTTGACGCTATGCCTATATAAAAATATGTACTATATCATACGTGCAATATGCATTAACTATAAAATGAACAATCTAAAAACTCACATAAGCGTCTTTTTTTGCTTGTCTTTAAAAAATATGCTCTATATCATCTATGCAATATTCACTAACTATAAAATGAACAATCTAAAAAAATCACATAAGCGATTGTTTTACTTGTATTTGCTATAATTATGTAATAGTAAAACAGAGGAGGGGGTCAATAAAAAAATCAAGAAAATCTGGGTCGACGATTCAAGAAGTTTGGCGACCACCGCACTAGAGTATGTAATATTGTAACGTTGTAGGCCGAGTGGTGTGCCTTTCTACAAAATGAAACAGCCTAGTTTAAAAATAACTTACGTTTATTTTGCAAAGAATTATATTTACACTTTGTACACTAGAGATTTCCATCCCTATGACATAGGTGGCGCGAAACCGGCAAAATCTCAACAGCCGCGGCCTCATCAACGAGCACTGCAAAACAAAAACCTCCGCTTCCCTCGAGTTCTGCAACGTATCTCCTTTGTCGAGAGACCCCTCATTCCGCCAGCCACAAATCCCTGGCACCCCAAAACAAACGGGACAGCTGTTGCGACATTCGTCAGCAGGGCTCGGGCATATGTTTCAGGAATTTGGAATCAAAGGTCAGTGGCGGTGGCGGCGACGTCACAATATGGATGTACATTTGTCATTAATTTTACTCTCGTTCGTGAACCCTTGAAGATCGCTTGCATGAACTATTGGAATTTATCTTCAATTTAGATTTCTGAATCATTGTGTATATTTTCGAATTGCCCTTGAAGATAACCATAACTTCGCACAGCTTTTAAGGTATCCGCATACGCTAAAAAAAACAATTTTGACGAAAATTTGCAATTTTTTATTCTATAGACAAATTTCCTGTACGTTTATGCTCGAAAACAGTTCAGTTTAAACAGTTTCAACTTTTAATGTGCGATTAATAGAAAAAGGGTTAGGTCAATTTAAAATATGAACGAAATCGTTAAGTTATACCGGAGGTAGCATAACGAAACCGGAACTATTAATAAGAATATTCTATTTTTACCATAATTTCTATCTTTTATCTATTAAAAAGTAAGTTAAAATATATAATAATTATGTGCTATAAATTGGCCACTACAATTTTTTAATAAAATTCACTTATTTGTTAAAAGAATTTCGCAAGATATTTAATCTCTTGGATTTTGTTTACAAGCATTTTTCTCAGAAATACATTTTAGGCATAAACATTGAATTCCAGAAACGATAACTAACGAATTATTGATATAGATTTATAAAAATTTGTATGCATATTCGAAATAGTGTTTGTCAGTGCATGCACTAGAACCATATTGATATCTTTATTTTGTTCTTACTTATGAGCTTGCATTTGATATCAATGTTGCAAAATGGTCAAAATTCCTCTAAGAATTTTTCGATGAGTCATAAAATCTTTATTTTTTAAATATATTTCTACTTCTAGAAAAAGCACTAGATAACATCATGAAGTTTACTCTGATCATGTTTTTTTGCTGCTAATTTAAACTCGATTCTAATCGAAGGGGCAAGTGCACGTTAACTTCACATTGGCTTCAAATGTCCTCATGTTGGTGTGGAAGTTTGGAGCGCAGCTCAGGTGTTGACCTTTCATCTGACCATGGTTCACAATGACGAGGTGTTGTCCTCGATTCTTTCAATTCGGCATTGATCACGGAGGGTCGCCAATAATCCGCTGTATAGCTCCCGTGCGACGTTAATTCTACTACCATCCATCCTCTCTGACCACTTGAACATGGACCTCTGTTTTTACATTAGGTATGGGGTTGAAGCAGAATATTACACTGCAAAGCCAAGAAATGCCAAGTTCATGTTGAAGGGAAGCAAGAAATCATATTTTATGGCAAGTCTGAATTATGCCACTGAATAATCCAGTGATGAAAGAGATTTATTTAATTATCCATGTGCTTCATAATTTGCCATTTCTTTGTTCCAGTACTAAAGTTGTATTCAGCATTCACTTCATCTACAACGTAATGCCATAAAAATAATGTCATAAAGCACTAAACGTGAACCACTTTTAATATCCTTTCTTATTTATAAGGTACAAAGAGTACCTCTTATTGTATTGGACTGCGCATGGCATTTCTGTTTACATCTACCAACTAAAAATACGTTTCTAGGATAGATATTCATTGCGTTGATAGTGCTAAGTAATAAGCATGCACACACAAGAAGTGAGTAATTTTTATTTTGCACCTATCTATATAGAAATTAGTTGTGTATATATCATTCGCAATTAAGTAAAAACCTCGCACAGTTATTTTCAGAAAGTTAGAAACAGAGTAGTTATCGTCTGATTTAAAATTATTCCAAAACTATCTTATATTTTAACTATTGTCACCAAACACAGTTTTTGCCTTATAGATAACTAGCCACTGCGTGGCCAGCACGGCGTTGCCCGTGACAGTTCTTTTCATGGGGTCAGGTGTGACCACCGCTCGCTAACCCCCGGTTATTTCTACGAATTCTCATTTGGTTTGCGAAGCAAATCAAATGGGAATTCGAAGCCTATTGGGTAACAGCCAACATGGCGTTGCCTATGGTAGCATCGTTACTGTCAAATGTGATCAAATTCGAATTGCGAAGAGATCCAATCGGCGTGACGTCACAATCTCTTATAAAAATATAAATATTTAACTGAAATATATATAATTTATTAAAAGAAAATCAAACGTATAAAGTATCGATCTAATGTAAAATTTGCCGCAGATTTCAAATTCAATGAAATTTGTAATTTATCTTTAATGATCCCGATTTTACAAAAAAAGAACAAAACAATGCCAGTCAAAATTTTTTTTATTTGTTTTGCTTCCCTTCGCTGGAATTGTTTGAGCGCAGGAAATGGAATCTGTGATTTCTCGATAACGAAGATCTCGAATTCGTATGGGAAAAAATATTAAACTTACAATTTAAAAATTATTTATTTAAAGAAAATCATATTTTTAGGTATCGATCTATAATGTGAAACTTTCCGCAGATTTCAAATCCGTTGAAATTTTTACTCTATCTTTAACGATCTAAGAGAAAAGAACTACATAGCTCAAGTTAAAACTTTATTTGTTTTGTTCGTCCGCTGAAATCGTTCCTCGGAAAATCAAACGGAAAAAATAAATTTAGAATCTGCCATCTCCTTACTGTTGCCATTCTAAGAATAATAATAATGAAATTACAATAAATTAATTTAAACATACTCTAGATTAAATTTTAAAATTCGGGCTCGGTAGAAAAATTGCAAAACATTCGGTCTACCTGTGTGCCAAATCTCATTACTGTAAGTACCATAGATTCTTCAGGACCGTCTACACACACATAAACACTTCCTTTTATAATAGTAGAGATGTGGTTTTGGAAGTAGTTGGTCACAAATATATAATACTTATTTGTTCTATCGTTCCATGAAAGTTGTTGATTTATGTTCTGGAGGGAAAAAGCATTGAAGAGTGATAAAATCGCTGTTTCAATCCTAAAATACAAGTAAACGGGTATTTTTTTTTTTAATTCTACAAAACGATTTTAATCAATTCTAAAATTTAATAAAAAACGTTAGAAAAAATAGAGTAATTTAACCCTCCTGATGGTTTTTCTTGGCGTCTTAAACCAAAACTAATTTACTGAAATTACTGATAGTCATACAGTGTAATAATTTATTTAAAGTTTATAATTTAGCTGGCAATGCTATAAACTAACGCTAAATACGTAAATAACTGAAAATAAAAATTTGCGCATTATAAACTTGACCGCCGTAGTAAAAAATGGTGGCACAGCATACTGTCCTCTAAGCGGTTTCGACGAGATATCTCGTCCATAGAGATCTGACCAATTTTGCTAATGACGACCAATTTGCTAATCACGTCATGAAGATATTGTCCACTTTTTTTTAAGACGATGAGATGAAAATCTGGTGATCCTTGACAGTATATTTCGTTCACTCAGCTCTGGTCAATTTTAACTAATAATGAGATAGCTGGTCGAGACAGCCACCATTAAACCCGTTTTTAGCTCTTTGGGGTTACGTATGTTCAAAACTGTTCCACCTTTTTATGCGTGGTGGGATATTTTCTAACCCACCTCAAAAAGTTGAAATTACTGACAGTCATACAGTGTAATATTTTATTTAAAGTTTATCATTTAGCTGGCAATGCCGCTAACTAACGCTAAATGAGTAAATAACTGATTTTACGCATATCTGTAATTTACGCATATCAAAACGAATTAGTAAGTTGTTGACACTGTTGCGATGGATCGATAAAAGGAAAATATGTCTTATGTCCAATTATCATGATTCAATTCAGGTACGAACAGTAGGGAAAAAAGATAAAAATGGGGATAAAATTTCAATTGTTTGTCCCTCGTTTATTATTGATTATAATACGAACAGGAATGCAGTGGATAAATTTAATCAGCCAATGGCTAATTATAAACTTGACCGCCGTAGTAAAAAATGGTGGTACAGCATACTATAATTTTCTTATGCATCTATTGTTTTGTTGGATATTATCCTCTCGACAACAGCGCCCTCTGTTGTGCGTAGCGACTGGCTTGTCAGTGGTGAGACGCACTCTGTTGTTCTGACATACTTCTGATGATCTGTGTTCTGATGTCTTGTATGTAATTATTAACCACTAATAAATATATTTAGTCCTTCAATCTCTCTAAATAGATGTATAGAACCCCTAGACACCTATAGTTGTTAAATGCATGTATTATTTTAAACAACTGCGTCAAAACATGGAGATGAAATTTTTCAAGGGGATATGCGCTGAAGGGTTAAGTGGCAAGAATGTAATTGATGAAAATGCACCATACACATCTGTACTTCCCATTGCAGATAAACAATTTTAAATCTACCGTTTCAGGGGAAATACGTGGAAAGGATTCCAAACATCTACGAAAACGCACTACTCGGACTACAACACGAAGCAAAAAGAAGTTCGCACTTCATGGTGCTGGTCTCTGCTAAGTGCCCACTTGGTTTTGGAAAAACATGCTTTTCAATGGATTTCATTTCAAACATTAGTTGCATGGGGGGGGTGTATTTATGTTCCACTCTGCAATAAAAGGTTTATTGAAATGTTAGTTTTTTAGTTTTGAGTAATATTTTATGCTAAGTAATTGAAAAAACGCCTTTTCCCACTTTCCGGTGTAAAATCTTTTTCAAGCTGTCGCTAGTTGTACGAAAGGGGAATTTAATTTTCTCTTCATTCTCTTGGAGTAGTTTTATCTTGACGAAATTTCTCGTCATTAACAAAATTGGTCAGACCTTGATGGACGATATATCTCTTCGAAACCACTAAGAGGGTTAAATAAAATTTATACAGTGTATTCTAAA
Organism: Metellina segmentata; assembly: GCA_947359465.1. Lineage (NCBI taxonomy): Eukaryota > Metazoa > Arthropoda > Arachnida > Araneae > Tetragnathidae > Metellina > Metellina segmentata. The sequence goes on along the minus strand of OX375877.1, from coordinate 121,888,937 downwards.
CGTGCCACCGAGTGTTAGGAATTATTTTTTCACTCCAGTTATATTCCAAACAAGCAAAAGTAAGCACACTCGCCTAGATTATCCTCGAAATTAACGTTAAAGTCATACTTTTAACGTTGTCTAACACACTGGTGAATAAAGCTAGTGTTTAGTGTTCCTTTAAATGCGGCTTGAAAGGTAGGTAGTTGAATTAACGTCACATTGGAGCAACACAACGGGTTTTCGGTGATGATCCACACCGAAGGGAAAGATTAGAGGACATCACCTCGTAATTTTGAACCAGGGTAACTTGGAAGAGGTCACAACTCAGCTGGACATCCCACTCACAAAATTTCCACACCGAGCCACACGAGGACATTTGAGGGCACGACAGATTTAACGTTCACCTGATCCCACGCACACGACGATATTTGGTTGGATCGAGTTTCGAATTCTAACTCTCCTGTTTCTAACCCGTTACTCTTCCCTAACACGGCCCATTTGCTTTCCGGCAAAACACTAAGCTATGGCAAAATTCTACAACATATTTAGGCCCTGTTCAAATGTGGCGTTTTCCAACGCGCTTTTCCGAGGTCAGCTTTTCTTCTTACATTAAATTATGCTTTTTATTCCCCTTATTCAAGTTTCTATCATTGCGATCGTTGAAGATGGAGTGAAAATTTGAACGGATTTTAAGTCAGCTTTTAAAATTCTACGCCAGATCGTTACCAAAAACAGATTTGTTATTTTTTATTTACCATTTGATTATTTAATTATTAATAATTTTTTAAAGAAAATCCCATTTAAGGTAGGTTGAAGGTTTTGTATGTCTTACTGCTTGTGTTAGAACCTCTTTGGTTCTATAAACTATTGATTTGTACTTGAGGATTACTTCCGCAATATAGCTCGAATTTTTAGACATTTTGTGAAAATGTATTTAATGTTCAATATATTGGATTTATGCAAAAGTTCGTTCAGTTTTTGGCGATTGATGGAATTGCATCTCAAAACCAGTGTGTAAAATTTCGATGTTATTTAAAAAAAGGAATTTCAGCGAGTACTTGGAAAAAAATATGTTCTTGGGTTGTGTTTTTAAAATTTTGCTAAGCTTTAAAAGTGGTAGAAAACTAGAATCATTTTAGACCTATTGTGCTTTTTTATTTCCGAAAAGGCAAGAATGCTTCGGAGAAGCAAAAGATATGTATTGTGGATTTGAAAATAGTGTGCGAATTTTTCAAAAATTGTGTGATGATTTTTTTTTTTTTTTTTTTTTTTTTTAATTTTTCAGAAGTCAGCAAAATTTTAGTCTATTTTTCATTTAGCTAATAGAGGACAGAAATAGTTCTTTTTCGAATTTTTCTTTTAGAGGTAACTTATTCAAGGGAGGCCAATTACAAAGTTATGTCGCCAAACCGTGCAAATCACGAAAGGAAACACCGGAATCTGTGGTTTCTAGACTGTCGTAAAAACCACATGAACGAGAAGAGAACATTTAATTTTTCTAAGACTAGCCACTAAGGTATTAATATGGTGTAAAATTTTCCGCAGATTTTAATTCCGTTGAAATTTTCAATCTATCTTAAACGATTCCGATTTTACAAAACAAACTAAACAATGTCAGTCAAACGTTTTTTTTTTTTTTCTTCCTTTCCTTTGCTGAAATTGAAGAGCGCAGGATATGTAACTTATTTACTTTTTGAGCGCGAAGCGGAGGAAATGTTATCTGTTTATTTTATGAGCGCCAAGGTTGACGTGACGTCACAAACTCTGGGCGAAAATATAAAAGATATATTCAATTTAAAAATTATTTATTAAAAAAATCATATTTTAAGGTATTGATCAAATGTGAAATTTTTACTCTATCTTTAACGATCTAGGAGATAGAAAAAAGAATTACACAACTAAAGTTAAAACTTTGTTTTTTATCATCTGCTAGAAAATCATTCCTCCGCCCAAAATGAAAACGGAAAGAATAAATTTAGACTCAGTCATATCTTTATGCTATTTAAATGCTATTAAATTAATTTTAAAATGTTCTAGACTGAATTTTATAATTCAGGCTCGCACAAAAATCGCAAAAAATTCGGACTACCTGTGTGATCAAGTCCCATTACTGTAAGTGCTATAGATTCGTCAGGACAGTCCACACATGCTCGCACGCAAACATTTTCTTTTATAATAGTAGAGATTTAAATTTCGAGGCAAGATCTTAAGTGCCTGCTCCATATTTAACAAGGGGCCTTGGTAGACTTGTTGGAAGAGTAACAGATTAGCAACCGAAGGGTTTTGTAGCTAAAGTAAAAACTGCTTATTTAGGGTCCAAACATTAACAATCTTTTCTCTCTTTAACTTTAAATGAGACATTTTCTAGTCTATGGGACGTATCCATATCAAAAAGGGTCGCGGTTTCCCGATTGCGGATTAGGCAAGAGCAGCGGATTAGGAACCGGAGTGTTACAAATTCGAATCCACCCACAGAATGTGTGTAAAGGGGGCAGGTGCACGTTCAATCCGTTGTGGTCTCAAATGTCGTCACGTTGGCGTGGTGAGAAAGTTTGAAGAATTCCAGCTCAGGTATTGCGTCATATAACCGTGATCCAAAGTTACTTGGTGTTGTCCTCGGATCTTTCCTTTTGGGTTTCGCCCGGTACCGTCGCCAATAGCCCCCTGTATTGCTCCAGTGCGACATAAATTTTTAAAATACCAACTCAAATTGCTACTAAAATAACGCTTAAGAGAAAAGACTTTTGCAATTATTATTTTTTAACTATGCTTCTAATTCTACTACATCACAAATGCTTTTATTGCGCGTGTCCTGATATTAATCAAATAATCTATTTCATTAACCTATTCCCTATTTCTAGGTGCTTTTGATCCTTTGCTTCGCTTCCACTCTAGTTATGGATGGTGCTCCACAAATGTCATTCCCTGGTTCACCTCCCGATGTGATAACATTTCTTCCTGAAGAAATACCATTTCCGGATGAAAGTTCACCTACTGAGGGAATGCCACCTGCTGGAGAAAAGCCGCTTCATGAAAGAAACACACCTGAAGAATTGTCACCTCCTAAGAGAAAGCCATTTCCTGATGTTATGTCATTTCTTGGCGGATTCGCCCTTCCGAACTTTGGACTTCAATACAGTTTCCAAATGAATGGCGGTACAGGCGTTCGTGAAGGTGGAAGAGGAGCAAGCGAGAGGTCTAGTGGAATGGACCCCGGACTTTTCTTTGATTTAGGTGCTAATGGGGGAGCTAACATTGGATTCGGAGGATAAACCTTTGTATGCAATGCTTTTACTGCGGAATCATAATAGCCTTGTTAAGTTTGTTAGAATTGGAATAATCACGTTGGCTTACTCTTAGTCTGGAAATATATCCTAGAAATTACTTAATGTGTCAATTCATCTTCTATTTTTATATTAATCCATACTTGATATGAGAACGCATGCCATTTTAATGCCCGGGTTCGATTCCCGGTCAATGCATAAATTTATATGCCGACCAACCGGTATAGTGGTTAAGGTGTTAGCCTCTAGATCGGAAGGTCCCCGGTTCGAATCCGGGTTCGGGCATGGGTGTTTGTAAGCGTATACCAGCTTAGGTGTTGCTTCGTCATCTGAATATGGTTCAAAATTACGATGTATTTGTTAGGTGCAATGATGGCCCTCCCACTGGGTGCTCCTTCACAAGTGGCCATCACTTCCGGCCTTGTAGTGGCCAATGACTTCGGTCAAAATGTGCCCGCCATTAGAAAAAAGAAATTACTGTAAGTAAGCATTGCATCTATAAATTTAAATTCAGCCGACCAACCGGTATAGTGGTTAAGGTGTTAGCCTCTAGATCGGAAGGTTCCTGGTTCGAATCCGGGTCCGGGCATGGATGTTTGTAAACGTATGGTGTAGAGGCGGCTGGTGCACCTTAAATCTGTCGTGGCCGAAAGTCCTCACGTTGGGTTGGCGTGGAAGTTTGGAGAGTGGGGTGCCAGCTCAGGTGTTGCTTCGTCATCTGACCGTGGTTCAAAATTACGAGGTGTTGTCCTCGGATCTTTCCCTTCAGGGACTGATCCCGGACCGTCGTCAATAGCCCGTTGTGTTGCTCTAGTACGACGTTAACTAAAAATTACCAAATTACCAAATTGCCATTTTAATGGGTTTTTTTTTACGATCGGTATATGCTTTTAAGTCTTTCATTAAGTCTTTTTGCATTGAGTGAACCATGAGATTAACACTACACGTGGATTCTCGTCATGATCTGATCGCTTCTGCAAATGCGCGAGATATCGCATCAAGATATTGTTAATTTTTGATATCTCATCGAGATATGTATCGTACCCCTAACCGGTCCACCACGTACCCCAGGGGTACGCGTAGCACAAGTTGGGAACTGCTAACCTAGATCATAATGTTAGCTAGGAACCTCAGAATTTGCATGAGCTCGGGATGATGCATCTACCCCTGAGAGATGGAGAAAGGTTATTGAACAGAACGGCTTTACCATGGTGATCAAACGTAATTTTTAGTGAAGAAAATAAATGTTCTTCAATATTTGTCAAAAAAAAAAACGGGACGTACATTTGCATCAACCAAATACTGAGTACATAGTGCATTGAAATATTTGGTGACAGTATAGGAAAGTTAATATTTATAGAAGGTTAGAATATATATATATATATATATATATATATATATATATATATATATATATATATATATAATTTTGTTAATTTATGCAACGTATAAATTTACAAAAGCACAAACTTTAACTTTTATTTGTATATCTTTTTGAAAGTTTGGCAATTTCTGTGTTGAAAACGTTGTTACGGTTTTCGTGTAACAACGTTTCCATCCTTCATCAACGCATCTCTAAAATGTGTATACTGTTATACTCTCAGAGTCCTCTGATTCAATCGTATGTACAGCACCCTTTCCGATTCAATCTCGGAATAAATGTCGACAGTAAATTGATAGAACAGGTATTTGCTTCTCAGTAAAACGTTGAAATTCGAAGAGCGCATCATCATCCTGTGAGCGTAGAACTACTTAGAAAAAATGTTTTTAGTTTGCATAAATGATCCAAATCTAAGATTGGCGGGAGTGCAGTAAAGACCATTTGAAGAATGTTGACATTTTCAGGAAACCAAATAATACAAAAATATAATAATAAATTAATTTTAAAATGTTCTAATTTAAAATTGGGATTAAATATCGCAATACTTTCCATAAGACATTCAAACCAAAATGATAAAAATTAACTACACGAAAATCGAAGTGCTATACAGAAACAAACAAAAGATTGCATAAATGAAACAAACCAGAAATTGCATAAAATAACGAAATTAAATATCGCTTAACTTAAATAAAGGTATCTAAATAATCCAAACTAAAAGTTAATATGCTTTAAAAATTTATAATCCAAACTATGGTACTCTAAAAAAAGAAACAATAACAAAGTATTGCACAACCGTGATCCAGTTCCAAGAATGCTGAGTACACAGTAAATTAAAGATACTACTTACATTATAGACTAGCCACTGCGTGGGTAGCCCGGCGTTACCCGTGCCGTTGCTTCGCAAACCAACACCATGGGCAACGCCGAGATGTAAGGTATTAACCTGGTGTATAATTTTCCTCAGATTTCAAATCCGTTGTAATTTTCAGTCTATCTTTAACGATTACGATTTTACGAAAACGAACTTTCCAATCCCAGTTAATATGTTTATTTTTTATTTTTTTGCTCTCATTCGCTCAAATGGGGCATGAAATGTAATCTGTCTCTTTTTTTTTAACGCGAAGGTCAGAAGATGCAATCTGTTTATTTTTGGAAATAGAAAATTCACGGTAACGTCATAATCGCTCTTGCGAAAATATAAAAAATGTATTCAATTTAAAAATTATTTATTTAAAGAAAATCATATTTTTTGGTAACGATTTAGAGTGACATTTTTTGCAGATTTCAAATCCGTTGAAATTTTTCTCTATCTTTAACGGTCTAGGAGATAGAAAAAAAACTGTTTTTATCGTCTGGCTGGAGAATCATTCCTCCACGCAAAATCAAAACAATTCAGTCATAATGTCGCTGTGGAATCGCTTGAGCGGAGACTACGCATTCACATTTAATTGCTAAGATCGAAATGAAAAAACTTGACATGATTTTAAGGGCTGACGATAATAGTGACGTTTGTGACGTGACGTCAGAGAGGAAAATAGAATTCCGTTGTTTCATCCGATGCCGGAGCGGTTCGAAACAAAGTTCCAAGAGAGTAAAACACTATTAAATTCATTTTAAAAAGTTCTAGATTGAATTTAAAAAATTCGCCGCGACACTAAAATTGCAAAAAATTTGGACTACCTGTGTGCCAAATGCCATAGATTCGTCAGGACTTCGATCACAAGAAACAAACAAACAGACAGACAAACACTTCCTTTTATAATATTAGAGATTACAACAATCGAAACTAAAAGTTAATACAAACTAAAAGTTAATTAATAATAATAAAAATAATTAAATAAAAAAAAGTATATGTATGTATACATGTATATGACTTCTAAACACTTTTGACCTCTTCGACCAATAGAATCTTTTTAAAGGAAAGTGCCAGCTGTCATTCGGATTCTATGAAAGAATTATTTGGTAATTTGGTAATTTTTTAGTTAACGTCGTACTAGAGCAACACAACGGGCTATTGACGACGGTCCGGGAACAGTCCCTGAAGGGAAAGATCCGAGGACAACACCTCGTAATTTTGAACCACGGTCAGGTGACGAAGCAACACCTGAGCTGGCACCCCACTCTCCAAACTTCCACGCCAACGTGAGGACTTTCGGCCACGACAGATTTAAGATGCACCAGCCGCCTCAACACCATACGTTTACAAACATCCATGCCCGGACCCGGATTCGAACCGGGAACCTTCCGATCTAGAGGCTAACACCTTAACCACTATACCGGTTGGTCGGCTCTATGAAAGAAAGGAACCAAAAGTATCTTTCCCAAGGATTCTTTTCTATGAAAATGAGCAGACTCTGCAGAATATTTCCAAATCACTATATTCTAGGTAGAGCACCAGCACAATCATTTCAAATAATTCTATTTTAAGGAAATAAACAATAGCATGTCTGCAAAAGATTCTTTTCTAATTAAAGGACCAATAGAATTTGTCTGAAGAAAATTTTGCTGAGGAAAGTACCAATATGATGTTTCCAAAGGTTGAAGGAATCCAATATGTGTGAATTATTAAACTATTATTTGCATTATTGAGGTAAAAACAAGGTACTAATAGCAAATATTGTGACAGTCATAGATCATTAATTAAGTTTTGAATATTATTACATTTTTTTCAGTAAAGTAAAGTTTTAATTTATCTTTTAGGATTATCTGCAGTCTAGATTTACTGATCAAGTAATGGGATTAATCAGATTCAAATATTGTTATAGGAATTTTCTCTTTCATATTCATAAGGTAAAATTTCTAAAGGCTAAATTTACCTGAATTGTGTTGTCACCTAGATAGGAAGTCAAACAACGTCATATTTTAGTCAAACAAAGGGTTACTTGCGAGTGTCGGAGGTCAATCCCGAAAGTAAAGATCCGAGGACAACACCTCGTCATTTTGAATCATGGTCAGATGACGAGATCAACCTCTTAGCTGGCACGCCACCCTTAATAGGTGATAAGCCGTGACTCATCCAAATTGGCTACTGTGGCCCTTTTTACCTAGAGGACTATATAGTATGTATCTCTAGAATAAAGGCATTCTCTATCACTAGTTCTACAAACACCGAGGAAACAACCGTTCCTGATATCTTCACAACACTGTAGTACGTCTACGGTGAGAAGGCACATCACCTTGGGGTTAACCATCTGTAAAATTGTGGTAAATTTTACAGGGGAAATGTATGTCATACTGAAAATCATGAATGGAGATCACGTTTCACATTGAACGAATTCAGGAATATATCCTACTAGGGGGCCCGCCCCCTGCTTGCTAACGCTCGCCAACCCCCGGAGGATTGCTTCGCAATTCTCATTGGATCGCTGCGCGAACCTATGCTCGCTTCGCTCGCATCAATGAAGACACGTGTCCTAGCAGAGGGGATTGATTACAAAATATATTCCAAAAAAATATTTTTCAAATCTAAATTTGTTGTATTACATAAAAGATATATACAGTACCTCTGGAATCAGAATTTAGATGAAAACTTTGAGCAAATTTTTACTTGCAATGTGAGCACTGCTTTGGAAATTGAATACCCAGCATGTTGTTTGTGTGTACATTTCCCCAGTACTCGAGCCACCCATACACTTTTTGACTGAGTTTGTTGTCGAAAGTTGTAGTGCACGCGTCTTGTTGTACTATAATTGTTAGCCTTGAGAAGGACCGTTTTTTAAATAGCCCTGAAAAGATCCTCCGCTTTCTTAGATTTCTATTACGAACCGCAACAGCTCGTATAAAATTCATTTTTTTTCAATAACATTTCATCCGATAACGCTATAGATTCAAATGACTCGCGAGGCTCCTAGTAAACAAACAATCGCACAATGTTGCCAAAACGCGGTAACAAATAACGTCTTTTTTGCGTGCCACGTAAGAGAAATATATATATAGATTATCAAAAATGACTTTTGGACGACATATTTAATTTGATTACTTTTCTATAAAAAACAGTATTAGTTATAAAGCTTTTTAATTTTACGTATTCATTCTTCGCACATTTTTTTACACATCAACTCGATAGAGAAACGCAGAACAAGTTCTTGAATTTTACGAGAACAAATCGCAAAAGGGAAAGATCATGGAAGCTTGTTCACCATTACTAGATATTCTTAACATATGTTAGTGGTTAAAGGAAGACTATTCTGAATCTTTCACTTCTGTGTTTCAAACAGTAGCATAGATGAAAGTAACAACGTTCCCTCTGCATTCCTTTCATTAAAAAAGACTACACAGTTACTATAATTTTATTATGTATTCTTTGGTAGATAGATAAAATAGTTGTAACAGTGGCGACCAGGACTTTCATCAGTCTTTACGTTCATGGTGCCCCAATAAAAGTTATACTATTATGTCTTAATCCACTAAGAACATAAATTGCAAAATCAACTTAATACTCCTGGAGGTTTCTTCTACAAGGTATCTATAAGAATGATCAGAGTATTATGAAGGGATTATCTCATTATTAGTAGTAAATTGACCAGATATCTCGATCCCGTAATTACAAAAAACGCGTCAATGTCTATCTTGATGACAAGGTATCTCGTGAATATCAAGATTGGTCATAATTTGATGAACGACACACATCGTCAAAACTTCTTGGAGGATTAATTCAAAATATCATTGGTAGATTTATCAGAGGAAGGTAAGAATTTTGATTAACGTCATATTGGAGATGGAATTGACATAGTTGGCAATTGGCGACGGTCCGGGAACAAACCCGAAGGGAAAGATGCGAGGACAGCACCACATAATTTTGATACACGATCAGATGACGAAGTCCCATATGAGCATGAGAGACCCATCCTCCAAGCTTCCACATCATGCAAACGTGAGGACATTTGAGGCTTCGACAGATTTAACGTGCACCAGCCCTCTTTGAAGAAGTTTGGAGAGAATGGGGTGCTATTGAAGGTATTGACCTTGTTTCAAATTTACGAGATGTTGTCCTCGGATTTTTCCCTTCGTGATTGATGCTGGACCCGTAGTCAATAACCCGTTTTGTTGCCCAGTGCGACATTGATTCATCTACATATCAATCAAAATTTCATACAGTTCAGTACTGAATACATTTAATTTTCGACTGAACAGTTTGTCAATACTTTTGTGCTAGAGTTTCATCAAGGACTTTCTGCTCCGACACATTTTTTAATTTATAACTTGTTCTCAAGGCAGGTAGTTAATTAACATCCCACTGGAGCAACACACGGGCTATTAGCGACAATCCGGGATCAATCCCGAATTAAAAGACCCAAGGACAAATCTTCGTCTTTTTGAACGACGATCAGATGACGAAATCAACTCGAGATGACACCCCACTCTCCTAACTTTCCACACCATGTAAACGTGGGTACGTTTGAGTCCACGAGAGATTTAACGTGCACTAGCCTCCCATGTACACTACGGTGTTTGACACGACCGAGTTACGAACTGCCATTCCGTTGCTCTTCCAACTGGGACATGCTGCCCCAGCAAGTCAAACAAAAGCAATCTTTTATCTGATATTAATGGATACTTTCAAATGAGATTGATTCACCTTTGTCCCCGAACTGTCATCAGATCAAATTAATATCACAAAGGAACGAAAACTCTATTGTAATATTCCCAGGTGGCGACCTTGGTGTTCGACTAATGAAATGTCCGTTTGTTTCTCCCACGGATGCTAGTTATAGCACAGCAAATATATAATGACCAAAAAGATGGCATACCTTAAATTAGAACATGTTTGTTTTCAACGTTACTGGGCAAAGACAGGAAGCAGGTGTTCTGAACGAATCGCTAAATGTGCTTATTCTACCATAAATCAACACACCCACGTGAAACAATCATATTAAAATTACTTACGAGTACAGGAACGCTACACTTCAACGTGAAAAGTCGCCGGTATTTCTCGGATTCATTATTTTAAAATGCAAAATTAAATGTAAAGGGTGTTATAAAATTAAAAATGTAAAGGGTATATTTATTGAAATTATGCTTTAAATAATAGCAATACCATTTATTTAAAGAAATGCTATTCAAATTTTTATATTATTTATTTATTTAATATATAGTATAAATAATGTAAATATAAGGTATAAAAACAATTTAAAGTGCCCAAAGAATTGTAAAAATGAGGTGAAAATTAAAGGAATGAAATTACCAATTTATAGTAGATGAATTATTTACATTTTAAGATACATAATAAAAAAAGTAATAAATAACATAATAAAGATTTCTTGTAATTAAAAAAACCCAGATATAAATAATAAAAACTTTCGCTAACATTCGCGCGTATATGTTAAATACAAATGACGGATCTGCAGGAGACCTATTAACACTTCAAGATTCAAATTATGACTGAAAGTAATTCTTAGTGAGCGGAAGGAATAGCCAATAGTGAATATTCGTAGCGTTATTTGGTCCTTAACAACATATAACTAAAATCAACTCTAGTGTATCTCCCACATACGCGCGACCGCTGGAATGTTAAATTAAATTATGTTTATTGAGTCAATACACTAACAATCTTTTCTGATATAATAATGACGAGATTTTTTTCCTAGTCTATGTATGTCCCATATAAAAGATTAATTGCAACTAGGGGGTCCGCCCCCTGCTCGCTAACGCTCGCCAACCCCCTGAGGATTGCTTCGCAATCCTCATTGGTTCGCTGAGCGAACCTATGCTCGCTTCGCTCGCATCAATGAAGACACGTGTCCTAGCAGAAGGGATTGATTACAAAATATGATATTCCAAAAAAAATAATTTTCAAATCTAAATTTGTTGTATTACATAAAAGATATATACAGTTCCTCTGGAATCAGAATTTAAATGAAAACTTTGAGCAAATTTTTACTCGCAATGTGAGCGCTGCTTTGGAAATTGAATACCCAGCATGTTGTTTGTGTATACATTTCCCCAGTACTCGAGCCACCCATACACTTTTTGACTGAGTTTGTTGTCGAAAGTTGTAGTGCACGCGTCTTGTTGTACTATAATTGTTAGCCTTGAAAAGGACCGTTTTTTAAATAGCCCTGAAAAGATCCTCCGCTTTCTTAGATTTCTATTACAAACCGCAACAGCTCGTCTAAATTTCATTTTTTTTTTCAATAAAATTTCATCCGATAACGCTATAGATTCAAATGAGGCGCGCGGCTCCTAGTAAACAAACAATCGCACAATGTTGCCAAAACGCGGTAACAAATAACGTCTTTTTTGCGTGCCACGTAAGAGAATTATATATATAGATAAGGCCCGGTGCACACATACGGCTTTTCAAGATGCGGCGCCACTGCGGCACCGAAGCCCAACTATGCACACATAACCGAGAAATGATGCACGAACTCATTTCGCGCCATTTGCAATAAATATTCTATCTAAGAAAAAGTGTTTATTTCGCTTACTTGGTGTAAAAAGTATATTTTGAAACAAAATAGCCGTTACTGGATACAACTATTTATTAATTATTATTTATATTCCATTTGTTTATGAAAACAAGGTACTTCAGAACGGAGACTCATGTGCGGCGATCGTGAGGCGTAGTGGGGAACTGCGGTAGAAATTGAACGCAAGTTGGACGTGCGGCTCTGAAGGCATGTGTGCACTGCTCCGTTGGATCTAATGTATCTCAGACCGCACTTGCGTTGCGGCAGCGGTGACGGAGACGTTGAAAAACCGGATGTATGCACCTGGCCTAAATTTGTTTGGGACATTAGAGAGACCGCGGTAACCAGTTTGGAGGAGCAGCGGATGAGCAAACGGAGGATTGCGAGTTCGAATCCAACCAAAGATCGTCTTGTACCGTGGGAGATGGTACACATTGAATCTGCTGTTGCCTCAAATGTCCTCACGTTGGCGCGGTGTGGAAGTTTGAAGACTGGGGTGCCAGCTCTGGTATAACCTCGTCATCTAACCGCTTTTCAAAATTACGTTAAAGTTGTCCTGGAATCATTCCCCTTAGGTTGGATCCCGGACGCGTATTTAGAAACCCTGGCGCTTGCAGCACAAAACGGAAATACGTCATTACATAGATGCGCAGACGCGTCCGCGCACGCAAACACAACGAGCCTAAACACGACCCTCGCTCGTATTGATATTGAGAGATGTGTAATGGCCGTTTTATCTAAAAATTAATAATTGTTGGGTTTACATTTCTTTTCGCAAATGAAAAATGTATTAAATAAAGCCATAATTGTGAACAACTGTGTGTGTAGCATAACTCCATATAAACAAACACGTGTATCTGATATTTGAAGAGAGAAGTTGGATTACACAAGTACACACAACTTTTTTCATAAATCTTACTTCTTGTTTACTTCGGCATTAAAAAGTATGAATAAATTATTCGTTTCTCTTTTTCACACACACAAAAAAAAAACATTTTCAGTTGGAATTAACTTAAAGATAAGTGTGAAGAAGTTCAGGGTGAGTTCTGTCGACAAAGTACTTATAGAGCCAAAATGTTTAAAATCACTTATTTCTTTTTACTTTTGGCAGTAAAAAGTTAGTATTATTTATTGCTTTCACTTTTTCACCAAGAAAAACATTAATAGTTCTAATTTACTAAAAGATGAATGAAAAGTCCAAGGTGAAATCCTTCGACAAAGCTGCAGACACATTTTCACACATCTTTTAAAAAAAGGCATACTTCTTTTTAATTTTGATATTAAGAAGTTCGAATTAATTATTACTTTCACTTTTTCACCAAGAAAAACCATTAGTAATTCAAATTTACTAAAAGAGGAGTGGGAAAAGTTCACGGTGAAACCCTTTCACAAAGCTGCATACTCATTTTCACACACAACTTCTCTAAAAATGCTTACTTCTTTTTACTTTTGGGATGGAAAAGTTTGTTTTTATTAATAGTTTCACCTTTTTACAAAGAAAAAACATTAACACTTGAATTTCACTAAAGGATGAGTGTCAAAATGTTCATGGTGAGCTGGGTCAACAAAGTACTTTCAGAGCCAATTAAAAAAAAAAGCTTCATTCATGTTTTTTTAGCATTTATAAATTTGTATCTGTGTTTACTTTGAATTATGTACCAAGAAATAAGTTTAATTGTAGGAAATAACCAAAAGTTGCATGGAAAAATTACTAAGTGAACTGCTTTGACAAAGTTGAACAGACACATTCATACCCCAAATTTTTATAAATGTTTTTATCCATAATATTTTTGCATCAGTAAGTCTCTTTTATTGTGTACTTTGTTTTATATACCTTGGAAATAGTTTATTAATTAGAATTAACACAAAGGTTCATGTAAACATGTCAAAATGAGCTGTCTTCATTATGTTAACACAGCATGTTAGAAAGACACACAAAATATTCAAAAAGTGCCAATTTCTTGATTTCTTTTGCTTGGACAGGTTGCAAATGATAAATACTTTCTGTTTTTCACAAACAAAACTGTTAGAAAGTTGGAATTATGTAAAAAGTACATGAAACAAGTTCACAGTGAAATGCATCGACAAAGCTGAACACGCACATTAAGACCTAGTATTTTTATTAATTGCTTTTTCCAATATATTTTTTCATCTATAAGTTGATTTTATTATGTTCTTTCTTTTCTATATATTTTGTAAATAGTTTATTACATACAATTAGTATAAAGTTTTAAGGTAACATGTCAAAAGCAGGTGACTTCATAATGTTAACACATCCAATTTAAAATACACACAAAACCTCTAAAAACGACTACTTTTCTCATTCCTTTAATATTTATACTTTGCAATTATCGAATAGTTTGTGTTTTTGATCAAGAAAAACATTTAATGTTTTGAAATATAAAAAAAAGTGCATGAAACAAGTTCACGGTGAAATGCTTCGACAAAGATGCACAGACACTTTCACACCCAGAATTTTTATTTATTGTTTTTTACCCAATTTTTTGCATGAATAACTTGGTTTTATTATGTTCTTTGTTTTCTATGTCTTGGAAAGAGATTATTAATATAATTAAATGAAAGTTTCATGGAAACATGTCAAAATCACCTGCTTTGACAATGGTAACAGAGCATATTAGAATCAAACACAAAACTAAAAAGTGATAATTTCTTGATTCCCTTTGGATTGACAGGTTGGAAATCATAAATGCTTTCACTTTTTCACCCAGAAAACATTTTATAAAGTTAGAATTAATTAAAAAGTACATGAAACAAGTACTCAGTGTAAATGCATTGACAAAGGTGAACACACTTATGAGACCCAAAACTTTTATTTTTTGTTTTTTTCCAAAATTTTTTGGCTTTAATAACTTTCTTTTATTGTGTTCTTTCTTTTGTATAACTTGGAGTTTATTACAAAGAATTAAATGAAAGTTACATGAAAGCATGTCAAAATCACCTGCCTGAATAATGTTGACACGGCAGTGTAAATAAACACAAAACCCCTAAAAATAGTAATTTCTTTAACATGTGTGCATGGACATGTTGCAATTGTTAAGTAGATTGTATTTTTCACCAAGAAGAGATTCTAATAGTTAGAATTAAATATATAAAAAGTACACGAGACCAGTTCACTGTGAAATGAGTAAATGACTCGTCAACGGCGTGGCGTCGTATGCCGGAACGCGGGTTTGCTTGCGCGGGCGCGTCTGCGCATCTATGTATATGACGTATTTCCGTTTGTGCTGGAAGCGCCAGGGTTTCTAAATACGCATCCCGGACCGTCACCAATAGCCCATTGTGTTGCCACAGTTTGACGTTAATTAAATACCTACCTATATTAAATAGGTTAGCCCGGTTGGGGGAACAGCAGATTAGCAACAGAAGGATTGCGAGTTTGTATCCAACCAAAGACTGCAGTGTACAAAAGAGGCTTGTGCACGTTAAATCTGCCGTGGTCTCAAATGTCCTCACGTTGGGCTGGTGTGGAAGTTTGGAGAGTGGGGTGCCAGCACAGGTGTGACATCGTCATCTGACCGTGGCTCAAAATTACGAGGTGTTGTACTCGGATAGTTCCCTTCCGGGATCGATGCCGAAGCGTTTCCAATAGCGTTTCCAGTGCAATGTTAATTAAAATACCTACTTACCTACATTGGGATATTAAGTACTTTTGGTAATTTAATTAACGTCATACTAGAACAACACAACGGTCGGGGATTAATCTCAACGAAATAACCGAGGATAACACCGCATAATTTTGGTAATTGGTAAGTATTAGTTAACATCGTACTAGAGCAACACAACGGGCTATTGACGACGGTCCAGGATAAATCCCTTAAGGGAATGATCCACCTCGTAATTTTGAACCACGGTCAGATGACGAAGCAACACCAGAGCTGGCACACCACCTAGCGTAATTTTGGACCACTCTTGGAATATTAGATTGAATTCTTTACAAAATGCGAACCATTTACCCTGCTGGAGGCCGTATGGAAGAGGTATAATTTTGAAAACTACCAGAACTTGGTGATTGAAATGTCGTCACGAGGATGAAAGCTGACCAGATTTTGATCTCGTCATCAGAAAATCAGAAATATCTCGATGACCCTGTCTTGTCGAAGCCGCTTGGAGGGATGAAAAACATTTGTCTCCAAATGCGTTCGAGGAAGTATAAGTTAGAAGTAACTTTGCCTAAAAAATTAAAAATCTCGATTTTTTTTATTATGTTTAAAAAAGTTTTAAATAAAAGAAGGTGCTTTCCAAATGCAATACATTATACCTTGTACTTATATCTTTCTACAGCAATCCATTGAAGCTAGCAATTGTAACACTCTCCTTACCTTACATCACTCCTAACACCACCTATCGGAGTTTTGTAGATTCATGAGTATTACAAATACATCAGTTTAACCCTTGCACTCGAACACTGATCAGTTCTGGCTTCGTTAACCCCCTAGAGATTTAAATGTTTACCTTATAATTGTTTCTTTTGTGGTGTTTCGTGATTTATATGTAATATTTTGTCTCCTTAAATATCAAAATCACCCCGATGATTAGTTTTTTGAGTCATGTTGCGCTACACTATCAAATATTCCAAGTTTAAAATTGTAATGAAAAAATGTTTTGTAAGATTGAATTTAAACAGAAGTTTTTCATTTGTTTTTATGAAACAAAGGTAGATCACAAAGGCAATGCCAGAAGTGTTTTGTAAATAGTTAATTAACACTCTCAGGGCAATAATAAAACATATTTTCAATAGGATTCCATACTTGTACTTATTTTAGTGTTGAGTTCGAAACAAATTGATTTTTTCTCATTAAACTGAGAGGGACAAGCGTCCCTTAGTTTAGTGAGACAACGAGGCCAACATCTGAGCTGGCAACCCACTCTACTTTCGCAGCACATCAACGTGAGGACATTGGGTAGCCACGGGAGATTTAGCGTACACCAGCCCCCATGTACACGAAAGTCTTTGGTTCAATCAAGTTTCGAACTCGCAACTTTGTTTGCCAATCCGCAATTGCTAAGAGCTATTGGCAACCAAGGAATTTTGGAGAGCTATACTAATAATAGAAAAAAATGCGCCCTCTAGTGGTGGGGAAGAAAATATAAATAAAAATTTTTTTTGTGAGGTTGAAAGTACAGGGAGGTAATGAAATAGTTATGAAAAAAACTTTCTCAGAAAACTGTTCAAGAAATCATTATTCTTGAAGGTTGTTTGAAGAATTTTAACCCCTTGGGGGTACAGATTTATTTGAAAAAAAGTATTTCGGTTTATCGTTTGAACATTAATTACTGTTAGATTTTATTAGTATCGTCTGTACACTAATTACTGTTTATATTTTCTTATTATCGTTTGCGCACACAGCTTCTGATCTCCGCGTTCATTCCAAAAAGGAATATCTGATAACGCAGCTGTGTAAATATTTCTATGTATGGAGTCAGATTACATAAAGGTGTACTTTTGTAGAGAACGATTGAATAATTTGATTTAAGGAGTCTCGTAACACCAATCCCTCTTGCCATGAACAAGAATGTATATGTTTAATTTTGTCCTAGTTCGAATGACGAATTAGACTAGTCATCGGTAACTTAGGTAAAACAAGTACATGACGAGTCGCAGTCGTCAAATGTACCCAAGGGGTTAAACTATTTATCAATAGTAATATGATACCTAAAAATATGATAAATTCTCTGGAGTTGTTTAAAAATTATATTAGTGTACTAGCAAAATACCCGACCTTACTCGGTTTGAATTCGTTTACTCTAGATTGAAGAGATAATCAAAATATATAATGACTTACGTTTTTTGTAGAATAAAAATTTATTTTAACACCTTTCGCCATCTTTATATTTTCTACCACTTACTTTGGACACAAATCCTACACATGCATATCCTTCATGTAATACATTTCACATACATCGCACAATTGCTGTATGACAAAGCTACAAAAAGACGAAAGGTGATACTAAGGTTACTACTATAAAAGACGATTTATAGGAAGATTTGGAATTCCCTTTCTTAAGTTCTTTTCATGTGCAACTCAATTAATTAAATTTACGATTTACGGCGAGTGCTCTCGCACTCATAGTCAACAAAGCAATATTTTTTTACTTGTGGCACTCTTGCCTCCGGTATGCGACATTGTGAAATTTTGCAATCTTCTCTTGTCATTACTACAACGAATTTTTTAATGTTGGAAAAAGTTCTAGTTTGGATTTTTAAACATTATTATTATTTCAATAACGACATTATTCTTTAAATAACAGCATTATTGTTTAAATAACGGCATTATTCTTTAAATAACGGCATTATTCTTTAAATAACGGCATTATTCTTTAAATAACGGCATTATTCTTTAAATAACGGCATTATTCTTTCAATAATGGCATAACTACACTTAAAATTTACTGAAAATTTATACTGATTTACCTAACATTTTCAAGTCTAATACTTTGTGGTGCTGTTGGGTGTGATGAGAAGGAAAACACATTTATTAAAATAATAAATATTTAAAACAGGAAACAGCAAAGTAAAACAAAATAAAAGATGTCGCAAAAAATTGTTCTAAAGATATTAATTTGTGATTCAATTTTATCTCTTGATCTCGCATAGTTGCCACAACTTACAACTAAAAGTGTACAAAATTTAGAAATGTGAAATTAATTCAGAGCGAAAGAACCAGAAAAAATATCACTGCTCGCGCGATCGTGTTCATTCTCGTTTCATTGAAAAATATCGTCTGTCCCAAATTTTCGGAAATCGTTTTCATTGCGCAAAGAATAAAAATAAGACTCGAAATAAATGACGTATCAGAGATGAAATTCCATAAAAAAAATATAAAAAAATTTTTGAAGAATAATTACTTTTTCAGCAGTACTGGTAAAGCAATCGAATTAATCGTAATATTCAATAGACATTCCAATTTTTCCAAAACTACCAAATTATGGTTGATTTAAGTATACTTACTCAGATGTTTTAGCATGAAACTCGTCTAAATATAACAATAAAGAAATGTTTAATATTGCATTCACTGAACTAATAGATAATGTATAAAATAAAATACACTGCAAGCAAATATCTGGAATACAATTCATGTGATGCCTACACAAACACACAAACAGAAAATCGAGCATAGAACAGAAAGACGGACAGACAGACTTTCGCAACTAATTCCACTCACTAAATCAAGATAAGTACTCACTGTATGCAAATTTCCATGAAAATATCTTAAACCGCGTGGACGTGTATAGGGCACAACATACAGACAGACAGACAGACAGACAGACAGACAGACAGACAGACAGACGGACAGACAGACAGACAGACACCAAACGAGAAAAAGGCGGATTCGGCATCAGAAGGGTCCAAAACGGATAGAAAACTTGAAATGGGTCGAAAATATTGAATGTACAAACAAACACTCCATTCTTATTTATATAGATATACTAATGGAGTTGTTAGAATCCCAGGGAACAACGCGGGATATTATTAAATTGAAAGTTAGTTTATAATAAATATCTGTATTGATTTTGTATTGACATCAATATGAATGTCAAGGAAATTGGTGGATAGAGATGAACTATTTGTTCCGTGAGGATGAGTTTAGTGGGATAGATATCTTTCCAAATACATAAGTGAACTCGGGTGAGTAAAATAGAGCTAGCTATTATTCGACATGTTTTAACCCTCAATCAAGTTGCTAAAGAGAAAAGATTTTCTGTTACAACCTTTTTCGCCAAGGATGCATAAAAAATCAATATTTTTCCTGGAAATTTAGGATTTAAAAATTTATTTCTTAACTAATAATTATGATTGAGGGTCACAACATCCCCTGTATTATATAGATTATAATTATACAAAAATAATTGTAACAGATTAATTTATTGTTGAGTTATCACTGTTTGAACAAAGCATTCTATTGTAAAACATTATTTCTTCTGAAATTTAGTTTAAAGATTCTTACTTCACTGAATTTATTAAACCTCCATTATAATTATTGTTGGCAAAAACATTTTTGTATTCGTCAATTAGAGAAGTTAATTTGCCATCAGAGTTAATACGATAACTAATATTATCAACATTATTTGAGTTAACAATAGGAACAGTAGTCCTTAGTATTTTATTACAATACTAAATTATTATCATTATTATCTAAGTGTACACATTTTCATTATTAGAACATCGTTTATCATAAACATTCCAACTAATAGTATATTTGCATGATCCAAAATTATTATTATTAGAATATTTTGAATTACCTTTATTACAAAAATTATGAGATACTTGGACAGAAGTTATAGGAACTTTCGAGTTATATTACGATTAAATTTAAATAATTGTTTTTACTTTTGAAGTGTATTTCCAAATTAAATAAATTCATTCTTTAAAATCAGCAATTCGTAATTTAAGGTAGAGTTGATAGCTAAAATTGCCAGTCGTTTTGCAATGGCACCAATTTTAATTAATTACTTTTACTGGATTTTTAGACTCACCAAGTTGTGGTTCTATTCAATGATTTAAAAATTTTAACTTTATAGTCGGTGTGTGACCTTTAAATCAAACGGGGTTTCCTTGTTGCGAGGATTGGTACTTGGTAATTTTTTAGTTAACATTGTACTAGAGCAACACAACGGGCTATTGATGACGGTCCAGGATCAGTCCCTTAAGGGAAAGATCCGAGTACAACACCTCTTAATTTTGAACCACGTTCAGATGACGAAGCAACACCGGAGCTGGCACCCCATTTTCCTTGTTGCGAGGAAAAATACCGGTCAATTCAGAAATATATTCTTCAGGACAAATTTTTTTTTATCGTATGAATAACTAGTCGTTTCCTTACAATAAACTCTAATGAGCACTCTCAAATCACATGCCCAAATTTTCTATCTAGATATGAGATACTATTAATTTAATGTTTTATCAGACACCAAGTTTGTGTTTGTTTCCTAAACACCATAAATTCCAAGTTTGTGTTACGACAGTACTAAAACCAGAGTTTTGATATTATTCAAAAGTCGAATGCTTTTGTGTGTCTTAATTTACATTGCACTTCAAATACACTGTATAACAAAAAAAAATCGAAAGCACTAAGGAGTTGAACAGGAGTTGTGCCACGCTCGATCCACTTGAAACGGCGGTGAACCCACAACATGGCATTATTGTCTGGGGTGCCATCTCCTTTGAAAGCCGGACCCCTTTGGTAGTCATTTCTGGCACATTTACAACACAACGGTACGTAGACGACATTCTACGATCGGTTGTGTTACCGTTCCTTTTGCAACACCCCAGACTTACTTTTCAACAAGATAATGCCCAGCCGAACACGGCACGTGTTGCTATTTCAAGCTTTCCCAACACTTCCTTGGCCAGCTAGGTCTCCCGATCTTTCTCCCATAGAGAAAATTTGGGACTTTTTGGGAAGACGATTGCAACAATGCCGGAATGTTGACTATTTATCCCGAGGGCTGGAGACAATTTGGCAAGAAATTCCGGACACACTCCGGGAACTTTTTCAGTCTATGCCATGCCGGATGACAGCTTGCATCCAGGCCGGAGATTGCCAACGCCTTATTGACTTCCTCCATTTGTAACGGTCAAACTCTGAAATAAATCACTCAATTGTTCAGAAATTTTACTTGTTTGTTTTTCTATCTATGCTCTTTACATCCATCCATTTTTATTGCAATGGGACAACTCCTTCTAAATATGTCCTTACGTTGGGCTGGTGTGGAAGTTTGGAGAGTGGGGTGCCAGCACAGGTGTTACTTCGTCATCTGACCGTGGTTCAAAATTAGGAGGTGTTGTCCTCGGATCTTTCCCTTAAGGGACTGATCCCGGACCGTCGTCAATAGCCCGTTGTGTTGCTCTAGTACGACGTTAACAAAAAAAATTACCAAAAAAATTTACCTTCTTAATGCGTCGATTTTTTTTATCTCCACTTTTATAAAAGTACTAGGGGGACCGCCCCCTGCTCGCAAACGCTCGCCAACCCCAGGACGATTGCTTAGCAATCCTCATTGGTTCGCTGCGTGAACTTATGCTCGCATCGCTCGCATCAATGAAGACATGTCCTAGCAGAAGGAATTGCTTACAAAATATGATATTCCAAAAAATTATTTTTCAAATCTAAATTTTTTTGCTGTTTTTCAGAAAATATATATACAGTACCTATGGAATCAGAATTCAAATGAAAAACTTTGAGCAAATTTTGACTCGAAATGTGAGAGCAGATTTGGAAATTGAATACCCAGCATGTTATTTGTGTGTACATTTACCCCTGCTCTCGAGTCACCCACGCTTTTTCATTGAGTTTGTTGTCCAAAGTTGTAGTGCAAGCGTCTTGTTGAACTATAATTGATGGCCTTGAAAAGGACCTTTTTTTTAATGGCCCTGAAAAGATCCTCCGCTTTCTTTGATTTCTATTATTAACTGCAACAACTCAACTAAAATTCATTTTTTTTTCAATAAAATTTCATCCGAAAACGCTATAAATTCAATTGAAGCGCGAGGCTTCGTCATAAACAAACAATCGTACAATGTTGTCAAAACGCGATAACAAATAACGCCTTTTTTGCGTGCCACGTAAGAGAATTATATATATAGAAGTGTTTGTCTGTTTGTTTTCTGCATGCTAAGTCTTGACGAATCTACGGTACTTACAGTAATGGGATTTGGTACACAGGTAGTCCGAATTTTTTGCAATTTTTAGGCCGCGCCGAATTTAAAAAATCAATCTAGAACATTTTAAAATGAATTTTATGGAATTTAAAAATATTGTTTTCTTTGTATGGCAAGTGATTGTAATCGGACAACTTCTTGGTGCGTCAATTTTTTTTTGTTATAGAGTGTATTGAAATTTCTATTTAATACTCAATTTAGCATATGGTAGCCTAAAATAACATGTTTAAGTAAGTTTAAGCTTAAAATTTTATAAATTTGCTGTCCCCAGATAGCTTTGTAATGCATAAAATATAAACTCAATAGTTTAAAGCTTGGTTTAACATCAATTAGCTTATTGCTTAGCAATAGATTCAACACCCAACTGAGATGTTACCAATCATCAATGATTTAAATGATTTAAAGCACTCTGCGAGATGTGGTTTTTGTAAAGCAAATTCTTCGTCGTGTGTTTTATAGCTTGATAGACTTGAAGTTTCCGGGAGATTTCTCTTACATTGATTATATTTTCTTTATGTTGCCTGCTATGTTTTCAATCATTGACAATCCTCTTATATGACAGGTAGGACATGTTTGCATACTATTAAGTTCACGTCTTTTTGTCCCGGTGGTAGAAAAAATTGTTTTATCAATGCAAATTTGAGATTATAAATTGGGGTTATCTGTCTCTATGACATAAAAAATAACATTCCATATTTTGTTTCGTGCAACTTTTCTTAGTATAAAAGAAGACCCGATCTTCTGTTTTATCAATTACAACCAGCTTTGCTCTCTGTAATCCTGCAACAATGAAGATTGCTGTGAGTAAAAACGCAATATTTTATTTCATTATATACGTAAGCTTTTGGTTATAAATAATTGTGGATATTGGATTTTTATGGATGGAAATTATATTTTTACGAATATTTCTGATCTAACGTATAAAGTTTTAGTTTTTAGAGTTTCAAAAATAAATGTTATTTATAAATTTTTTTTTAAATTTACGTCAATATTAAATTTGTTACATTTTTTATAGCTATAATTATTGGAAATTATTTCATACTTTTAATTTGTTCTCAAGTATAAAGTGAAATAAAAGAAATGTTAATCTTCAACCATTAAAAAGTGCCCAAAGTCGAGAGTATATATACTTAACAGATTTCTACTTTTATTTTGGATAGCGATTGAAATTTTTTGAAATCATAAAATTTGCTTAAGTGTTTTGAGAAAAAAAATTGACATTTTTGTTTGCAATACTTTTGTTTGCCCCGAAAGAAAAAGAGAATTACTATTATATTAAGTTTTTATGAGATGGAAGTTTTATTCTTAATCCATTTTTTAACAAGATATGGTTCATAGGATTACTTTTTACCACATCGAAACAAATTTGTAACTATTGAAGACTAGTTAAACATTTATTGATGTTCTAGTTCTCTGAGGTGTAAAAAAATGATAGAATAGCGAAAAGCCCAATAAAGCAAGATCTACTCACGATTTCATGCTAAGACATCATTATTTTATTTTGCTTGCCATTTGCTTTAGGTTTAAAAATTGCAGGTAGGAAGGTAGTCAATTAACGTCGCACTGCAGCAGCACAATGGTCTATTGGCAACCCAGAGTTTAGGTTCGCATTGCTTTCTAAAGTACTTAACATATGTGACGTACTTTTTTCCAGATTCTAATTGTCACAAGCAGTACAGGTTTTTACCATTTACTCATTGGATGTTTGTAATTAATTTAGTGGCACAAAATCGATAGCATTTGTACATTTATAAAATTAAAATACTTCCCACAGTGCCACACGTCTTTAAAACGCACATTTTCCAAAGCTAATTAGCGAATTTCACATATGCATTTAAATACCTATAAAAACAGCTGGAAGCGAGTATACCTACGGAGCGAGATAACTTCATAAAAATTATCCTAAGCTAGTTTCATAAAAATTCAAAGCGTTTACCTTTTGTATTTTTCTGAAAATGTTGATTAAATGGTCATTTAAAATGCTCCAGATAGGAATGTAAACATCTTTAGGCCCGATGCACACATCCGTTATTTCAACGTGCGGCGCCGCTGCGTCAACGCAAGTGCAGTCTGAGATACATTAGTTCCAATTGAGTAGTGCACACATACCTCCGGCGCCGCTGTTGTGACGCAGTCCAACTTGCGTGCAATTTGTACCGCAATTCCCCACGGCGCCGCATACGTTTCTCCAGTCTCAAGTACCTTGTTTTCATAAATAAATGGGGAGTATAAATAATAATAATAAATGGTTGTATCCAGTAATATCTATTTTGTTTTAAAATATACTTTTTTACACCAAGTAAGCGAAATAAACACGTTTTCTTCGATAGAATATTGATCGCAAATGGCGCGAAATGAGTATTTGCGTGATTTCACGGTTGTGTACATAGTTGGACTTAGGTGCCGCAGCGTTGAAAAATCGGATGTGTGCACCGGGCCTTTAATTGTGTTTGACAATTCTCTTTGAACAGCTTCAAAGAAAAGTTTCAAAAATTTTTTAAAGTTTTAAAGCTTTTCCTGATTCGAAACACTCTTAAAATTGGTTTTCCGATTATGTTCCTTTAAATTACCTGTATATTTGTACATTAAAATTAAACAGTTCGAAAAAATCATTTTAAATGGCCTCGTTTAGTTTGAGTTTTTAAATCTCTGCGTAGGGCGAGAATTCGGAAAATTGTGGTATTGCTTTTTCTTATCAATACAAAATAAAATGATTGAATGATCATATCTTTTAGTCGGAAGATTCCTCGAAAATATTATTTTGATCGAGAAAATCAAAATATGCAGTAATTCATGAAGAGATTAGGTTGGAAGCTACTAAAATGGAATCTGACCTGAAATATTATAAGCTTAAGGGGGTCCGGGACACATCGAAAAAACATTTTTATTAATTAATTTAGAATTTTGAAATTTTTTGTACTGATTATACCCATCTAACTAATAAGCGAAATCACACAACACAAAGTTTTTCCAAAAGTTTTTTAAAATTTTTAAATTAAAACTTTTTGAAAAAAAGAGGGGTCATTTTAAAATGCTAAAACTCAAAATATTCTTGATCCATTTTTAAAATTCTTGCAGTAAATTATTCACAATTTTATAAACTTTAATTTTGATTCAGCAATTTAAAAAATATTAATTTAATAAAAAATCAAAAATATTTGAATGAAAATCTTGAAAATTTTAAGGTACTTTTTTTTTTAAAAGTCATATTTTTAAAAGTAAATATTTGTTTTAAATTTCCTGAATCATAATTAAAGTATAATGTTTGAAAAATATCTATTCCAAATTTCAACCCTTAAACTTTATCGGTTTTCGACTTATAGCAATTTGAATACAGGAAATCTTGAAAAAATGTATCATGGAGAAAAACGCATTTAAAGTTTTAAAGACAGATCTTGTTGCCATGACAACAACTGTCAAGAGTGTTAGATTTTCCAAACAACGCACCACAAAAATTATTATATCTCTAGTTCTAATTAAGATAGAAACATGATTTAGACGTCATTTTAAGCAGAAAAACACAGAGAATTTTTTTAAATAATAAAAAAAATTTCGAAAATTTGACGATTTTTGTGTCTCGGACCCCCTTAATGACGAGATAACCACATCTATTGGATGATGGAATCTCTGGATTACTTCTTAAAAAATACATGAATTTTTTCTACCTTTGGAAAGACTATTGCTCATTTCCCATGAAATGAATCTTTTGGTAAAATTCCATTCCTTCATTCTTAAGAATATAGTCCTAAGAAATTTTTTATTGGCCATTCCCTATAGTAATATTCCATAGAAAGATTCTGTCGGTCCTTTCTGTAAAATAGAATCCGTCAATTTTCTGGTATTCATTATATTCGAATCATTTATAAAGATTTTGTTATATCTATTTCCTTATAACAGAGGACTTCGTAAATGTTCTACTGTAAATATTCTACTACTATTCCTTAGAAAAGTATCCTACGAAATTATTCTACTGCTCCTTTCCTTGGAAGTGAGGGCCCGACGGGTATGCCCACTGCGCTAGCAACCTTCGAGTTGTAATCGGAAGAGGTTCGATTCTAGTCTGGTTCATTCTTCACTGAGGGTATTTCTCTCCTGCGTCAGTAACGTGTGTGTCTATTACTTGATATTGTATATTTTGTGTTTGTCGCAGCTTGGCCAAATAGGGCAACACCCAAAACTAACCAACCATCTTTGGAAGTGAATTCTTTAGAGTGATTCTGACAGGTATGAAGGTGGAATTATGCGTAAGAACCCCTCAAAGGGTTAAAAGAAAAACAACTCAAATCTTGATCCTATGTTTTAGTCTAAATTTCTTATAATGAAATAATGAGGAATAAAAGCATTCAAATTTGTACTTCAGTATAAAAGGAAGTGTTTTTATGTGTCTCTCTACTCAGTGTCGTGACGAATCTGTGGCACTTACAATAATAAAATTTGGCAAGCAGGTAGTCCTAACTTTTTGCGACTTTCGTGTTGCGCCCGAATCTTAAAATTCAATCTAGAACATTTTTTAATTAATGTATTAGTTTTTTTCACCTTTTGTCCTTAGCTACTTCAAATAAAGAAGGAGCGGATTTTGCCATTTTCGACCGCTGACGTCACAAGCGTTTTTCGTCCTAATGCCTTTGGAAGCATGCCAAGTTTTCCGATTCTAGTGTGTTTTGATATACGCTGTTGATAATAGTCACTTCGAGGCCATCACGGCGCTACCTGTAAAGTTCGTTTGCGAAGCAAACCAAATGGGAATACGTAGCAATCACCGGGGGTTAAAGAGCAGTATTCACACCTGGCCCCACGAAAAGAAATGTCACGGGCAATGCCGTGCTGGCCACGCAGTGGCTAGTTCTTAATATTCCTGTCAACGTTTTTAGTCATTTTGTTATAAGAAAAAATGACTAGATCTCTTTTATATCTCATCAATATCCAAAAGCGTCAATATCTTCATTCAGAATTCAATCGACATTTTAGATAACAAGACATCTCGTTTTCAGCAAAATTGGTAGAGGCTATATGGACGAGATATCTCGTCGAAACCACCTATAGGGTTAAGTGCCTCCACACACACGACGGTCTGGGTTGGATCGAGTTTGGTAATCCCTGTTACTCTTCCAAACGGGGTAGTGTTTATTATTAAAATTCGTTTATATATTTGCTAATGTCTTTTGTATCCAGTTGGACTACTGGCTCTTCTAATGC
The DNA here is from genome assembly GCA_947359465.1 of Metellina segmentata. Classification (NCBI taxonomy): domain Eukaryota; kingdom Metazoa; phylum Arthropoda; class Arachnida; order Araneae; family Tetragnathidae; genus Metellina; species Metellina segmentata. The sequence continues at coordinate 121,861,004 of OX375877.1, read as the reverse complement.
TATAAGTACTCATAAATGGTATGTTTGGTTTGTTTCAGTTACTAGCACTAGTGTTTGCTGTCCTCCTGCTTAGCAGTCACGGAGCTCCAAAGGATGGAAAAGGTGGATTGCTTGGTGACCTAGGTCTAGGCCTGGACTTGGGATTAGATGCTGGAGGAAACTCCCATGAAGGCGGGGAGAATAGTCACGATTCTTCTGGTGGCATTGACACTAACTTGGGTGTTGGACTTGGAGCTGGAGGAGGATTGGGTGGTTCCGATTAACAACCGAATCTACGTGTCAAGTTCCTCTACAAGCTGAAACTAATTGTTTTACCAGCACAAATGTGAAAAAAAAAAGAACTACAATCTTTCTCAAATAAAATTTAATTAAATATTGAGTTTTGGTAATATTTTATAAAATATATTTTAAACTAGGGGGCCAGCCCCCTGTACGCTAACGCTCGCCAATCCCTATACTCTTTCGCTCGTATCAATGATAACATGTCGCACCCCGGCAAGAAAAGTGACACAAGTCAAAATATAAAAAATTTGATGTTTTGGCATTGAAAAATATGTATGAGGTGCCCCAGCGTGTTATATTACTATTCTATAGAATATAATAGAAGTTACCACCATAAATACTTACCTAAAATTTAAAAGAAACTTGTACTATTTCAATATGTTTTATAGTATCTGTTAAATTGATGTTTCTCAAACTCTGCAATTTTGAGTTGTGTCACTTTTCTTGCCGGGGTGCAATGTGTCCTATCAGAATGGTATGTTTACAAAATATGATATTCCAAAAATTGTGTATATTATATTTCCAATTGTATATTCCAAAATTCTTGTGGCCCTTCATTTCTTATACCTCTGATATCACTTTCCCATGACGTTTCCGGTCATGGGTTGCTATGCAATTCTCAATCCTTTTGATGTACCCAACCTCCACTTAAAGTTTGTTCCAATATTTATGGGACACCCTGTATAGATAGTAGTTTTCCTTCTCCAAGCTGAAATTGTACCTATTAACTATCAAATCTGCCTTAATAGCACACATGCATGAATATGTGTGGAAAAAAACATTTCTAAAAGAAAAAACTTTAAGAAAAGTAGAGTTTTAATAATGTTAGAATATATATATATATATATATATATATATATATATATATATTAAGCATACTCCTTACGTTCATTTATTTACACGATAAAAAATCTGAATGTGAATACCAGATGTGGATCGATTAAATCAGTTTCCAAAACGACTTTGGGTCAACCGCCTTTAAAAATAAATAAATTTTGTACATACGTGTAAGGAAAATAATAACTATTGCTTGAAAAAAATCTCAGGTAGGTACGTATTTTAACTAACGTCACACTGGAGCAATACAACAGGCTATTGACGACGGTCCGGGATCTAAACTCACAGGGACATCCGAAGACGACACCACATAATTTTGAACCACGATCAGATGGCGAGGTCACACCCGAGCTGGTACCCCACTATCCGAACTTCCACACCACGCCAACGTGATGACATTTAAGGCCACGACAGTTTGAACTTAATAGACGATGGTCTGTGGTTGGATTTGAACTCGCAACCCTCCGGTTTCTAATCAGTTACTCTTCCAACCGGGCTTCCACGGCCAAGGCAGAAAAAGATTGCTTGAGTATCCCGGGAGAGTGATACCCGTTTAGTAAAGACTATGAACCCTTTGGGAAAAGATTGCTAGAGTAGCATGGGTCCGTGAAGCCCGTACAGACTTAAATGAGATTTGCCCCTGAGGACGGTAATCCTCGAATACCATGACACTGGGTGTTAAACTTTCATTTAACACCACCGCGCAAGTTATCTTTTGAAACCATGCTAGTCTGGATTAGGGATGCGACATCGATGTCGATGTTTTCAAAACATCGATGTATTGGAGTCGATGTTTTCAAAACATCGATGTTTCTTTAAAAACATCGATGTATTGGAGTCGATGTTTTCAAAACATCGATGCATCTTTAAAAACATCGATGTATTTGAGTCGATGTTTTCAAAACATCGATGTATCTTTAAAAACATCGATGTATTGGAGTCGATGTTTTCAAAACATCGATGTTTCTTTAAAAACATCGATGTATTGGAGTCGATGTTTTCAAAACATCGATGTTTCTTTAAAAACATCGATGTATTGGAGTCGATGTTTTCAAAACATCGATGTTTCTTTAAAAACATCGATGTATTGGAGTCGATGTTTTCAAAACATCGATGTTTCTTTAAAAACATCGATGTATTGGAGTCGATGTTTTGGTAACATCGATGCTTATACCTGTCGATGTTTTATTTTTAAATAAAAAAAGTACCGTTATAAAAATTAATAAAAAAAACCAAGTAGCATAATTTTCATAACCAGCAAATTGAATATACTTTTAGACCAAAGTGGCCAAGGGTGATGGGTCTGAAAAGTAGGGATGCGACATCGATGTCGATGTTTTCAAAACATTGATGTTTAATAAAAAACATCGATGTATTTTAGCCGATGTCGCATCACTAGTTGCTAAACCAGTTTTAAGAAATGCGAAAAAAAATTTAAATGCACTTGTTGCGTCGATGGTGGTCAGTAGGAATAAAAGTGGACTGTATAATTTAAAAATATTTATTTACAAAAACGGACATGTAGAAAGGCATTGCAGTGGAGCAAGAAAAACTAACAAAAACGGAGAACATTTTATAGTTACACAGTACTGAAGATTTACTTCAGTTCAGCTCGTTCACGTCTTCGGGATTGCCAGATTCGAAAGTGCGAATGGGCGCAAACATCCCGGGCGGCATTGAAATACTCATATTTCAAAACTAAATTAACTATCCTATGAATATATACAGTACAAATTTTTACTTAGTTTACGCATTAAGGCACAAAAATGACAATGAGAATAAACGAAAAAAACAATCTATCATTGTAGTAGAAACTGACAGGATATACTCAAAATTTAAGCAAACATTACGAGAATCATCTATTACTTTAAATAAACAAGTATAAACACAATTATTAATATGCATTTCAAACAGTATCTTCTTGAGTAATACTAAATTTTACATTGTCTGGTATTGGTAATAAGCAAACACTTGAAATTGATCTTTTAAACACACCTTGAGCAGTGCGAACTTTAACTACCCTAACTCGGTCATCCTTACCAGGGATAACTTCAACAATACGTCCAATTGACCATTTTAAAGGAGGTGCATTAGAGTCTTTTAAGAATACCATCATTCCTACAACAATGTTATTTTTACTAAAAAACCATTTTGATCTCTGTTGCAAATGGCTGAGGTAATTGTTAGACCAATTTTTCCATACACTTTGAACAAACTTTTGGAGTTTTTGCCATTTGTTAAGTAAGTTTTCTTTAACATCTAGAAGCATTGGTTCGGGAAGAGCGTTCAGTGGTCTTCCGATCAAAAAATGTGCTGGCGTAAGCACTTCATAATTTTCAGGGTCCGATGAGATAGGAAACAGCGGGCGAGAATTCAAAATGCCTTCAATTTGTATTGTGACGGTTAAAAATTCTTCCAAAGTTAATTTGGAAGCGCCAACTGTGCGTTTTAAATGGTATTTAAAACTCTGAACACCCCTTTCCCACAGGCCACCAAATGAAGGTGAACAGGGTGGAATAAACTTCCAATTAATTCCCTCATTAGTCAAAAAATTAGTGAAATCTGAACTACCGCTATTTAGTAATTTTAGTAAACGCTTTATCTCAGAAAAACCTCCTCTAAAATTTGTTCCATTATCACTGAAAATCATGGCACTTTTTCCACGGCGAGAGAAAAACCTCTTTAATGTAGCTATAAGTGCTTCTGCAGTTAAATCACCAACAATTTCGAAGTGAATTGCTTTGGTCACCATACAAATAAAAATAGCGACATACATCTTTTGGTAAATACCCTTTCTCTGTCCTTTAAACTTAATTTGAAAGGGGCCACAAAAATCTAAACCGACTTTTGTGAACGGAGGACTAGGGTTAACTCTTTCAACAGGCAACTGTCCCATAAGTTGATCAACAGTAACAGGTTTCGCCCTAAAACACCTAACACAGTCATGCACAATTTTTCGCGCTATGCTGCGACCACTTAATGGCCAATAATTTTGTCTTACTATATTTAATAAATCTTGGGGACCAACATGTAAATTGGACAAGTGAAATTGTAAGAATATAATTTTAGTAAGTGTTTCATTCTTAGGTAGAATAAAAGGATGTTTTTGATCATAAGAAATACAGGAATTAGATAACCTTCCACCTACTCTCAATAGGCCGTTTTTATCCAAAATTGGGTTCAGGAAACGTAGTGCGCTTTTAGGTGGAATAGGTAATGATTTTTTCAAAGCATTAATTTCACAAGCAAAATTCTTACCTTGAAAGTGCTTGATTAGAACATACTTAGCTTTTTTAAACTCATCAGTGGACAAAGAACCTTTTAGTTTAGTCACACTTCTACAATTTTCCAAAAACCTGAAAATAACTGCTAAAATACGAATTACCTTTACAAAACTGTTTGACATATTTACAATATTATCAAAGAAACCGCATACACTATTAGAAATTAAACAAGAGTTATTTTTAAATTCACAATTAAAGGTCTCACTAGGGGTTTCAACAAAGTTGGTTGGAGAATTTTCATGCACATTTGAAAGATCAGAACCTTTGAACCACAGTTCACAATTAATTAAAGGAACTGCATCTAATCCTCGAGAAAGAACGTCAGCAGGATTAAGATTCGAGGGAATGTGTTTCCATGTGCAGTTAGAGGAAAGTTCCTGAATCTGGATCACTCTGTTTGAGACAAAGGTCTTTAGCAAGTGAGGTGGAGTTCTAACCCAGCTGAGAGCAATGGTGGAGTCCGACCAAAGGTTAATTCGATCGGTTTGAATCTTAAGAGCACTGGTGACCTTTTGAACTAACTGTGCCAGGAGTAAGCAGGCGGACAACTCTAATCTAGGAATAGTCAATGTCTTGATGGGTGCAACTCTTGACTTGTTGCAAAGAAGTCTGCTGCTACTATCACCAGCTTCAGAGTAGGCTTGGAGATATATAACAGCACCAAAACCCTTTTGAGATGCGTCACAAAATCCGTTTAAGATAATCCCTTTACAGCAGGAAGACATCACGAATCTTGGGAACTGAATGGATTCGACGAGTGGAAGAGACTGGACGAATGATTGCCATTCTTCAGAAGCAGGCGTAGGAAGAGGATCCCTCCAATCCAGCTTTAAGAGCCAAAGTCCTTGCATGAAAAACTTTGCCTTGCTGATGAGTGGACCTAAAATGCCGAGAGGGTCGAACAGGCGAGCAATTTGTGAAAGCACGTCACGTTTTGTAGGTCTGGAAATTTCAGAAACTGTTACTTTGAAACAAAAGGCATCAATTGTGCTGTTCCACAATACTCCAAGGGTTTTTACAGTAACCTCAGAGCCTTTATCAAAAAGAAAAGCAGACGAATTAGATTTTATGTTTGAAGTGCACCACTTGTGAAGCGTCATACCTCCACGCTGAAGCAGCTGAGTAAGTTCATCTTGAATCTTTTTAAATTCTTGTGCATCGGAAGAACCACTCAAGCAGTCATCCATATAGAAATCGTGCAAAAGTACCTCCGAAGCAAGAGGAAAATTTCCATGTTCATCAATTGCTAGTTGCTTTAGCACTCTAGTTGCAAGGAAGCTTGCTGGTGCGGTACCATAAGTGACCGTTTTTAGCTTAAAGACTGAAACAGGTTCATTGATACCTCGTTTCCAAAGTATTTTTTGAAAGCGGGTGTGTGTAGGATCGATCTCAATACGTCGAAACATTTTACTGCTGTCGCAAGTAAAAGCGAATTCGTGCTTGCGAAAGCGAAGCATAATAGAAAACAGATCATCCTGAATTACACCACCTTTATAAAGCACATTGTTGAGAGAGATGTTTAAATTGCTTTTTTTAATCGCATTAAAGACGACACGAAGTTTAGTGGAGACGCTTTCGGGGCGTAGCACTCCATGGTGAGTAATAAAATATCCTGGGTCAGAAAATTCCTGAGAATTCGTAACTTCTTCCATGTGACCCAAAGACTCGTATTCTTCGAGGAACTCAGTGTACAAGACCTTAAAACTGGGATCACGTTCCATACGTCGCCATAATTGGTTTAGTCTCTGTGCTGCAACTTGATTGGAATCGCCTAAATTTAGAGTGTCGATTTCCATTTTAAACGGCAAAGATACCACATAGCGGCCATCGAGCTTTCTATAGTGAGTTTTGACGAAATGATCTTCGCAATATTTAAGTTCGTCGCTAACAGGTGTCACAGGATCCGAAACATGTTCTATTTCCCAAAAAGCTTTTAAAGTTTCGTCCAGGGATCGTAAATTCTTCATTAGGAAACAGTGACTACCAAAATTTAATTCGGGGGAAGAATTCGGAAGTGAACCACTTACTATGTACCCGAAAACTGTTTCTTGCAAAATCAAGTTAGTACCTCCAATTTTAATTTGATTGGGCATCAAAATATCAAAGAAAAACTCACATCCCAACAAACAATTTTAGAAGAGCTATACCAATTAGGATCAGCCAGTTTTATGTTTGAAGGGATCTTTATTTGAGAGACATTAATCTCTTTTGACGGATGAGATTTTACGATTTCTGAAGTAATTAAAAAGTTAACATTCCGCTCAAAACGACCTTCGAAATTAGATATTTGTGCACGGGCAAAATTCGAAACATTAGAACAAGAATTATTCAAACCGGAAATTTGAATGTTTATTCTTTTACTTTTTAATCCTATTACATTTGCTGCTTTCTTTATCAGAAAAGATTGTTCTGACGCTGAATCTAAAATGCAGCGAATATTATACTTTTTTCCTTTTTGATCAGTGTGATACATATTATACACGAATTAATCAAACCACGATTTTTAGTTCCGGAAGAAAGAAGAGAATTAGTGACTTCAGCCGTTTCACAATTTTCACTTGGTGGTTTTTTATTTTCAGTTTCAAACCCACACAATAGTGAAGAATGCGAGGAGTCTCTATTTTTGGTATAACATTTTGCACATTGGAATTTAGATCGACATAAGTATTCAGTTGTATGACTCAGGCAGCGGGAACAGATCTTGTTTGAATTAACGAAATTTATGCGTTCCGATAGATATTTGGCCTTGAATGTAGGGCAACGGCACAGCTTATGGATATGAGTGCAGTCACACCAGGCGTTTTTATCTTTGCTTTTTGTAGCAAACGACTTTGATCTGCAATCGAAGTTTTGTTTTTGTTTGGCGGGAAATACCGGCTTCCCGATCGCAGAATATTTCAGTGCCTCTAAAATTCTAGCTCGTTCTTCGAGAAAGTCCAGGAATTGATCAAGGGTGGGTATTTCCGTAGATTTAATTGACATTTCAAATAACTTTTTAGATTCACGATCTAATTTTTGGCTTAATACGTTTAATATGAACGCATCAGATAAATTATTTCTTTCAAAATTAAGAATATGAAGGGCTCGAAGATGACTTTTAACATTATCTACAAGAGATCTTAATTGGGAAGAATTCTCGTTAATTTTTTCTAAATTAATTAGGCTTGTAATGTGTGCATCAACAATTGCACGTTTATTTTCATAGCGATTATCAAGAGCCTTGAAAAGCGAATCGTATGTATCTAGAGGACTTTCAATTAATTTGGCATCGGACTTTAATGCCGATCTTAGATAACACAATTTTTGTGTCATTCAAAGAGTTATTATCGCCAATAATAGTGGTGAATTGATCCTTGAAAGTTTGAAAATCTTCGTATCTGCCAGAAAATGTTGGCAAAGGTAGATCGGGGATTTTAATTCGTCCCGTATTTTGTTCACTTGATTTTTCATTATGGCCGAGATTGGATAAGAAAATTTGAATTCTTACCTCAATTTCTTCAAGTTCTTCGGCAATCAGTTCGGTCTCTTCCAAGTTGTTTTTCAGATCTATTGAGTCGTCAAGTTCGCAGTATCCGTTGATTAATTCATCAATGGATTTTTTTTGCTGAAGATATTGCTTCAAGTTTACTGGTGAGAATCACGTAGTCATGGCTCTTATCTTGAGACACCTGGAAGATCCGAACGAAATTGCCAAATTTGTTGACCTTGCCTTTCAACACGCCGCGCTTTCTGTTAAGCGTTGTGAGCTCCATATTGGCGAATAGATTTATTTTAGAATGACTAATCTATCCTCCGGCTCGACGGACCACTTGTTGCGTCGATGGTGGTCAGTAGGAATAAAAGTGGACTGTATAATTTAAAAACATTTATTTACAAAAACGGACATGTAGAAAGGCATTGCAGTGGAGCAAGAAAAACTAACAAAAACGGAGAACATTTTATAGTTACACAGTACTGAAGATTTACTTCAGTTCAGCTCGTTCACGTCTTCGGGATTGCCAGATTCGAAAGTGCGAATGGGCGCAAACAGCACTGAATTTTAAAAACATTGATGGTTTGGGGGCTATGCATTATCAACATCGATGTTTTAATTTTGAACATCTATGTTTTGCTGTCGATGTTGCATCAATAGGTGCTAAACCAGTTTTAAGAAATGGGTAAAAAAGTTTAAATATACTGAATTTTAAAAACAGCGATGTTTTTTGGGGCGATGTATTATCAACATCGATGTTTTAATTTTGAACATTGATGTTTAGCTGTCGATGTATCATCCCTAGTCTGGATCGCTTCGTAAGTTCATGTTGATAACATTATAGACCAGGGATGGTTAAATGCTTCTTTTCGTTGAGTTAAGTGTTTTAATCATAACTCTTTTCACGAATCTTGTTAAGGTATCCAAACACATTAAAAATGTCATTTTAGACCAAAAATTCAAAAAAAAGTTTTTGATTTTATTTGACAGAATATTTATTTGACTTTCCAAAATGTATTTGATTTTTTCTCTCAGTTAATTAGGTACAGAGATATAAAATTTTTAGAAAAACTCCGGAAATTGCCGTTAAAAGACCAAAAAAACCTGTCAAAACTTAAATTCTAGATTTTTTTTGCAAATATAAATTTAGGAAGTTTTCTCAGATGTTTAAATAGTTTCTTTTTTGAAAGTATAGTGAACATTTTTAGAGAAGTGAAGAACAAAACTGTTTACACAAACAGTAAAAGCAAGAGATAGCAAGCGATACATACGACAAACTATTTTTCTCTAAACTAGGATTTATGCATTATTTCCTCACTTCAAATATTATAACACAAAAAGGTATTAATGGATTCTCGTAAAAGTTTGAGAACTTGTTTTTAATAATGTCGTCTAAGGAATGAACTAGAATAATTATGCTGAGTTGTAAAGTTTTTAAATTATGGCTATTTATTTAAGAAATAGGACTGTAAAACTATCACAAATCTTGTATTCATTTTTCGATCGCTTGTAAAATTGTTGTTTATTTAAATATCTTTTTGATTCTAGTTCATTCCCTAGAAAAATGCATGTAGTTTATTTGGGTAGCATCATTTTTCAAAGGGGTTGAATATATTTTTATGTAGCACACTTGAAGTTTTTGAAAATCTATTTAAAATTTCATACATAATTATCATTTTTTCAAAATTATTAACATACACTACCCCACAATAATGGACCGGACAACAAGATGTGATGGTAGAAGGGAAAGAAAAAATTTTTAAGTGGGGGATGGTCCCAAACGTGCTGCAATTACACTAGCAACCCTTCTGGGCATACTTTCAACAAAGTTTTGATACACTGCTGTGGGTATTGGTGTCCATTCTTGTTGAAAGAATGTCTCCAGCTCAGCTGTTGATTTCGGACGTGATTGCCAAATTTGTTGACCTTGCCTTTCAACACGCCGCGCTTTCTGTTAAGCGTTGTGAGCTCCATATTGGCGAATAGATTTATTTTAGAATGACTAATCTATCCTCCGGCTCGACGGACCACTTGTTGCGTCGATGGTGGTCAGTAGGAATAAAAGTGGACTGTATAATTTAAAAACATTTATTTACAAAAACGGACATGTAGAAAGGCATTGCAGTGGAGCAAGAAAAACTAACAAAAACGGAGAACATTTTATAGTTACACAGTACTGAAGATTTACTTCAGTTCAGCTCGTTCACGTCTTCGGGATTGCCAGATTCGAAAGTGCGAATGGGCGCAAACAGCACTGAATTTTAAAAACATTGATGGTTTGGGGGCTATGCATTATCAACATCGATGTTTTAATTTTGAACATCTATGTTTTGCTGTCGATGTTGCATCAATAGGTGCTAAACCAGTTTTAAGAAATGGGTAAAAAAGTTTAAATATACTGAATTTTAAAAACAGCGATGTTTTTTGGGGCGATGTATTATCAACATCGATGTTTTAATTTTGAACATTGATGTTTAGCTGTCGATGTATCATCCCTAGTCTGGATCGCTTCGTAAGTTCATGTTGATAACATTATAGACCAGGGATGGTTAAATGCTTCTTTTCGTTGAGTTAAGTGTTTTAATCATAACTCTTTTCACGAATCTTGTTAAGGTATCCAAACACATTAAAAATGTCATTTTAGACCAAAAATTCAAAAAAAAGTTTTTGATTTTATTTGACAGAATATTTATTTGACTTTCCAAAATGTATTTGATTTTTTCTCTCAGTTAATTAGGTACAGAGATATAAAATTTTTAGAAAAACTCCGGAAATTGCCGTTAAAAGACCAAAAAAACCTGTCAAAACTTAAATTCTAGATTTTTTTTGCAAATATAAATTTAGGAAGTTTTCTCAGATGTTTAAATAGTTTCTTTTTTGAAAGTATAGTGAACATTTTTAGAGAAGTGAAGAACAAAACTGTTTACACAAACAGTAAAAGCAAGAGATAGCAAGCGATACATACGACAAACTATTTTTCTCTAAACTAGGATTTATGCATTATTTCCTCACTTCAAATATTATAACACAAAAAGGTATTAATGGATTCTCGTAAAAGTTTGAGAACTTGTTTTTAATAATGTCGTCTAAGGAATGAACTAGAATAATTATGCTGAGTTGTAAAGTTTTTAAATTATGGCTATTTATTTAAGAAATAGGACTGTAAAACTATCACAAATCTTGTATTCATTTTTCGATCGCTTGTAAAATTGTTGTTTATTTAAATATCTTTTTGATTCTAGTTCATTCCCTAGAAAAATGCATGTAGTTTATTTGGGTAGCATCATTTTTCAAAGGGGTTGAATATATTTTTATGTAGCACACTTGAAGTTTTTGAAAATCTATTTAAAATTTCATACATAATTATCATTTTTTCAAAATTATTAACATACACTACCCCACAATAATGGACCGGACAACAAGATGTGATGGTAGAAGGGAAAGAAAAAATTTTTAAGTGGGGGATGGTCCCAAACGTGCTGCAATTACACTAGCAACCCTTCTGGGCATACTTTCAACAAAGTTTTGATACACTGCTGTGGGTATTGGTGTCCATTCTTGTTGAAAGAATGTCTCCAGCTCAGCTGTTGATTTCGGACGTGGTTCCCTGGTCCATTGGCGTCGCTATAACTCGTCCCACAAACGTTCTATGGGATTTAGGTCGGGACTCTGAGCAGGCCAGGGAAGACGTTTACATCCATATCTTGATACCACTGCTTGACAGAGGCTGCAACATGACACGGAGCGTTGTAGCCCTGGAAGTAACATTCGTTCATTCCATAAAATTGCCAGAGCGTAGGATGAACCTGATTGTCCAAAATGTTCATGGAGGCGTCGGTGTTCAATTGACCAGGAACACCATGCAAAGGTCCCAGGCCATACCACGAAAAACACCCCCAAACAAAGAGTCGTATTTTATGCTAATCCGCTGGCGTCCGGTCCATTATTGAAGGGTAGTGTATATTTTAAATACTTATAGCCCAGTGCTATGGTTTAACAACACTAAACATAAAAATATCATTAAAATGTTTCTACACCACATTTAAAATTACTCGATGGTAAGTGGAGAATGGTTATGGATAAACTGACAAGTCGGTTAAAACAAGAATTTTTACAGTAGATAAGAACATGTTCAAACAACCTTCTTTGCAGTTTAAGCAATAAGAAGAAAAATAGTAATAAAATTTAAAAGATTAAGAGGAAGAGGGAACGCAACGGGAGATTCCCAGTGGTCAGGTAACAGTGGTCCCATTAGCCACCTCAACCGCAATAGAGATGCATTTTTTAATTCGAAATTTAAAGATCTTATTCTTCATGACTGAGATAAGCCATTTCGTTTATTGTCATCCGTGGGCCTGCTCAGGTGATATCGTAAAGTGAGTGCACAGTCAAAAATATAGTGATCTGGATCACCCACAGTTCCACAGTTGCAAAACTCAATGTCTTTAATTTGAAAGCGATGTAAGTAAAAAATGAACGGGCCATGACCTGTAAGGAACCACGTCAGAGAGCGATCAACAACTAGATCTTTGAGCTGGTCCCCGGTATGAATTCCCTCAACCGAAGACCACTCTTAGCATGGCTATGATCGTCTTGCCAATCTGTATTCTTTTAGAGAGTGATGTTGCGTTTTAAGTAGGAGATCGGTGTAGGAACAGGCATTATCTTGTTGAAAAGTATGTCCGGGGTGTCGCCAAAGGAACAGTAACACAAGCGGTCGTAGTATCTCGTCTACGTACCGCTGTGCTATAAGTGTGTCAGAAATGACTACCAAAAGGGTCCGGCTATTAAAAGATATGGCACCTCATACCATGACGACCTGTTGTGGGTATGTGTGGAGTGCGATAGTAAGGGCAGGATCCCCACGCTGACCTGGACGTCTCCAGACACGTCTGAGGTTGTCGTCAGGACACAGTTGGAAACGGGACTCGTCACTAAAGACTACAAGACCCCAGTGATTGCCGTTCCAAGTAGATTGAGCCCGGCACCACTGTGATTTTGCACCTTCTTGGTGCGTCGATTTATTTTGTTAGAATGTATATTGAAGTAGCGGAATGCGACTCTCATTGACCTCATGCGTGTCCACCCCTGTTATAGACCATGAGCTTAGTTGATTATAACCATTTTTCTATAAAAGTTCTTATAAACTCAGTTTTGAGGAAAATATATATACAGGGTGGTCCCGAATTCATGGTACAAACTTTAATGGTAGGTACAGGACATTGTAACAATGATTTATTGTATAGGAATGTATAGTCGCAAGTGACGCGGTGAGGCGAAAACAGGGGAAATAACGGCCGAAAGGAAAAACAAAGATTTTATTGAAAGCGTTGTTGACAAGTGTCATGTTTACAGTAATTGTTCAAAATTGCGTCCACCAGTATCGATACATGCTTGACAGCGTCGGTGGAGCGATTGGCGTACACGTTCAAAGATGCCTGGTATTTCACGCACACCTGCAGCAGCTACAGATAAGCGAGCGACGAGATCCTCATCTGAGTCAACTGGAGTCTCATAAACAAGATGCTTTAGATGTCCCCATAAAAAGTAATCGAGGCTCGATAAATCGGGAGATCGGGGTGGCCAAGGGACTGGTCCACCACGCCCAATCCATCGAGTACCAAACGTGGCATTCAGGTAATTCCGTACATCAATGCTGAAGTGTGCTGGCGCCCCATCGTGCTGAAACCACATGCGGTTACGAATGGCGATCGGAACATCATGCAGCAGTTGTGGTAACACTTCTTTCAGAAAAATAAGATAGCTTCCGCCAGTGAGCCGCGTGGGTAGTAAGTATGGGCCAATCAAAAAGTCGTTCACAATACCAGCCCACACATTAATACTGAAACGTTGTTGAAACGCATGTCGACGCGTTGCATGTGGATTATCGGTTGCCCACACATGGGAATTGTGCGCATTAAAGACACCCTCGCGTGAAAATGTCGCTTCATCTGTAAATAGCACATAATCTACGAAATCCGGCTGCAACGCACATTGCTGCATCACCCACAGGCAGAAGTTCACGCGGCGAGGATAATCTGCCGGATTCAATGCTTGTACTTTCTGAAAATGGAAGGGGTGTAAGCGATTTTCGTTTAACACTCTGCATACAGTCTGATGACTCACACCTACGTCACGCGCAACAGTTCTTGTGCTTGACTCGGGTCTATCAGCCACAATGTTCAAGATGCTTTCTTCCAGCCTTGGAGTGCGTACAGCTCTTACTCGACCAGCGCCATGTCTGTTGACGTCGAACGCACCTGTTTCACAAAGTTGACGATGTAACCGTTGAAAAATTCTATGATCCGGCATTCGTCGATCAGGATACTCCGCGCGATACATTCGTAACGCAGCTCTGCCGTTACCATTTGCACGGCCGTACATGTAATGCATGTCTGCTTTTTCTGCATACGTAAAGTCACCCATCGTCTACGGCAGCACAATTGTGAATGGCGCTTTTCCCTACTGCGATGCATCATGTTCAACAGCGGCTAGACATCTACTGCCCTCTACCGGCAATGATACCAACCGATCGCTCCATTTCTCTTTCCTTTTATTTCCCCTGTTTACGCCTCACCGCGTCACTTGCGACTATACATTCCTATACAATAAATCATTGTTACAATGTCCTGTACCTACCATTAAAGTTTGTACCATGAATTCGGGACCACCCTGTATTGGTGTATCACGCAGGAAGCAATCAACTTCGTTGTAAAAATGGCGGTTGAGGATGCGAGCCTTTTCTTAAAATGAAAAAGAACATGTATTAGAAGTAAGTGTACTATTACTCACTGAACTGCATAAGTAATTTGAGTCTATAGATTTCGCTCAAATAATATCTATAGAGAAGTATATGTATCACTTTTTATAAAACTTTTTTTTCATTGATTATCTTTCTTTCATTTATAAATAAACTCCCCGAACACTTTTCACACAAAATAGTTTTGAGGGTACAGACCAACTATATGCAACAAAATTAAACCGATTTTACCAATACAACCAATTATAATTTGCCAATTAAATACTACCAATTATAATTTACCAATTAAATACTACCAATTATAATTTACCAATCAAATAAATTTCTGAGAATCGAACCTACAAATTAGTTTATTGTATACTTACCCAAAACCCTTAGTTCGAGTCATCACCATGCAGCAAGTGATTGAGTATATATTGCAAATATATGTATGCCTGCTTGAAACTATGCACGTATGTATTCATCCTACGAGTATGTACCTTTCCATCTATGTATTTTAACTTTATAAACCAAAGATAAAAACTTTAATGACTCAATAAAAATCTAAAAAAGCAAACTAGTAAAAAAAGGAAAAAAAAAAAACATTAATGAAACGGTACTCTCCAAGGGTATGGGTGTTAAAGTCGCACGACATAATATGGCACGAGTAAAGATAATAAATGAACTAAATGAAATTTTAAAGGCTATTTTATAGCAAATGGTGTTGGTTGATCAATTGGTGGATACGTGGAATGTATGAGCAATTTTTTAGCTCATACTTAGAAAACATAATTTTGTGTTGTCTAAGTCAGTCAATGATGACGCCCTGATCTACCACCAACACGTGCTTCTCTTACTCGTCGTGCTGCTCGTCACGCCAAAGGCACGAATCTGCAAAATCGACTTTTCGAGAAAAGCGCGTTCAATCGTCTAATCGGTTATGAACTAACGATTCATGAACTTAGAAAGATAATTCATTAAAAAAAAATGGAATTGTAAAAAAAAAATCACATCGAAAAGTATTTGGCAAAGAAATAGGCAAATAAACTGCAGTGAAAAATGAAAAGGTAGTAACCATTAATTAGCAATAAATTCATTGATCCTCCGGTTCGTTCTCTCCATACTCCGAGTTCTCACTAAGAAGTGGCTCAAGTTGTTATCACGAACTGTAGATGGTTCCATTGAAAGAAAGAAACTACGATACTCTCATTCGGGTTGATGAGATCCTCGCACATTTTCAAGTATTTTAAACGTTGACTTTCGACATTTTCAGTTGTTGCATGTCTGCCTCTCTGCTTGGCCTTACTTTCGGACGCTTCGATGCTGTATTAACAAATTCACCATCGTAATCAGTCTCATAAAATACTTCTACTTTCCTTTCTTCAATCTTCCAACTTCATACCTTTCTAAACGGAATAACAAATTTCGAGGAAGTCGAGAAATTCAAAGAAATCTTCGAATGTTAAGGACAAGAAAAGATACTGGGTTTAATTGAGCTCCTCGAAACAATGTATTCCAACACTTCGAGAACATAAACTGGTACATTTTTGCATTTATTTTCTACTTTGAATGGATGGAGTCGCACTTCATTTGAGAGTGTGCTCAACCTCAAAAAGAGAATGACGTAGGATTTTCAAATCAGCCGCTGTTTTTATCATGTGTTCGAGTTTTTGCACATTGCCACCACTAATAAAATTTCTTTCGGACCTTCCCGAAAGCTTGGGACATCATGTGGACGACAGAAAAGTTTGTTATACACCTGTTCCTCAAATAATTCCACGGACAAGAGGTGAATAAACAAGAGAATTCAACTGGTGAGTTGCGGTTTCTTGAAACTGTCATACACTACTCCCAATTCAAAAATAACGAATTTTTAGTTCTGAAATCACAAGAAAAAACACTTGTAGCACTTTTTGCAACACTCGACTTTTTATGCGTGCCCCATTCCCCATTATTCCGATTTTATTCATTCTCCCAAACACAAACAAACAACTAATTATGAGAACAGCAATTTGACTAAAACGTACTTATCATTATACACAACCCTACAGTAATGAACCGGACAGCAAGATGTGATGGTATAAGAGAAAGAATACATATTTTAATTGGAGGATGGTCCCAAACGTGCTGCAATGACACTAGCAACCCTTCTGGGCATACTTTCAACAAGGTTTTGATACACTGCTGTGGGTATTGGTGCCCATTCCTGCTGTAAGAATGTCGCCAGCTCAGCTATAGATTTCGGACGTTGTTCCCTGGTCCGTAAGCGTCGCTCTAACTCGTCCCACAAATGTTCTATGGGGTTAAGGTCGGGACTTTGAGCAGGCCACGGATGACGTTTTACATCCATATCTTGATACAACTGCTTGACAGAGGCTGCAACGTGACATGGATCGTTGTTGTCCTGGAAGTAACATTCGTCCATTCCATAAAATTGCCTGAGCGTAGGAAGAACCTTATTGTCCAAAATGTTCATGTAGGCGTCGGCGTTGAATTGACCAGGAACAACATGCGAAAATCCCCAAAACACGATACACGTGATTTTATGCAAATCCGCTGGCGTCCGGACCATTATTGTAGGGTAGTGTATCTTAGATACTAATTATTTTAGTCCTACTCTCGCTTGAAGGCAGTCGAATCATATAGTGTTGGATTCTACACACATTATTTGCTAGTTCTAAAAGATTTGCTTTGACTTACCCAACTATGTTCCTCACCAATGACTCAAAATTTTAGTCTCATAGTCGGTGTCTGTTCATTAAAACAACGATGTTTCTTTTTGTTTAGAGGAGAAATTCAGTCAATTCAGAAATATATTTTTTAAGAGAAATTTTGTTTCGATTCGGACAACTA
This sequence comes from Metellina segmentata, assembly GCA_947359465.1. Classification (NCBI taxonomy): domain Eukaryota; kingdom Metazoa; phylum Arthropoda; class Arachnida; order Araneae; family Tetragnathidae; genus Metellina; species Metellina segmentata. The sequence continues at coordinate 121,843,537 of OX375877.1, read as the reverse complement.
ATCGTTTCCTTGCATAAAATCTCATGTTTTCGCCTTTCAAAAATTAAAATTTTTGAATTTTCTAGCCTAGACTTGACATTCCTTCAAATAAGTGTTTTATACAGCGTAACATATTTCCAAGTTTATGTTACGACAACATCAAGTGGTTAGAAAGTTCAGCAATTTTGTTTATTTCTCAGAGGCTTTTGTTTGAATAATTTTTACATTAAACTTCAAATATTTTCTTGAAACTTTCCTAATAAAAGATCCATTCAGTTTATGGTAGCCTAAAATAGCCTGTTTATGTATCTAAATTTTAAATTGAAAATTTTAGAAATTGGGAAGTGGCTACATAGACTTGTAATCCTCTGTAATGAATATATATAAACTCAATGGCATAAAGCTGTCTTAAAATCAATTAGTTTATAACTATTTAGCATTAATCTCAACAATCAAATGAGTTGTAACTATCAGTACAATGATTTAACGCATTTTGCGATGTGGTTTTTCTAAAAACCTGTCTTTGTCTTGTGTTTTATCTTTTGATGGACTTGAAGTTTCCGATTTTTCTCATATGGGTTACCATATTTTCTTTTCGTTGTCTGTTACGTTTTCGACCATTGACTATTCTCCTAACGATCACCTTATGACTGGCAGGACATGTTTGCACACTATTAATTTCATGTCTTTTTGTTCTGATGGTAGAAAAAATTGTTTGATCAATGCAAATTTAAGATTATGAATTGGAGTTATCTGTCTAAATGACACCGAAAGCGACGTTTCATATTTTGCTTTTGTGTAACTTCTCTTAGTATAAAAGAGGAGACCCGATCTTTAGCTTCATCAATTACAACCAGCTTTGCTCCCTTTGTAATCCTGCAACAATGAAGATAACTGTGAGTAAAAATGTAATACTTTATTTCCATGTACAAGTTTCGGGTTCGAAATATGAACGGAAAATTTGTTTAAAAAATCTAAATTATGCTTTAGAACGAATGTTTTTGCATGTTTTTTTTTTGCAATATAAGACGCGTAAAAAAAAAAACTTTACATGTCAACTTTTAATTTATTGCGTTTTCTAGTTATAATTGCTGGAAATTTGTACAGTGCCCTTCATTTGTTCTCAGATAAAAAATAGCTCTGAAAAAAGATTAATATTCAACCATTAAAATTGTGCTGGAATATTGCTAGAGGATATGCTATATGCATAAATAGATTTATATATTTATTTAGCCAACTAACCGATCTAGTGGTTAAGGTGTTGGCCTCTGGATCGGAAGATTCCTGGTTCGAATCCGGGGTCAGGGTATGGATGTAAATTGTACTGTTCTTTGTTAGGGGTAATGATGGTCGCCCATTGGTTGCTCCTTCATAAGTGGTCATCCCTTCTGGCCTTGTAGCGGCAAAATGATTACTAATCAACAATGGATGTAAAATATTGGATAAAAAATATTTATTTGGTTACTGGAATTTCAAATCTCACCAGATGTACAATTGTTTCGTGAACAAAATTGGAAATTGTCTGCAAAAGACCTGTAAAAACTATGCATGCTATTCTCTTAAAACATTTTTGCGATGAAGTTTTATTTTAAATCAATTTTATACAAGATATGGCTCATAAAAAAAATTTCCACTCCGCCCAAATAAATTTTATTTGTTATACGAGTAGAACAATTACAAAATTTATTTATTCACTCACTCTGAGTTCATCGTAATGTTAAAACTAATAGAATAGCGACAAACGAAATAAACTGGAAGCTGTTCACGATTTCATACTGGAAGATCCATTGCTTGATTTTGTTTGTCACTTGCTTTAGTTTTAAAAAAAACTGGAGGTCATTAACAATCTTATTGTGTTTCCCCACTAGGTATTTATAAAAATACATTTCCTCATTATTCTACTTGACGTACCCTTTTTACAGAATCCAATCATCTCCTAGGCAGTACCATGTATCCCATTTTTACTATATACCCATTGCATATTTGTAACTGCTTTGAAGTGACCCTTAATAGTCAATATTTTTCTCTTGTGTTTAAAAAAAATGCCTTTTGCATAACTTTCAAAAAAAGTAATACGCAATATCAAAGTTTGAAATTTTTGTCGAATTAAAAAATAAATCTCAAAATTAGTTTTTTACTTGTTGGAGCGTGCGAGTTCCACACACGACATTGGTTTTATTTTAATTTAATTTACTTCGTTACTATTTATTGCTGGAGTACGTTTTCCCAAGCATATTTTAGGCACATTTATTTTCTCCTTAAACGTTATTTGGATATTTCCGTTTTGGAAGAATAATAAAAAAAAAAAAAGTTCTTAAGGGAATTCGATGAAAAGGGTCAGTTTGTATTGAACTCTGTTTACAAGAGCTTAGTGCTAGTCATTAGTACTTACCACTCGCACCAAGCATTTAGTAAAATACGATCCGCTTCTACTCACTCTCACTCCTCGCATTTTTACTAACTCTTAGTACTAATACTTCGAGTCTACATATCCGATATTAGTGCCAGTGGTTAGTACTAATGATTAACACTAAGCTTGTGTAAACAGGGCTTTGATCTGACGTGTGCGGAATTTCTACATTATAAATTAATTTGATCCGGGCTCCTAAAACTACTACGTCACTCGCGATGCAGATTAAAAGACTCCTGTTTGATATTCGCACACGGCCTGCATACTGTTTATGTAAATTAAACGATTTGTAGTTATTTGAGTTTACTTTTCTTCCACCAGCCATCACAGATATTAATTTACTCTCTGCATTGCCTTTATATTATTACATCAAAATTAAATACTATGAATAAATTATTTTAGATTACCTATTAATTTTAGTCTTTAAATCTCTGGACGTCATATTTCCGAAAATTGTATCATTGCTTTTGCTCATCAATACACAAAATGACTGAATAAACACATCTATTTGTCGAAAGATTCTTTGAAAGGATTATTTTGATCAAGATTAAAACTGGTTATAATTCATATAATAAACATGGTGATGCTTTTGAGGCATGATTTACATAGCTTAATAATAAACTATCTGATCGTCACAAAATTTCAGTTTGTAGTATCTTCCCCCCATCACTTAATAACAAAATTAATACATCTATTGGGTGAAAATATGTATACATTATTTCTAAAAGTTTTTCTAATCCATGGAATTTTTCAACCTTTAGAGATTCTATTGCTCATTTTCTTGGAAATAAATTCTTAAAGAAAATTCTATTCCTCTTTTCTACCGCATCTATTAGTCGAAAGACTCATTGGAAAGATTCAATTGGTCTATGAGATCAAAGGTGGTTAGATCTAATGCAAGTTTTAGAACGGGTATATACGTGTCCTCAGAAAGTAAAAATCTAATTTTAAAAAAGCATCTGATCTAAAATACAGTAAACGTAACAATCAGTTATTCAGGCAAGATTTACAAACCCAAATAATTCACCCTTTGAGTATCACAAAATTTCTCAGTAGTCAGTAAATCAGTGTGACTATCTACGAAAAACTACTCTTCACGGAAGAGTTTACTCTGATAATACATACTACCCAATAGTAAGTTAATTTGTGGGGTTTAGCTACACTCGCTACAATACTCCCTCTCCAGAATTTAGGAATAGACGAAATTCGATTGATGACGTCACTAGTAGAATGATTGCCATTTTGCGTTAGACTGTGAAAGCTATATTAGGCCCGGTGCACGCATCCAATTTTTCAACGTGCGGCGCCGCTGCGACACTGAAGCCCAACTATGCACACATAACAGTGAAATGATGCAAGTACTCATTTCGCGCCATTTGCGATAAATATTCTATCGAAGAAAACTTGTTTATTTCGTTTACTTGGTGCAAAAAAAAAAGTATATTTTGAAACAAAATAGACATTACTGGATACAACCATTTATTAATTATTATTTATATTCCATTTATTTATGAAAGCAAGGTACTTCAGACCGGACACGCGTGTGCTGCGCCGTGGAGAACTGCGGTACAAATTGCATGCAAGTTGGACGTGCGTCGCCGCAGCGGCGCCAGTGGCATGTGTGCACTACTCCATTGGATGTAATGTATCTCAGACCGCACTTGCGTTGCCTCAGCGGCGGCGCACGTTGATAAACCGGATGTGTACACCGGGCATTAAGATCACAGTTCCCGTGCTGCCTTTAGCTGCAGAACGCTGAGCAGCAAATATACGGATGGAGGCCGTGTTAGCAGTGTCTGCTATCACTGCGCCCCTAGGTAGTTGAAAGTGATTAGTGGCGATTCAACTATCCATCGTGGGCCATTCATCGAATTTGTAAATTTTTGCGTGTTCAAATCACGTCCGGGTCACCAATATAACAAGCAGGAATGAAACATTGAAACTTTGTCTACCAAACTGTACTTCATGGGACAGTTGGGTTACTCTGATACATATATTACTCAATCGTAAGTTAATTTTTGGAGTGGTAGCTACGCTCGTTACATAGTAAAGTAATATTACCATATTGCTCTTACTCCACAAATATCCATATCGAAGATACTTTTATTGGAATTGAATCATAAACTGTGGCCAGTAATATTACTCTTTAATCATATGTTGTAATAATTTGTTATGTATTATGGGTTGGATCAAGTTTCGAGTTCACAATCCTCCAGTTTCTAATCCGTTACTGGCTGTTTGAATGTTATAAATATTTGACACTCTAAATGGTATGTTTGGTTTGTTTCAGTTGTTAGCACTCGTGTCTGCTGTCTTCCTGCTTGGCATTCATGGCGCTGAAAGTAATGAAAAAGGTAACTTGCTTGGTGCCCTAGGTCTGGACTTGGACTTGGGATTAGGACTTGGAGGAAGCTCCCATGAAGGCGGAGAGCATAGCCACGAGTCTTCTGGTGGCCTTAACACTAACTTGGGTGTTGAACTTGGAGCTGGAGGTGGATTGGGCGGCTCCGATTCCTAACCGAGTCTACACATCAAGTTTTTCTTCAAGCTGGAACTGATTGTTTTAATAATACATATGTAAAAAATGAACTATAACGTTCCTCAAATAAAGTTTTATTAAATTAAAATTTTGGTGATATTTTATAAAATATATTTTAAATATACTCTTCACATTCATTTTTGAAATGATACAACGGTTGAATGTAAACACCAGCTTTTTTCAGCTGTTGGTTAGGGAATTGGACTGGTAGCTTGAGGTGGTTTGGGTGATTTTTCTTCTTAACCGAATCTTTCGTCAAGCCCCACAAGATTCATTAGCGCCTCAAGAGGGCGGTAGTTTCACACTTGGAGAAGTAGGGACCAAAACGTTAAATTTAACCTCTACTAATTCAGGTATCTGAAATAACATGGTGCATAGTTGAATTCCATGGATTATTGAAATGCTCGAATTGGGGGGAGATTTAATTCGTCATCTGCTGTGTTTATTAATTTATAACTATCGACGCCAATATATCGATGGTAAATACATCAATGTTTTTATAAAACATCGATGTTTGGAAAAACTTTGACATCGATGTCGCATCCCTACTTTTCAGATCCTTCTCCCATGGCCCCTTTTGTCTAAAAGTATGTTCAATTTAATGATTATGAAAAGTATGTTACTGGTAATGATAAAAAGGTACTTTTTTCATTTAAAAATAAAACATCGACAACGTAAAAACATCGATGTTATAAAAACATCGGCTTCAATACATTGATGGTACTAAATACATCGATGGTTTTTTTTTAAATCATCGATGTTTTGAATACATCGACATCGATGTCGCATCCCTAGCACCCACGAGAAAGGAATGTAAATCTCTATTGTAATATAGTGTATACACACTGCTTGACAATTGCTAAGGAACAAACACAATTTTAAAAATAGTTAATAATATTCATTGATTAAAGAAACAAAACTTAGTACATATTTAATTCAGATTCTATGCATTAAGCATAATGCAAAATGTTACAGATTTTGGCACTTGGAAAAGTAAGATATAAAAAAGAAAAAACCTGCACTTAGAGCAATTTCCAAAAGTCTCGAAAAATGTTCTTTCTATCCGAAGTCATGACAGACATAGTCACTCAGTAAGAAGTGAGGCCTCCTTGCACACTAATGCACATTTAGCATCTGCTATGCATGCTCTCCACTAAACAGTCGAGGAATGCTTGGGGGATATTGTCCCATTCCTCTCTCAAAGCAATTTTGAGCGCCTGCACAGTTTGGGGTGGGTGATTTCTTTGTGAAACAAGTCTACCAAAGATCATACCAAGCATTCTCAATAGGATTTAAGTCCGGTGAATACGCTAGCCATTCCATGCACTCAATATATTCGCTCTCTAGTGTTTCAGAGACATCAACTGTTCTGTGTGGGCATGCATTGTCATCCATGAACAGAAGGTCTGGACCCACTGCACCCCTAAATAAACGGACATAACCCAGGAGAATATCCGTACAATAGCGCTGTGATGTAAAGGCACCTGCGTCAAAGATGTGTTGCTGTATTCTGCCATTATGCATAATGCTTGCACACACCATGGCCCCTCGGCCATAACGATCAACCTCACGAGCATTCAGTGATGTGTAACGGGTTCCCCTCTCTCTCCACAATAATTGGTGTCCAGAATCCCTCTTCGATGTGAATCGGGATTCGTCGGAGAACATGACTCTGGACCACTGTTGACGAATCCAACGAATGTGTTCTTTACACCAGCGTAACTTTTCCCGGTGGTGGCATGGTTGTAACAGAACGCACTTAACAGGCTTCAGTGTATACAAGCGAGCTTGATTTAATCGCCGAGAAATTGTTTTGGCAGATACACGAGTGCCGGTAGTGGTTGCAAGCTCTGAACCAATCTGTCCCGAAGTGAGATGTTTGTTCCTTATTGCTGTTAGGGATATATGTGCATCATCTCTGGGTGTGGTGCTCCTATCACGACCCTCAACATGCTTTCTCAAAGCATTTCCACCATCCGCGGAGCTTTATTAACGCGAAATGACGCTTTGTGACACGCATTACTGCGGCAACTTGGGTGACACTTTGCCCAGCTTCTAGCCGCCCATACTGCTCGCCCACGGTCAAAGGATGCCTTACGGACATTCTCCACTTGATACTTGCATCACAAGACGGAATTTATCTGAACGGTTTTCAAAACCTTAAATCGGGATTTTCTGTAGATACTTAACTGTTTGAAATTTCAATTAATAAACAGCTCGTGTGCGCTGTCTTTTATACAGATAAGAGACCTTGCTCTACAGCACCCTCTGCATATACATTTTCTGCGATTGAGCGGCTTTCCGAATCGGAGTTTTGCATAAATTGCTTGTTCTCCTTAGCAATTGTCAAGCAGTGTATATAATTCTTTGCAAAATAAATGCAAGTTGTAAATTAGGCTGTTTCGTTGTGTAGACAGGCACACACTACTCGTTCCACTACGTTACAATACCCCGAAGGGAAAGATTCAAGGACATCATCACGTAATTTTAAACCACGGTCAGACGACGAAGTCATACCTGAGCTGGCACCCCACTTTCCACGCCACGTCATCGTGAGGTAATTTTAGGCAACGACAGATGTAACAAGCACCAGCTTCTCTTTGTGCACGACGGTCTTGGGTTGGATACGCGCTGGCAACCCTCTGGTTTCTAGTCCGTTACTCTTCCAAGGAGGCAGCTTTCGCGGAAACCCTCACGCTTTCAGCACCCCTTGGCGAGTTGGCAATAGATGGCTGTATCGCCAACTGCTAGAGCTGGTTGTGGCGGACCACACGAGATTTAACGAGTTTCAAACTCTCCGGCTGCCATCTGTTGACACATATACGAATCTTTTTTTATAAGCTTTATCTGCTTCTACGTAATTCAGTCTGTTTTAAAATCCGAATTACATATGCAACACAGGATTTAAGGAGATTGTATTAGATTTTTGTTTCTATAATTTAAGGATAAAACCTTTTATGTATACATGTAATTTTTTATTCGTTATATATATATATATATATATATATATAATCCAAAAAACGGATTCCTCCGACCGCGGCCAATCAGTGCTTCGGACGTTTTCGAATTTTGGATTAATTGGCAGTTTTTTTTCCAAAACAAACCGTAATCTAACCCACCCCCTACCCGCGCGTGAATTTTTCCGCTCGTTTTTTAAGTCAGGGACACGTTTGCAATACTAAAATAGCAGATATATGATATAAATAGGAATAATTTTTAAAAAAGGAAAAAAACTTTTTTTAATGCATTGCGACAAATTTTTTAATTTTCTGTGAGGTATTTATTCTGTACATTTCCATTATTTTGCGTTGTTTCATCAATTTGATCTAGGTTGAATGCCTTGTTCTTTAAAAACTGTTTTCTTAAAAAAGGAGGAAAGATAGAAAAAAGTGAGAGGAAAATAAACGCTGGTTAATAAATAGTCCGAATTTGGGACTTTGTACTGTATATGCAAAAAGAAATTATTTGTACTAATAGCGAATTGTATGACTGTTTTTAAAGAAAAATATGCACGTCTTTCCTTTTTTGTCCTTATTTTCAAGTTGCTCCTGAAGCAACCTGTAACATTTAATTCAAAAACAATTTCTTATAATGATACCAATAAAGTTTTTATAATGGTACATCTCTTCAAATAAAATTGTAATAATTTTTTTAGTTTATCACATTCAAGTTTTTCCTAATCCACCTCATCAATCTAACACTTGTGCATATTGCACTAAAATACAAAATTATTAGTTTGAAAAAAATTTATATACCTCAAAATATCAAATATTTCCACAACCACAGCAATCTAAATAAAGTTTATTTCAAGTGAATGCAGTAATTAATAATAGAATAGTGGATAGGATTTTTAACTGACTTATGACATAGCATGTTTTGTGAAGCTTGATATCTGAAGTCATAACCAAGACTGCAAAAATTTTGCAAGCATTTTCTTATTTATGAAAAATAACAAACAATCATTAATACTATATCTTTTCAGAAATAAAATTATTTCCTTGCTGGAATATCATAAATATAAATAACAGAAGAAAGCACTTCATTCCACAATTTTTAAAACAGTTCCTGTTATTATCTCTTATCGGACACTAGCATTTTACACATGATACAACATAATACATAAAGTGATTTAAAATACAGAATAATGTAGGTCCTTGAAATAAAAATATTTATTAGACAGGAAAAAGATAAATGTTTTGCTTCAGCTGCAAATATATAAAAATACACTATAAAATATATGTTTGTGGCACATCCTAATATCTTAAACAATAAATATGAAATAAAACAACTTAAAATATTTTTTCTTACATGTGTAAAAAATTCCTGTCTCCATAGTAGCCCAAATGCAAGTGCTATAATTATAGGATATGAGATAGAAAAAATTTTGTTTAAAGAAAACTATTGAAAACAGTAAAAATGGAGTATTTTTTCATTTTAAATTTTGCTATCTTGAGCTCAAATGAGTGAAACAAATCAAGAAATGTATTCGTTTACAAATAATTACTTTGCTTAAATCTTAACACTTATTATTGATAACTGCTTTTACTAAGTTTATATTTAATACTAGTTGTCTCACCAAACAATGGCGAGATTATAATTAGTAGGCGATCAAACAAGAGATTTGATTAAGAAGAAACTATATTATGAAAATACAAACACTGTGTAGGTTATAAGGACGAATAAGTTCCATAATAAACAACGTAATAGATTTATCCGCCGCCCCTCCGCATCTTAAACAAATACATACTCATCAACTCTTTCTATTTGACGAGTTTTAGAGTCAGTAATCATTTTATATTGTAAAAATCATAACAAAACACAATTGATTGACCAAATTTCAAATAAATGTAAACATATATAATGTGTTTACATGGGGTCTTATGCCGCCTGCTTCTTTTATCAACCAATTCTTTGGAGTTGTTACAATATAGACAGATAAAGTATTGCAATAAGATTTATACATTAAGATCTTCAATGTCAATATAATATATTTAGAATATCCAAAAAAAAATCAGACGGAAAATCACAGCACTCAGCGAGAAAAAAATGGCGATCATCTTTACAACGTAGTAGGGTTGCTCGACAAATTGAGAAGGATTGCCAATTTCTCCAGCTTTCGGTTCTCAAAGCGCTTTAAATCGCCAACTAGCCAAGGGGTGCTGAAAGCGTGAGGGTTTCCGCGAAAGCATCCCGGACCGTCGCCAATAGGCAGTAGTGTTGCTCCAGTGGTACGTCAATTCAATACATACTAACCTTTGTCTACACCAGTGTTTCCAAACTTGTGCTCCACGGAGCCCTTGGAGATTCGGGAGAGATTCTCAGGGGCTCCATTCAAGGCAGTTATGAAGGTGACAAAAATTATATTGCTTCTTCCGTCCAGCGGGGAAAACGAAATTACTTCCATCAAGCGAAAAGTACTTTCTCAGAAAAGTAGTAAGTCGGAATATGTTGCACATGATCCTGCTTCAGAGTGTACGATGCCCGCGGGAGAAGAAAGTGCTTCAAACTGCGACTTACGTCGCAGAACAAAGTCTTAGCAGAACAATTTTTCCTTAATTTTGCCCAATTCTTTTTTAAATCATAAATTACGATGTTCTGCAGTGCAAATCGCGCTCCTTGCCACACTTTTTTTTTTCTAGCTACGGAACAACCTTCCTACACTGCCCAAATGACCACAAACACTTTATAAATAACACATCTTCTAGGTCAATGACAAAATATTTAACTTAAAAAGTTATAAACAGAATTTATATTCTGAAAGTATGCCTTTGTTTTAAATAAAGTTAATTAATTTTGATGTTTTATATTTTATAAATATTTAATACATATTTAGCCGATAATTGTCTTTTACGCCTGTTTCTGATTTTACTGCAGTTTTCAAAATTCGGACAAAATATCTGCAGAACAATTGTAATTGTTTGTAGTTGTGTTGCAGAACAATGAATATAATTCTGCACCTGGGACGATGCCTAGTGAAGAAATACAGAAAGGAAGTAAAAAACGGAAATATTGAGATTCATATTTGGACATGAAATTCACTGAGCTTGCTGATGGATGTACACAATGTGTGATATGTAAAAGTTTTGTACAATAGCTCTATGCTCCCTGAAAAGTGGTTTTAGACGGCATTTCGAAACTCATCGTGACTTCACAAATAAAATTGCAGACAATTTTAAAATAGAAAGTTGCGAAGTCTATGTAGTTCATAAAAAAATTGTATCTTGTGTAAAGACAAATTACGAGAAAGCACTAAAAGTATCGTACTTGATCATGACCTGTTAGTCATGACACGATTCTTTTGCTGGTAAACGTCACCCCTCTGATGAAAATTTTATAAGACTACTATTAGTGAAGGTAGCGAAGTGCATTGTAACGAAAAAACTGTAAACTTTATCTCTAGTGTGCCCTTATGTCGTAACAATTGAATCCAGGATCTATCAAAAGATGTTAAAGATACCATAATTTCCCGTATCAGTCAAACGAAATTTCCGCAACAACTTGACGAATCCACTGACGTTGCCGGATTAGCTGTGTTTTCAATTCTGTAAGCCCGTAATTATTCTGCATTAATAGAATGTATTGATACATATCGGAGATGGCTTAAAATGTATGTAGATTCTTAATATTTTATCATTTTTGTTGCCATTTGCTAACTCACAAATTAAGTCGATTTATGCGTTTTTTATAATAGTATTATATAGGTTGTTGGTACACACTTGAAAACACATTTTCTAGAACGAAAGAGTTCAAGAAGCCAATTGGAGCTATTTTAACCCTACAAGTAATTTCGACGAAATCTTGTATCCAACCATTTTTGCAAGCTATGGTCACTTTTGTACTTATAACGAGATATCTCGTCCATGAAAATTTGGCCGGTTTTGAGGTGTTACTGAAATTTTGCGATCATACTAATATTTTGACGTTCGTGTGGCATTTATTCGTAATTCTCATACCCTAATTGGTAATACATATCCAGAATAAACACTAAAAGTTATATTATCCCTTCAAAACATGTTTGTACTCGGTGAATTTGACTGACCGCTGTTCAAAATTTCGAGGTGTTGTCTTCATATCTTTCCCTTAAAGGGTTGATCCCGGACCGTTACCAATAGCCCAATATTTTGCTCCAGTGCGGGATCAATCCCTAAAGTAAAGATACGAGAAAAACACCACGTGATTTTGAAATATGGTTCAGATGACGATGAGGCAACACCTTAGCTGGCACCCCACTCTCCAAACTTCTACACCAAACATATGTGATCTTTCAGTTTCGTGCTAGATGTTAGTAACTTCAAGGCTCGGTGCAGACATCCGGTTTTACAACGTGGGCCACCGAAGCCTAACTATATGCACACATAACCGTGAAATGACTCAAGAACTCATTTCGCGTAATTTGCGATAAATATTCTATCGAAGAAAAAGTGTTTATTTCGCTTACTTGGTGCAAAAAAAAAGTATATTTTGAAACAAAATAGACGTTACTTAATACAACCCTTTATTAATTATTATTTATAATCCATTCATTTATGAAAACAATGTACTTTAGACCGGAGAAGCGTGTGCGGCGAGCTGCGCCGCCGTTGGGAACTGCGGTACACATTGCAAGCAAGCTGGACGTGCTGCGCCGCAGCGGTGCCGGAGGCATGTGTGCACTACTCCAAGGGATCTAATGCATCTTAGACCGCACTTGCGTTGTGGCAGCGGCGCCGCACGTTAAAAAACCGGATGTGTGCTCCAAGCCTAAATAAATCAACACATTGATTTCGATAAAAAAAAACCACAAACTGTTTATAATTATTCTCTACTTCTGTTATAGTATATGTATAATTAACAATAATAATATGGAATATCTTAGATACATCACACAGAAATGTGTAGTCGGTTTAGTGCCGACACTCATAAACTGATATTTATTCGGATACACTAAAGGCTTATCTTGCGAATGACATTGTCATGTGTAATGTTTGAAATATATATAACCCTATCAAAACGTATTTACTTTTTAGTTGAGCTGGAAACTACACTGCTGGCCATCGAAAATGCAACACCCTGAAGGAAGCATGCAAATAATAGGAAGTTTACAACATGCATTAGCGGAGGTGAGATATGCAAATGATTAGAATTTCAGCGCATACGCACATCACGCGCGCCTGTGGCGCCACTTCAAAGCGCTATTTAAGGCTTGGAGATTTCGACGATTTCAAGTACAGCAATTGTGTTTTTCATGTTTTTTTTTTTCAAAAAAATGATCAATTATGCCTCGTAGAAAACAGCGATCATCTTTTGATCAAGTATCCGAGTTCGACAGATGAAGGATAGTGGCCTACCGAGATTGTGGATTATCTTTCAGGGAAATCGGTAGTCGTGTTGGACGAAACCAAACAACTGTAATGAGGATATGTGATCGTTGGATGCAGGAGGGTACGACGGACCGACGTGTTCTATCGCATTCACCTCAGTGCACCACTTCACGTGATGACAGGCATATTGTGCGTATGGCAGTGACAGATCGCTCAGCCACATCACGAACCATAGCACAGCACATTCAGTTTGTAACGCATCATCCAGTGTCTGCGTGTACCATTCGACGTCGTTTACAGCAGAGTGGTCTGTACGCAAGACGTCCATTGCTTCGTCTACTCTTGACGCAGAACCACAGACGTCTCCGCCGCCAATGGTGCGATGAAAGAAGGATGTGGACGGTAGAATGGAATGAAAACGACCATCTCACGGGTGTAAGAATCATAGCAATTGCGCATGCGTACGGAGTTGGAAATTTTTAACTCCATGTTTGGTTCTGGGGAAAGGTATGCCAAATTTGGCAATTTATCGCTTACAATACGAGGATTTTTTGAGTTTGCTGTCAGATGTTAAAGTAATAAGTACGGCCAGTTTAGAATCCTATTTTTATAGTTTAGTATAAGTAAGGCTTATTTACGATCAGTAAATAAGTATTAAATACTATCTATTCTATACTATCTTTCTACGAAAAAAGTTAATTTGTGTAAGTTCATAATTTAAAAGTTTATTTAAATGTCAAACACACACATTATGAGTTTCTGAAAAATAAATTATTTTATAACTTGTAATTGTGCTCTATATCCATTTGCTCTACATCCAATACTACATTATGAGCACTCGTCACATGTTCCCTCAGCTTTGTTCGTGTTGAAAATGTTTGTTCACACGATACTGCAAGGCAGTTTATGTTAAATTTTCTTTTATTGCTGACATTAGTCACAATGTGCAGTAGTCATGAGAATTCTTCTGTTGGCGATTTATCACTTCCTTTGTGCTTTCTTCTTTTCTTTTCAGACCCATGGCTATGGGTGGGTAGAGGTGGGAGCCGAAAATTGTATCCTTTTATTATATAAGTTAATAATTATATAAGTTAGTGTTTTATGTATGCTTTTTGTTACATCAGAATGGTCCTAAGCCAGCGGTGGATACGACACAATCATCCTAAAGCAAAGGGGACGGCAGAGGGGCGGAAAAATATCAGTTGGTAGTGAGTTCAGGAGTGGTTCTTAGATTATTTATGTAAAATCAACGGAAGCTTGGAAAAATATAAAAAGGGTATTAAAAATTGGGAAAAGTAAATTAGAATGAAAAGGAATTAAATTTGAATTTTTTTTAAATAATTTGGAGGATCTAAAAAGTTCTCCGCCAGCTGGGTTCCCCAGGTAGCACAACAACATTGGCCAACATTCTACCAATATTGGCCAATGTTTTGAATGTCTGTGAATGTCGAATGTCGGAATTACGATATCTGTCGATATTGGCAGATATCGTTTAGTTTTATAAAACGAGGAAGACTGTAAATAACGCTTTTAATAACATTATAATCATGTAGTAATACTGTAAATAACGACCCCATGTTGTCTTACCCATATTTTTTATAATTTAAATATTACGCAATTTTTCCCGATATTGTACCGATATTTGGCGACATTGTGAAAACAATATCCAAAAAACGATGTTAATCTAATGTTGGCCGATATTTAATTTTGAGCTGAAGCTATGCTTGGTCACGTGTTCGTTGTTTGGGTTGCCGACCGCCATCATATTATCAAAAATTGACAAGCGAACACGCATGTTACTCAGCATAAAAGTTTTTCTAATTATTTTTTTGGCACGTAACGGGTGAGATGCAGCCGCCGAGCCCGCGGCGATTTTTCGCCGAATCTTGCAGTGAATAAGAGCAGTCATCCCTAAAAGTGCAAGTCCTATGAGGTAAGGATATTTCTGTACATTATTTTGCAATGTTAATAATATTTAAATACGAATAATTAAACATATTCACTTGTTCCATTGATGAAGTTTTAGCCCGTGTTTGTAGTTTGTTACATTGTCAGTATACTATTTTTTAATGTGTAAATATTCATCGGTTACTGTATCAAATTCCCAAGTTACATTCGATTTTGTGCAATGCTATTTTCATCTTTTATTGTTATAGATGATTTTGTTTTGGAAAGTAAGTTATTAGTATGTCAGCAGAGTTCTGTTTGCATTAATTATTAATATTAGTGGGACATTTTCAAAGTAGGTTTAAATATATTGTTCAAGCATAACATAACATTTAAAAACTTAACTGATTTTTGTTTTATATAAAGACTATACCAAATGTTTTTAACATTAAAAAAAAAATCAATCAATAAATTTGAGATGTGAAGCTTTAAAATTGTGACCATGGGTAAAACTGCTTGTTCTTTTCAAGTTTTGTGTGATTTGATTAATTTCATTTAAAAAAAAAAACTAACTTCAAAAGGTGAAGTATTGTGAATATTATTCATTCTAAAAAATTAGTTTACACCAAATTTTTCTTCTAAAAATTAATAAATCATAAATTTGAGTGTACCAAATATATACTTTTTGTCCTAACTTTTTATCATTTAAGATTTATAACTTTACAAAAAATTTGCAGCTTATATTCAGTGATAAAACAAAACTATACATAATTTTACTAGCTATTTCTTTCTTTTTAAAGAACATCAGTATGTCATCACTACGACTGGTTTTTGTCATTGTTCTCCATAGGGAAATGAATCTATGCACTAGATGTTAAGACTGTTTTGAATGGTGAACTCGATGAAATCTTATTTAGGGTACAACCCATGGGCTACAACGACAACAATAGTCGTGTTTGCAAATTTTTAAAAAGTCTTTAAAAACTGAAACAGTGACAGTGGTACACAGGGGTTGACGAGCAGGGGCGGGGCCCCCTAGCAGTGCTGTATGTTGATGACCTACTGATTGCTGGT
Organism: Metellina segmentata; assembly: GCA_947359465.1. Taxonomy (NCBI): domain Eukaryota; kingdom Metazoa; phylum Arthropoda; class Arachnida; order Araneae; family Tetragnathidae; genus Metellina; species Metellina segmentata. Next base: position 121,827,348 of record OX375877.1, on the reverse strand, counting down.
TCCTATGAATCAGTGGTCATGGTGGTAATGCAACTTCTAAGTGATGAGTTCGAAATGTCCAGGCTTAAGTTGTGAAAGATTTTCTGGGCATATGTATTAAGTTTTCTCAGCAACAACTTTGCTTAGAGGAAAAGGCCTATGTTGAGAAAATTTTAAATAAATTCAAAATGACTCAGTGTAAACCAGCCGACACTCCTCTAGTGCCTAAAGCGACACCATTGTGTTTCGTGCAAGATGAAACTTTCCATGGACCCAATCAGGAATTTGTAGGTGCATTATTGTACCTATCCATGACAACACATCCAGATATTTTATATTCTGTGATAATTTATATTACTGTCTGAGCCAAATTCAAGAGCAGCCAATAGAAGCTGCCTGGAGGAAGAAATTTTGGCTTTGGCTAAAGCTATGCAGGATGTATTTGTGCTACACAACATTAATTAAGCACATATTTAAAGCAATAATCAATAAAAAAAATTGTTTTTATTTGCAATTCAATCTGTCATTTTTCAATATTTTTGGTGAAATAAATTTTTACAATATTGGTTATAGTATATGCAAAAGACCTAGCGAGAGATTAAAAAAAATTTATTTATGAGTTTTCATAAAAAAAAATATTTTACTCGTTATGTGTTAAATTTCTATAAAAATGTCAAATTTTTTGTTTATTAATTTTTATAAATTTTTCTGAGCTATTCATACAAAAAGTTCTCTCTGTGTCTATCAAATAGTTATTCAAGACCTAAAAAATGTAAACAGTTTAACTCTAAGTGCATTTATCAAAAAGCCTTAGTACTTTGAACTTTGGCAAAATTGCAAAAAACTGATTTTGAGATAATTGTATTTTAAGTACAAAATACAACAAAAGTTAACAACTTATTTTTTGCTAGTGCTATTTTATTTTAGTAATTTCTATTACATTAAGACATTTATGAAAACAAGAGTTTTTACAGTAAGCTGATATATATATATTTTTTTAAAGCCAGTTTTATATAATTCTGATGAGAACTGACTGATTTGTGATAATTCACTGAAAATTATTAATTTCTTGTTAAATGACCTGAAAAAAATAATTTTATTGGATCAGTACTATTTTTAAATAAACCACCACTGAAAAACTGCACCTTCTCTTTTCTACAGCTATTTTTGTTCTGTAAACGAGCCTTTTTTTTGTATTGATACGCATGCGACAAAATTTTGTGCTTCAGTCAGTCATTAAGGCCATATTAAATGAAAATAATTGTGCCAGATTAAAACACTTCGATATTAAATTGAAGTATGCTCATGATATTGTAAAATTATTAAACATTTATATTGTATATGTTGCAACTGAATACCAAATTGCTGATTTGTTTACAAAATCTTAACGTAAACCTAGACTGTACTAAGACAAAAATGTATGTTAATGTTATTAAGGGAGGGTGTTGAGAATAATTACTAACTGTAACTCATCTTTGCTTAGCAATCGGGTAACACTTGTTCTAATTGTCTACTTCTGTTGTGTCACAGGTTGCTGTTTGTGTTCTTATTCATGACTTGTTGTCATGACTTTATCTGTCAGAGTTGTTTGGAAAAGCGTTCGCTGGTGCGGCAGTTTGAGATGGCCGAAGAATTCACCCATCGAATAATCTGACTTGTCGAAGGGGTGACTTCGAAGAGTGTACCTGATTGGAATGTTTGACAGTTCCCAGGGTTTAATCTGTCTTACAATAAAAAAAATTATTTTAATTGTGATTTGTGAATTTTTTTTAAACTTATGGAAAATTCTATTTAAATGAAATTTGTAAGAACTGTTCATTTTTCTGCCAATATGCAATGTGCCCTTTTTTTTTTCTTATTTAACATTTCTAACAATATTGAATTTTTAACAGAAGTTTCGGGAAGTAATCCATTTTGAGATGAAATCAAAATTATATAAATCTGAATCAGTTCTTAGAATTACATACCATGCAACTGTTTATCAAGCTGTATTGTAATACAGGCATCAGCTTGATGTTTGTATTTATTTTACTGGTTTGAGAGATATAGATTTTACAATTGGCAATAATGAGTTTTAATAGAATTAGATTTCTACAAAAGAAATGGAACAACAATTTAAAATATGCACTTAATAAAATAAATTAAAATATTAGCTGCTATATATAATATAGCTGCTTCCGGCCTCGTAGTGGCCAAAGGACAAGTCCTTAGTGCCCGCCATTGGAAGTAGTCCACCATCACTTCCGGCCTTGTAGTTGCCAAGGACAGAAGTCCAGTGAACAAAAGAAAGACAGTGATGAAAGACACGAAGGCAACGACAATAACGAATCATTCATAAATCTTTGAAAATAAAAATTATTTTAGTCTTTAATGATTGCCATTATTTTAACATTTCCAATTTTATATATTAACCCCTTCACCCTAAGTGTTTTTCTTTGTTTGATTGTAAGTAAATAGCATGACTGCCAATCTTCTGGTTTTTATAGCCTTTTTACTCGGTTTTTCTTGTCTAAAATTATACAACTGTTTTAATGTAACATTTTATGCCAAATGCAATTTGTGTAGAAACAATTTGATGATTTTATAGCTAATTTCAACTTGAAAAACTCAACAAAAACCAGAAGATGGGCTGCTATGAAATAGTAAAAGGACAAAATGCTCTCTTGTATCTGTTTCCTGAATTGAGCTATGTCAGGAAACAGATACAAGAATGTCGACAAAGTGTCAATTGAAATGAAATGATTGATAATGAAAGCCGATATAAAAATGTCGGAACACTATATAAACTGCTATAGAGCTAAGGGCAAAGAAAAGATATCAAAGTTGTATTGGATTATGTCATAATGTGTTTAATTATGTCGAGCAACGACATCATCCGATAAAAAGAGGGGGTCATTATGATATCATTTTTTGTCGGAGCAGATATTATACAATATCTTTTTACGATATCATCTGATATTCTTGTGCCACCTGGGTATCAGCAGCTTAGCTAACATTTCTGACTGGAATATTTTTCTAAAACTATTTTCTGAATTGAAATCACAAAAATGGTACCTGTACGTGTTTTATGTTTGCAATTTTTTTTCAAGCTACCAAGGAGTAAATTTAAAGGGGAAAATGGATTTTAGAATGTCTGATTTGATAATGGATGCCTGTTTAGGTTTTAAAAAGCCAAGTTGCCCACAATTTTCTATTATGTACTATACAATACAACAGTTACACAAATTGTAATAAAAACATATTTTTAACAATATAAAAGAATATGTTCTCTTTAATGTTCTAAAATATTGTATTATATAAATATTTTTTTAATGATTAATATTTTTTAAATTTTACAAAATTTAAGATGGTTGTAATCTTGTGTACCCTCTAAATAAACAATCACATGCCATAAGAAGAAAATTTAATTAAAATATCCCAATATTATGTAACAGATATTGAATAATGTTGAAAAAAACATCGAAAAGTATCTTAAAAGCTAATATTGAGCAATGATAAAAAACAAACATTGAATGTCAAGAAAACAATATCTATCAATGTCGTAAAACGACATTGGGGCGATGTCGCCAGAGGGGGGTCATTTTTACGTTGGCCAATGTCGGAAAACGATATTGAGCAATGTCGGAAAACAATATCTATCAATGTCGGTAAACTATATTGACAAATGTCGGAAAACGACATTGGGGCGATGGCATTTTTACGTTGGCCAATGTCGGAAAACGATATTGGGGCGACGTCGCCAGGGGGGGTACATTTTTACGTTGGCCAATATCGACGGCAATATTGGCCAATATTTTTTCTCGATATTGGCCGACATATATGTGCTACCTGGTAGGAACTGAGGTAGTCATCCTCCGCTGCCGACGCTAATCTGAATGTGGGTGACTATGGCCGTTAGGCCATCGTTGCTTCACGAAAACAAGCTCTTTAAAGTATAAGTACCCTTTAATATAAGTTTGCAAGAAATACTACTAACAACAACCATACAACATATATATGAAAATGAGGAGCAAATCAGAGTCAACTTGTCGGACACTTACGCTGTACGCTGAGGCGCTTGTGTATGTATTGTATTTCTACGAAACAACGCGCATATTCAAAATCAAATGGTTACTGCAACAATCAGATTGGCGAGATATCCAAGTGAAGCCAAGCCCGTGAAACTAGCCAATCAAATTGGACTTGCGTAAAGTACTATCATAGGATTGAGACGCTTCTATTTATACTGTTCATCCATTCGAGAATGTCAACGACAGCGGACAGATGCTTGGTTTGGCGCGGGGTGAAAATATCCTCGTCGTCGCCAAACAAACCACTCGTAAAGAAAGGGTTGCAACAGAAGTCCGGACCGGAATAAATTGACGCATGCGCAATTGCTATGATTCTTACACCCGTGAGATGGTCGTGAATGAAATTGTCTTTACTGACGAGTCACGCTTCTGTCTGCAACACCACGATGGTCGGATTCGAGTCTGGAGACACCGTAGAGAGAGGACGCTGAACAGCTGCGTTATGCACCGCCACACGTCCTGCACTGGGTATAATGGTAAGGGGCGGTATTGGATATCACTCTCGCACTCCTCTAGTACGCATTGCCGGTATTTTAAACAGCCAGCGCTACATCTCCGAAGTGTTGGAGCCAGTTGTCCTTCCTTACCTTCAGGGCTTGTCCACAGCTCAACAGGATATTACAACAGGATAATACGCGACCGCACGTGGCACGCATTGTCCAAGGGTTCTTCGTCAATCGCCAGATTGAATTACTTCCCTGACCAGCTCGCTCTCCGGATCTTTCGCCGATAGAAAACATGTGGTCCATTAATTTCAACGATTGACCCAGATTACATCCCCAGCTGCCACACGAGATCAACTTTGGCAACGTGTGGAAGCTGCTTGGTCTGCTGTACCCCAAGAACACATCCAAAGTTTCTTTGGATCAATGCCGAGGCGTGTGTCAGCGGTGATCTCCAACAATGGCGGCTACTCTGGCTACTGATTTTGGCAGGAACCACACTTCATAGAAGTCTATAAAAAATTTCATCATTTGATACTTGGTCAACATGTTATCTACAAAATAAATTTTGTTGTGATATCTCTTGTCTTTCTTGGTGTTGCAATTTGGGTGGCCAGCAGTGTAATTGTTAGTCTTTAAACAACTGTTAGGTAAAAAGTTTTTTTATCAATTAATGAGTTTATGCTCTAAGGCCCGGTGCACACATCCGATTTTTCAACGTGCGGCGCCAATGCGGCACCAAAGCCCAATTATGCACAAATAACCATGAAATGACGCAAGTACTCATTTCGCGCCATTTGCGATAAATACTCTATCGAAGAAAATATGTTTATTTCGCTTACTTGGTAAAAAATATATATATTTTTAAAACAAAATAGAACGTTACTAGATACAACCATTTATTAATTATTATTTATATTCTATTTATTTATGAAAACAAGGTACTTGAGACCGTAGAAGCGTGTGCAGCGAGCTGCGGCGCCGTGGGGAACTGCGGTACAAATTGCACGCAAGTTGGATGTGCGTCGCCCCAGCCATGTGTGCTCTACTCCATTGTATCTAATACCGAACTTGCGTTGTGGTAGCGGCGCCGCACGTTGAAAAACCGGATGTGTGCACCGAGCCTCTGGTGCGGCGACACACGTCCAACTTGTACCGCAGTTCCCCACTGCAACGCAGCTCGCCGTACACGCGTCTCCGGTCTGAAGTACCTTGTTTCTATAAATAAATGGAATATAAATAATAATTAACAAATGGTTGTATTCAGTAACGTTTATTTTGTTTCAAAATATACTTATTTTTACACCGCGTAAGCGATATATACACGTTTTCTTCGATAGAATATGTATCGCAAATGGCGCGAAATGAGTACTTGTGTCATTTCACGGTTATATGTGCCTAGTTGGGCTTCGGTGCAGCAGCGGCGCCGCTCGTTGAAAAACCGGATGTGTGCACCGGGCTTTAGTCGACGTTATACAGAAGAGCAACGCCATGGCAAACGATTTTTTCTGCATTTAAGGGGGTCCGGGACACAAAAATCGTCGAATTTTCGATTTTTTAAAAATTATTTTAAGAAATTCTCTGTGTTTTTCTGCTTAAAATGACGTCTAAATCATGTTTCTATCTTAATTAGTACTAGAGATATAATATTTTTTTGTGGTGCGTTTTTTTTGAAAATCTAACACTCTTGACAGTTGTTGTCATGGTAACAAGATCTGTCTTTAAAACTTTCAATGCGATTTTCTTCATGATACATTTTTTCAATATTTCCTGTATTCAAATTGCTATAAGTCGAAAACCGATAAAGTTTAAGAGTTGAAATTTGGAATATATCTTTTTCAAACATTATACTTTAATTTTGATTCAGCAAATTTGAAACAAATATTTACTTTAAAAAATACGACTTTTTTAAAAAAAAGTACCTTAAAAGTGTCAAAAATTTTCATTCAAATATTTTTTATTAAATTAATATTTTTTAAATTGCTGAATAAAAATTAAAGTTTATAAATTTGTGAATAATTTACTGCAAGAATTTTGAAAATGGATCAAGAATATTTTAAGTTTTAGCAATTTAAAATGACCCCTCTTTTTTCAAAAAAAAGACATTTTTTTTAAACTTTTGGAAAAATTTAGTGTTGTGATTTTGTTTATTAATTAGATGGGTAATCAGTACAAAAAAATTCAAAATTCTAAATTAATTAATAATAAACAAATTTTTAATGTGTCCCGGACCCCTTAATATGTAAAATATTTACCGTTCCATTAAAGTTACATTAAAAAAATAAATAAAGTATAATTAACAGAGATGCCGACCAACCGGTCTAGTGGTCAAGGTGTTGGCCTCTGGATCGGAAGGTTCCTGGTTCGAATCCGGGTTACGGCATGGATGTAAATTGTGCTGTCCTTTGTTAGGGACAATGATGGTCCACCCACTGTGTGCCCCTTCACAAGTGACAATCACTTCTGGCCTTGTATAAGGCTAAAATGACCTCGGTCAACTCTGTACTTTGTATTGTATTGTATTGTATTCTGTATTTGTCTTCGCAATTGTAATTGCCTTGCCATTGGAAATAAAAAAATATATATTTAACAGAGATTATATTAGAATACTAGTAGCAGCTGGTACGTGCACAGATAAATACTAAATTGAGGTAGGAAGGTATTTGATTAACTTCACAACAGGAGCAACAAGGACTATTGGTGACAGTCCGGGATCAATCCCTAAGGGAAATGTCTAAGGACAACTTCTCGTAAATTTGAACCACGGTCAGATGACAAGAAAACCCCACAAGCAGTCACTTCATTCTCTTAACATCCACACCACGCCAACGGGAAGTAATTTGAGGCTACGATAAATATAAGGTGCACCAGGCCACACCGTGTACAGGACGATCTTTGCCCGGACCGAGTATTAAACTAGTTACTCTTCCAACTGGGCTACAGAGGTTCCTTAAATTCAAATACGACGATATTAGGGGGTTTGAGGTGCATAGAAAAATAAATAACAAATCATAACTTCTCTTGCTATTCAAAAACGCAATATTTAAAGAAATGATATACCTGTTTATCGATATAATGGGCAATGCGGTGATTGTTTAATTTTTATTTAGAAATCATTCGTATCTCATAATTTGTCGTTGTTGCGATCTTCTTAATCTCCATAAAACCTTTAATACTAGGATAACATGGATTTTGCTATTTTTCAGTTTTCTTTTATTTAGTTGCTTCATTATACCTTTCGTATTTCACTTTATGAAAACAGGTTTAGTTTGGGAATAAGTATTAATTGATGTCATCACGATGTCTTCATATATTATGTCATAATATCTAAAACCGCTGATCTCAATCTGATGATTTAATCTTTTGATATTTCTTGTCTCCGTAATAGGTATAACTTCTATTCTTGACAACTAATGTAAGCTAAAACTACATGTCCCATTAGACATGTTTGTATAGTATTATATCCATATCATAGATCCATATCATATTCATATCCATATAATATTATATTCATATCACCTGACAGTTCAGGGGAAGAGAAAAGAAATGCTAATACAATGCCAAAAATACACGGATAATTGCCTAAGAAATACAAATATGTCATATGTATCAAAGTTCAAGCATTCATTTTTATGTAACCTTTCTTAATATATATAAGGTTCTCATACCAAATCGATTTACCATTGAGTTCCATTGCAGAGTTCATTGCAATTCAACAACCATGAAGATCACAGTGAGTATATTACACTTTTCTAACCTATTGATACTTCTAGCCTATCTATGCTTTCTATTTCTAACATACTAATATATCAGATTAAGTTAACAAAAATAACAGTATTCGATGTGAAGAGTATTATATCCTGCTATATTGTCATATTTTCGGGTGTATATAGGAAATTATATCAGACTCGGTTAATAGAAGTAACAGCATTCGATATGAACGCCTATTTTACTATATCTTCTAAAAAGCAGCGAAGCAATGTGCAGTAAATGAACATCAGAACAAACAGTAAGAATAGATGGTAGCTAGACAGTTAACAAACATCGCACTAGAGCAACACAGCTTGCTATTGACGACGAATCAGGATCAATCCCAAAGGGAAATATCGAAAGACAATGCATCATAAATTTGAACCAAGGTAAAGGTCGAGTATGCTGACTACCACGGACACAATTGTCGTTTAGTAGATATTTTATTCTGTGCTGATCACACACACACACTTGACTTGAGTGATATGGGTTTGGAGGTTCCATATTGGAACGAATGAGAAAAGCAGTTTGCTTTTGACTAATCTGGTATGTCGGAGAGTACTTCTGCAAAATTGGAAACCCATTTTCAGATTGAGAATTCATGAAGATGAGATCCCTCAAAAGACATAAATTGGTTCATTTCTTTGCCGATAATTTAGCCGAATCCATTTATAATGCACCTGCCAACAGACCATTTAAGTAAAATCGACCCCTTGCAGTACAAGAATCAACGAGAAAATTCCGATGTCCCTTTCAGCGTCAGAATTGCAAAATGCAAAGGGTTAAGAAATAAGGGCATGATATTCCATGTGACATTCTTAAGTTTGTGTTTTACTTTTTCAGCACAATATTCTATGGAAAGGCAGGTTTTCATCTCCAATTAAGATCTACGCATTTTTGAGATATCCGTGCTAAAGTCTATCGTATGTAATCTTAATCGGATTAAATTTGTGTAAACTTCAGTTTAAAATTTGGCTTTTTTGATAGATTATCGGCTCAAAGATTATCCATTTGACGTTTAAGAAGATGCATCAAATATTACCCGAAGGTTCGTTGTAGTACTTGTTTCACTGACAACCCCATGATGAGGAAAATAATAGTAGTTATTTCAACTTGTTTTGGTGAGACAATTAGGTCTTGTGACATAGACTTTCATATTCTTCTACGAATTGAGAATATTGATATCTTACTGAATACTTAGTTAGATTTTTCTATAGCAGGCAAAATAGCAACTTTATTCTGCTTTTTTTATCGTTTTCTTTAAAGGGAAGATGAGCAAACTATCGTAAAGTAGAGTCTTTTTCGACAGATTTAAGAAATAGATGTTCAGACATTCCATCTTCATCTTTTGACTATTGAAGTTTAGGAATAGATTAAAACTCCACAAGTCTTTAAGCGTTTTAATGATTTTGACCTTTACATGACACACTATTGATGAGTGGAAAGACGTCGTGTTTTCTACTTCTCCGTAAAGTGCATACACTACCCTACAGTAATGGACCGGACGCCAGCCGTTTTGCACGAAATCCGGCTGCTTGTTTGGGGGTGTATTCCGTGGTATGTCCCGGGACCTTTGCGTGTTGTTCCTCGTCAATTGAACACCGACGCCTGCATGAACATTTTGGACAATCAGGTTCTTCCTACGTTCTGGTAACTTCAAGGATGACAACGGTCTGTGTCATGTTGCAGCCTCTGTCAAGCGGTGGTATCGAGATATAGATGTAAAACGTCTTCCCTGGGCTGTTCAGAGTCCCGACCTAAGCCCCATACAACATTTGTGGGACGAGTTAGAGCGACGCTTACGCTTCACCAGGTCCGAAATCTACAACTGAGCAGGCGACATTCTTGCAGCAGGAATGTACACAAATACCCATAGCTGTGTATCAAAACCTTGTTGAAAGCATGCCCAGAAGGGTCACTAGTGTAATTGCAGCACGTGGGGACCATCTCTTTATTAAAGCATGTAGTATTACCCTTATACCATTACATCCTGCTGTCCGGTCCATTATTGTAGGGTAGTGTAGACCTGCGGTAGTCTGGTTGGAAGAGCTAAGGATTAGCAACTGCAGAATTGCGAGTTCGAAACTCACTTCGGCCGAAGACCGTTGTGTATATCGGGCTTGGTCCGCGTTAAAGCTGTCGTGGTCTCTAATGTCCTCACAATTGGCGTGATGGGGAAGTTTGGAGAGTGGAGTGCCAGCGCAGGTTTTGTCCTCGTCATCTGACCGTGGTTAAAATAACGAAGCGTTGTTCTCGAATCTTTTCCTTCGGGATAGCTCTCGGACCGTCGCCGATACCCTTTGTGTTGCTACCTACAATAATGTACGTAACCAATTTTTGTGTCTACTGTTACTGGAGAGCCATAAGATCCTTTTGTTGATTCACCATTTATAAAAGTTCCGAAAATATCTACGCCCAGTAACACACCAATAGATTAACGGCCATTTTCATAAGTCTCGAGTTTACCCGAGGATCAGTTGATCCGCAGAGCAGAGTTAAATCGCAGATCATCAAGAATCGTGTTTTCTCAAACGGCGGAGTATAAGATCCACGGATTAAAATCATGCTCGCTGCGATTGGCTACTACCGTCTCCTCGCGATCACGTGAACACGCTTACATTTGATACGCCCGAATCTGCGTTCATACTTTCGCCGCAGAATTGATTCCAAATTGTGATGTTTATGGAACGCATAGGGCCTTTTAATTTGGGTAAAGAAATGCAACGGTATTTAATTTCAAATTGAATTTTTATGGAAACCCAAATTTTGTAAGAAATGTTTGTACACAATGCCTTGACAAATGTATGTAATCCGATTATCTTTTTACTTGTCAGTATAGGTGTGTGTTGGGTAAAGAGAAGTAATTTGCATTGTCAATTTTCTTTCATTTTCGTAATTAATCAACAAAGTAATTTTTATCTCACGACGAATTTGAATCTGCCATGGTCATATTCTAACGTTCTCTCTCTCATTGGGTTCTACTTTGGCGAGCCAGAATATAGTTCGAACCAGAACACATCTGGACATATCTATTTTTTAGGAAACTAGCCACTGCGTGGCTAGCACGGCGCTGCCCGTGCTGTACTTTGTAGGGTTAGGTGTGTCTATTGGGAACGTTTGTAAACCACCGGTGTTTGCTACACATTCCCATTTGGTTTGCTCCGCAAACCAACACCACGGACAACGGCGTGATGGCCTCGTTATTGTGAAATTGGAATTGCGAAGAGAGTGAATGGGTGTGACGTCACAATTACTTGGAGGGTGGGGTGCCAGCTGAGGTGTTATGTTATATGACCGTGGTTGTCCACATATGTTTCCCTTATTAGATTGAAGTGCGTCGTCCATTTTGTTTTATTTACAAAATATCTCGCTTCTTTCTCAAAAGATAGTAATACGCATGGTGTAACACGAAACCGAGTGTTAATTCATCGATTTCGGAGGATCAAAATGTAACACCAAATGGCGTTTTAAACCTAGGATCAGGCTTTGTGAATACAGTTTTATCGATATCCATGGGATTATCATTGATCCACGGTTTAACTAGGACTTGTGAATACGACCGTTAGAGTTGTAAAATTGAGGGTCAGTTCTTTAATGTGACCAATCATACCTTAATATATAAAAATTACGGAAAGGGGAAGTAAGCTTGTTGATATCTAGACCCCCAGCTGAAAAAAAATCTGACTTAGAAGTATGAATTATTTTAATTTCAAAGTAGTTTCTGCTGAAATACCGTTAGTACATACTTTCCTGGATCGTAATCAATGGTAGTTTCAAGCGCTTAACATGTTTTTTACTCATTAATAAAATATGTCCAGCAGGTAGGTAGGTATTTTAATTAAAGTTGCACTGGAGCAACACAACGGGATATTGACGATAGTCCCGGATCAATCCCCACGGGCAAGATCCGAGGACTCTGAATGAATTGAAGTTTGCAGTGATTAATTAAAGTTGCATTATTCCATGGACACCACGTAATAAACCACGGTCAGATGACGAAGCCAACACTTCAGCTGGCACCAAACTCTCCAAACGTCCACACAACGCTCACGTGAGGAAGTCTGCAGATTTTCTATCCAGATTGAATTTATAGGTGTTGGACAATTTAGGCGTTGGAAAATATTAAACATGATATTTAAATGCAACTATTAGGTTATATTTCTGAACAGAATAATATAGAGTTTATGAATAAAAAAAAATTAAAATCATAATAATTCTCTTTTTTTGTTACAGCTATCGTCGTTAATCTTTGTAACTCTCCTTTACGGAATACGCTCCCATCACACACACCACAAAGGGAGAGGACAAGCTGAAGAGCATGGTAGTGGAGGACTTCTCCAACACGGTGGACTTCTTGGCACTGGACTAGCGGTTGATCTGGATTTAGATCTTGACACAGAAGGAGGTCACGGTTCTGGAGGAAAAGGAGATCATGGTTCCGACGGAAAAGAAGATTCGAAAGGAAAAGGTACTAGTGGAGGACTTCTCCAACACGGTGGACTTCTTGGCACTGGACTCGACGTTGGTCTGGATTTAGATCTTGGAACTGAAGGAGGTCATGGTTCTGGAGGAAAAGGAGGTCATGGTTCTGGCGGTAAAGGCGGTTCGAAAGATGAAGGAAAAGGTGAAGGTGGTAGTGGAGGACTTCTCCAACACGGTGGTCTTCTTGGCACTGGACTCGACGTTGGTCTGGATTTAGATCTTGGAACTGAAGGAGGTCATGGTTCTGGTGGTAAAGGAGGTTCGAAAGATAAAGGAAAAGGTGAAGGTAGTAGTGGAGGACTTCTCCAACACGGTGGTCTTCTTGGCACTGGACTCGACGTTGATCTGGATTTAGATCTTGAAACTGAAGGAAGCCATGGCTCTGGAGGAAAAGGAGGTCATGGTTCCGGTGGAAAAGGAGGTTCGAAAGGAAAAGGTGGTAGTGGAAGTGGAGGACTTCTCCAACACGGTGGACTTCTTGGCACTGGACTTGACATTGATCTGGATTTAGATCTTGCAACTGAAGGAGGTCATGGTTCTGGTGGAAAAGGCGGTCATGGTTCTGGCGGTAAAGGCGGTTCGAAAGATAAAGGAAAAGGTGGTAGTGGAGGACTTCTAGAACACGGTGGTCTTCTTGGCACTGGACTGGACGTTGATCTGGATTTAGATCTTGAAACTGAAGGGAACCATGGCTCTGGAGGAAAAGGAGGTCAGGGCTCTGGAGGAAAAGGAGGTCAGGGCTCTGGAGGAAAAGGAGGTCATGGTTCCGGTGGAAAAGGAGGTTCGAAAGGAAAAGGTGGTAGTGGAAGTGGAGGACTTCTCCAACACGGTGGACTTCTTGGCACTGGACTTGACATTGATCTGGATTTAGATCTTGCAACTGAAGGAGGTCATGGTTCTGGTGGAAAAGGCGGTCATGGTTCTGGCGGTAAAGGCGGTTCGAAAGATAAAGGAAAAGGTGGTAGTGGAGGACTTCTAGAACACGGTGGTCTTCTTGGCACTGGACTGGACGTTGATCTGGATTTAGATCTTGAAACTGAAGGGAACCATGGCTCTGGAGGAAAAGGAGGTCAGGGCTCTGGAGGAAAAGGAGGTCATGGTTCCGGTGGAAAAGGAGGTTCGATAGGAAAAAGTGGTAGTGGAAGTGGAGGACTTCTCCAACACGGTGGACTTCTTGGCACTGGACTTGACATTGATCTGGATTTAGATCTTGCAACTGAAGGAGGTCATGGTTCTGGTGGAAAAGGAGGTCATGGTTCTGGCGGTAAAGGAGGTCATGGTTCCGGTGGAAAAGGAGGTTCGAAAGGTAAAGGAAAACGTGGTAGTGGAGGACTTCTCCAACACGGTGGACTTCTTGGCACTGGACTCGACGTTGATCTGGATTTAGATCTTGAAACAGAAGGAGATCACGGCTCTGGAGGAAAAGGAGATCATGGTTCCGGCAGAAAAGGAGATTCGAAAGGAAAAGGTGGTAGTGGAAGTGGAGGACTTCTCCAACACGGTGGTCTTCTTGGCACTGGACTCGACGTTGATCTGGATTTAGATCTTGAAACTGAAGGAAGCCATGGCTCTGGAGGAAAAGGAGGTCATGGTTCCGGTGGAAAAGGAGGTTCGAAAGGAAAAGGTGGTAGTGGAAGTGGAGGACTTCTCCAACACGGTGGACTTCTTGGAACTGGACTCGACGTTGATCTGGATTTAGATCTTGAAACAGAAGGAGATCACGGCTCTGGAGGAAAAGGAGATCATGGTTCCGGCAGAAAAGGTGATTCGAAATCTAAAAGAAATGGTGGTAGTGGAGGACTTCTCCAACACGGTGGACTTCTTGGCACAGGACTCGACGTAGATCTGGATTTAGATCTTGAAACTGAAGGAAGCGATAGCTCTGGAGGAAAAGGAGGTCATAGTTCTGGAAGAAAAGGTCATGGTTCTGGAAGAAAAGGAGGTCATGGTTCTGGAGGAAAACGAGGTCATGGTTCTGGCGGAAAAGGAGGTTCGAATTCTAATGGAAAAGGTGGTAGTGGAGGACTTTTACAACACGGGGGACTTCTTGGCACTGGACTCGACGTTGATCTGGATTTAGATCTTGAAACTGAAGGCCACCATGGCTCTGGAGGAAAAGGAGGTCATGGATCTGAAGGAAAAGGAGGTCATGGTTCTGGTGGAAAAGGAGGTTCGAAAGGTAAAGGAAAAGGTGGTAGTGGAGGACTTCTCCATCACGCTGGTCTTCTTGGCACAGGACTCGACGTTGATTTGGATTTAGATCTTGAAACTGAAGGAAGTCATGGCTCTGGACGAAAAGGAGGTCATGGTTCTGGAAGAAAAGGAGGTCATGGTTCTGGAGGAAAA
This sequence comes from Metellina segmentata, assembly GCA_947359465.1. Taxonomy (NCBI): domain Eukaryota; kingdom Metazoa; phylum Arthropoda; class Arachnida; order Araneae; family Tetragnathidae; genus Metellina; species Metellina segmentata. The sequence goes on along the minus strand of OX375877.1, from coordinate 121,812,278 downwards.
GGAGGTCATGGTTCTGGTGGAAAAGGAGGTCATGGTTCTGGTGGAAAAGGAGGTTCGAATGGTAAAGGAAAAGGTGGTAGTGGAGGACTTCTACAACACGGTGGACTTCTTGGTACTGGACTCGACGTAGATCTGGATTTAGATCTTGATACTGAACGAGATCATGGCTCTGGAGGAAAAGGAGGTCATGGTTCCGATGGAAACGGAGGTTCGAAAGGAAAAGGTGGTAGTGGAAGTGGAGGACTTCTCCAACACGGTGGACTTCTTGGCACTGGACTCGACGTTGATCTGGATTTAGATCTTGAAACAGAAGGAGATCACGGCTCTGGAGGAAAAGGAGATCATGGTTCCGGCAGAAAAGGAGGTCATGGTTCTGGAGGAAAAGGAGGTCATGGTTCTGGTGGAAAAGGAGGTCATGGTTCTGGTGGAAAAGGAGGTTCGAATGGTAAAGGAAAAGGTGGTAGTGGAGGACTTCTACAACACGGTGGACTTCTTGGTACTGGACTCGACGTAGATCTGGATTTAGATCTTGATACTGAACGAGATCATGGCTCTGGAGGAAAAGGAGGTCATGGTTCCGGTGGAAACGGAGGTTCGAAAGGAAAAGGTGGTAGTGGAAGTGGAGGACTTCTCCAACACGGTGGACTTCTTGGCACTGGACTCGACGTTGATCTGGATTTAGATCTTGAAACAGAAGGAGATCACAGCTCTGGAGGAAAAGGAGATCATGGTTCCGGCAGAAAAGGAGATTCGAAATCTAAAAGAAATGGTGGTAGTGGAGGACTTCTCCAACACGGTGGACTTCTTGGCACAGGACTCGACGTTGACGTGGATTTAGATCTTGAAACTGAAGGAAGTCATGGCTCTGGAGGAAAAGGAGGTCATGGTTCTGGAAGAAAAGGAGGTCATGGTTCTGGAGGAAAAGGAGGTCATGGTTCTGGCGGAAAAGGAGGTTCGAATGGTAAAGGAAAAGGTGGTAGTGGAGGACTTCTACAACACGGTGGACTTCTTGGCACTGGACTCGACGTTGATCTGGATTTAGATATTGATACTGAACGAGATCATGGATCTGGCGGTGAAGGAGATGATGACTCTGGAGAAGGAGGTTCAAAAGGTAAAGGAAATGGAGGTAGTGGAGGACTTCTCCAACACGGTGGGCTTCTTGGCACTGGACTCGACGTTGATCTGGATTTAGATATTGACACAGAAGGAGGTCACGGTTCTGAAGGAAAAGGAGGTCATGGCTCTGGAGGGAAAGGAGGTCATGATTCTGGAGGAAAAGGAGGTTTGAATGGTAAAGGAAAAGGTGGTAGTGGAGGACTTCTACAACACGGGGGACTTCTTGGCACAGGACTCGACGTTGATTTGGATTTAAATCTTGATACTGAAGGAGGTCATGGCTCTGGTGGTGATGGAGATGATGACTCTGGAGAAGGAGGTTCAAAAGGTAAAGGAAATGGGGGTAGTGGAGGACTACTCCAACACGGTGGGCTTCTTGGCACTGGACTCGACGTTGATCGGGATTTAGATCTTGGAACCGAAGATCATGGAAATGGTGGTGAAGGAGATCATGGCTCTGGAGGAAAAGGAGGCTCGAAAGGTAATGGTGGTAGTGGAGGACTTCTTCAACACGGTGGACTTCTTGGTACTGGACTAGACGTTGATCTGGATTTAAATCTTGGAACTGAAGGAGGTCATGGCTCTGTTGGAAAAAGAGGTCATGGCTTTGATGGAAAAAGAGGTCATAATTCTGGAAGAAAATTAGGTTTTAAACGTCAAGGAAAGAGTCGAAGCGAAGGGAGTCATCGCACTGTTGTAGAGACCGATTCTGATGAGATTGATGAAACTACCAATGGTGTTAGATATCGTTTCATTTATGGCAATGAAGATAACAACGAAGTTGAAAATAGACGAAGATTAAAGGCTAGACGTGGTTTGAGAAAACGACATTGTATCTGCTATTAGAACCTTCGCAAAGCTCACTTTTTCCTCACTTGTGTCTCAAATACACAAATTTGAATGCGGTGTATGGTAAACTGCGTATAAAAATGTTATAAAGATTACTGCTAAAATGACAATAAAATGTTACAAAAATATTGTTTGACTAATGTTTTTGATGTATCAATTTTCGCTAAACAGGACTGAGACCCATGAAGCTCATTTATCAGATACTGTGTTTAATATGTTTATTCAATACTAGCCTTTGCGTGTCTAGAACGGCGTTGCCCGTGTCAGTTCTTTTCATGGGGTCAGGTGTGAGCGCTACTTGTTAACTCTTGCCAACCCCCGGCGATTGCTAAGCTTTCCCATTTGGGCAAACCAACACCACAGACAACGCCGTGATTGATCTCAGAAACAAAAAAAAAGTCATAAATGATCAAAATTAAATATCGCTATACTTTCAAAAAGGCATCCAAACCAAAATGATAAAAATTAACTGTACGAAAACCCAAAGGTAAACAGTCAAAATTGCATTAATGATCACCAATTAAAACTTTAAAAAATATATCCAAACCAAAAGTTATAAATTTGATGCTTTTAAAAATGTATTAAACAATACAACCTTGATCCAGTTACTCAAATGCAAGATTGGCGGGAGCACAGTCGTACTGCGTTTGCACTGGACCAATTTTGAAACTAAAAGATCGATTGAAAACTATTGAAATTCTTAGGAAACCAAATAAAACAAAAATATGCCAATAAATTAATTAAAATATGTTCTGCATTAAATTTTAAAATTCCGGTATCACACAAAATTTGGATTACCTAAAGTTATCGATCTGGTGTAAATGTGGTTAAAAATTCCAAATCAGTTGAAATTTTCACTCTATCTTTAACAATTGAGGAGAAAGCGATTTGATGATTCCAAAAACGAAAAAGTTATGACGTCATTGTTAAATGCGGCCAAATTGGAATTGCGAAGAGATCCAATCAGTCTTGCAAAACAATTGAAGAATTAGTTATTAAAAGAAAATCAAATGTATAAGGTACAATCAAATGTACAAAATTTTCCGCAGACTTCAAATCCGTTAAAATTTTTACTCTATCTTTATCTATCCAGGAGATAGAAAAACGAACTCTAGAACTTCAGTTAAAACTTTTTTTTTGTCTTGTTGGTCCGCTGAAATCGTTGCTCGGAAAATTAAATTTAGAATCTGTGATCTCTTTATACTGTTGCCATTCAAAAGAAAACAAAAAACAATTAAATGCCAGTAAATTATTTTAAAAATATGTTGGTTTAATATTTTTGCCACAGACAGATTTTTTAAAATTCTGGCCACACACAAAAATTGCAAAACAAACACTTTTTTTTATAATAGCAGAGATAAATATAAAAGTTTCTCAGAAGAACACCGTTACAACCGTATTAGCTTTTTAAAAAATGTTAAAGTTTTTTTTTTTTTATCAACCTATTAACAAATCTAAAAATGCCACTCTTAAATGTTTGATAACCAGGCTTGATTTTTTTTGTATCAACAGCAAAACTATATGGGAAAGGGGCAGAATTTTTGGAAGTGATACAGGATTGTTTTTTGTACCAGATGGTGTATGAGGATACTAGGGACAATGCAATATTGGATTTGATTTTTAGCAATGATGAGGATAGGGTGCATGATTTGGTTATAGGTGAGCCACTGGGAGAAAGTGATCATAGAAGTATCATATTAAGTATAAATTTTCAGTCAGCATACACAATTAATGGTATGATAATTCCAAATTTCAGAAAGGTAAATTTTCATAAGATAAGGGAAGAGTTAAAGGAAACATTCAAAGGGGGATTATTAGCACCGCATCATTCTGAACAATGGGAGGAATTCAAGAATAAGTTAGACAGGGTGTTAAAAAAACATGTAACGTTCAGGAAAAAAGGAAAATTGCTCCCTATGTGGTTTTCAGGGGAAACACACAAAGCTTTAAAATTAAAACAAAGAACATACAGGGTATATAAAAGCACTGGTAACGACAGGGACAAGGAGGCATATCAGAAAGCCAGAAAGGAGTTTAAAACTATTAGTCGGAAGCAAAAGGTGTCCTTGGAGGAAAAATTAGCAAGGGAAATAAATATAAACCCAAAAGAATTTTTTGTATATGCAAGTGGTAAAAATAAATTTATTACTACACTGGGCCCGTTGGAGGGGAAGGGAGGTGAATTAATACAAGACGAGGTGGGAATGGCAAACGTGTTAAATGACTTTTTTCTGGGGGTTTTCAATGGTAACTATAATTTAAAAAAGGATCCCAAGGATGGAGCCTTTGCAGGGGGTATAATTAAAGAATGCAAATTCAACAGGGAAGAAAAAGTACATCAGTTGAAAAGAATTAAGCCATCTAAAGCACCAGGGCCAGACGATATTTATCCGAGAGTACTAGTGGAATGCGCGGAAGAACTGGGGGAAGTAATTCACACGATATTTAATTCAACATATAGCACAGGTTGGGTACCAATGGATTGGAAGTTGGCCAACATAACTCCAATTTTCAAAAAGGGAATACAAAGAGATCCGGGCAACTATAGACCAGTAAGTCTAACATCAGTAATTTTCAAAATATTTTAATCTCTGTTAAAAAAGCATATAATGTTATACTTGGAGGAGGGGGGACTGTTATCAGAGAATCAGTATGGGTTTAGGAATGGCAGATCCTGCTCTACAAACCTTTTGAAGTTCTACGAAAAAATTACTGAGGAGCTGGATAATAAGAGCAGTGTGGAGATCATGTACATAGATTTTCAAAAGGCTTTTGATAAAGTACCTTATGAGGCATTACTGTTTAAATTGGAAAGGCTGGGGATTCAGGGAAAAACATTAATATGGATAAAGAATTGGTTATTGAGTAGAAAGCAGAGAGTGCAGGTAAAAGGAAATTATTCACAGTGGACAGAAGTTATAAGTGGGGTGTATCAGGGATCAGTTTTGGGACCAATTTTATTTATAATTTTCATAGGTGATATAGGTCAGGGGATAAAGAATAGAATCAGTATATTTGCAGATGACTTAAAAATATGGGGGACAGTGGACACCAAGTTACAGATAGAAAATTTACAAGGGGATTTTGATAAGATATCCGAATGGGCTGTAAAATGGAGTATGTCATTTAATGTAGGGAAATGTCAAGTTCTGCATATGGGTTACAGGAACAGTGGAGCCGAGTACTGTCTGCAGGGAGTAAAGGTAAAGGAGGGAGAAACAGTCAAGGATCTTGGGGTGATAATTCACAGGGATTTTAAAATGGGTCACCAATGTTCAGCTGCGGGTAAAAAGGCTAATAGGTTATTGGGGTATATTAAAAAGACTGTAACTTCAAGGGATAAGAATATAATCTTGCCGTTATATAAGGGTTTAGTAAGACCACATCTAGAATATGCTGTACAATTCTAGGCTCCATATATGAGAAAGGACATAGAATCAATTGAAAGGGTTCAGCACAGAGCTACAAAAATAATAAAGGGGCTAGCAAATTTCGACTATAATGAACGTTTAAGTAAGCTAAACATGTATACACTGGAAAGAAGAAGGAGGGGGGATTTGATTCAGCTTTTCAAGTTTGTAAAACAAGGGGACACAGAGGGCTTAAATTTCAATAGGGATAACAGAACAAGGGGCCATGGGTATAAATTGAATAAGACACATTTTAATTGGGATTTAAGGAAAAACTACTACTTTAATAGGGTAATAGTTGGAACGCGTTGCCAGAAAATATAGTTAATTCAAAGGGAGTGTACGAATTTAAGACACAATTGGATAGTCAGTGGGAATTGGGGAATTCATAAACAAAGGATCAGCCTTGTTGGGCTTGAGCCTGTAGCTGGTCGTCAATATTTGTATTTGTATATTCTCTTTCTGACGTGTCTGGTTTGATTTCGTCTCTTGTGTATACTTCTCTTCTCTAAATCTTTCCTTGTGTATGTTCATTAACTTGTCGTTTGGCCAAATATCGCTATGAAACCCTACACAAACAATCTTTTTTTTTAAATCGTACTTTTATACATTTAAGAGGTTTTTCTGAATAAAAATATTCAAGCTGATGATATAAAACAATTTAGCATTTTTGAAGTTTACTTGATTGAAAATATTTTTCTAATCATATTCTATGTTTTATTTTTATTTCTTATTTCATTGAGGGAAATGTAGACAATTTAACCCAAAGGTATGATTATTAAGTATGTAAAGTAGAGTACAAGCAAATGAAGCGTTATCCTAAAATTTGAAAGTCATCCTTAAATTTCAGGTGATTTCGAAAAAAGTGCAGAAACCTTAACACTTTAAGTATGGTAGAATATAAGGCAATTAAAACTGAGAAAACGCTGAGATTTTGTGGATACAAGTTAAAAAAACTTCATGAAATAGGTTATTTTTTGCGGTTAACAAACAATAGAACCTATGAGTAATGCTACATTAACCTAACTGACATCATAATCAAACAATAGAACATGTTTGTTCTTTGACCCTATGAGTAATGCTACATTAACGTGACATCATATTCAGACAATGAAACATGTGTGTTCTTTGACCCTATGAATAAAGCTACATTAACCTAACTGACATCATAATCAAAACATGGAACATTTCTGTTCTTTGACTCTATGAGTAATGCTACATTAACCTATATAGTCATAGTCATAGTCATATAGAGTGGGGAGGTCAGGAAAGCCCTAGGTGCTGATTCCACTAGGGAATATTGCACCACACCCCATTGTTTTTCGATATTCCTGTCAGAGAAAGCCAGATTCCTTGAGAAAGGCCAAAAGGCTTTTGACAGGTTCTTCGTGAATTGTATCAAGTTCTGTTCCAAGACCTAGACTTGAGTGCCTTATGTGAAGCAGAGCTTCGCATTCAAAAAGTATGTGGTGGGCAGTTTCCTCCACCATATTGCATTTTCTGCATAGAGGTTCTTCTTTAAAGATTCCCATCCTATGAAGGTGTTTTCTTAGGTGATAGTGGCCTGTGAGAAATCCAACTATCACCCTCATCTTACCCCTGCTAAGACGAAGGATCTGAGAAGATGTTTTCATAGAAGGTTCTTGAATCATAAGCCTTGCATGTTTTTGATCGGTGGTTTGCTTCCACTTTTTTGTAGTTTCTTTAAGCATTCTTTCTCCTATCACCCTTTTTGCGGTAGTCTTAGAGATCCCGCAAAAAGGCTCAGGGCTTAAAGGTAGGTCTGCAGTCCCCAGTTTGGCTAACTTATCTGCATTTTCGTTTCCTTCTACACCAGTATGCCCTGGTACCCAAGTAAGAAAGATCCTATTATGGGTCCCCAAGTCATGTAGAAGGTTCCTACATTCCCAAACAAGTTTGGAGCTTATTTGGAATGAGTTTATTGCCTTTAAGGCTGCTTGACTGTCACTGAATATGTAGATTTTCCTATTTGAGTAGGATCTTCTAAAACATTCTTGTAGACAGTAGATGATAGCAAGCAGTTCCGCTTGAAATACTGTGGCATGTTTTCCTAATTTTCGGGAAATCCTTGCCTTAGGTCTGATCCCACATATTCCAGCACCTGCCTTTTCGTTTTGTCTGGAGCCATCTGTGTACCACACAATGTCTCCATTTGTGAGCTTGTAGTTTTCCTCTTTCCATTCCTCTCTTAGGTCAATAAGTACCTCAAAGGGTCTTTGAAAGAGGAATCTTGTCTCCATGATGTCGGAGGGCATCAAAAGTATAGGGTCAAAGAATTTTTGGTTAATACTGGTGTGGGACTTTTGGCTGGCAAAATCCATCCACAGTCCAGCGTTTTCCAGTCTGTAGGAACTTCTTCTGGCAGCACCGCTGATAAAGATATCAAGTGGGACGACAGATAGAATAATTTCCATGGCTCTGGTGGGAGTGGAGGACATAGCACCTGTTATACTCGGGCAGGCAGCTCTTTGAAGACTGTCTAGCTTGGTCTTAACAGTCAATTGTTCCGTCTTTTTCCACCAGACCACAGCCGCATAGGTCACAATGGGTCTAATAGCCATAGTGTATAGCCAATAGGTCATCTTTGGCCTTAGACCCCATGATTTACCAAGAACTCTTCTACATCGTAGAAGTCCAACTTTTGCTTGGTTAATTTTACTTTTCAGATGCTGATTCCAGGTTAATTTAGTGTCCAGTATAACTCCCAGATATTTAACCTCGCTCAGCATATTTACTTTTTCCCCTAGTAGGGTAGGTATATCACTTTTGTCAATGCAGGTTCTTCTTCGTGTAAATGGGACAAGAGTAGTCTTTTGAGGATTTACTCTCAAATTCTTTTCACAGCACCATCTTGCGATTCTGTTCAGGGTCCCCTGCATGATATTTATCACCGTTTTCTCATCCATGCCCGATATGTAGACGACAATGTCATCTGCATATCCCTGGGCATAAATGCCGCTTTGATTGAGGTCTGCAATTAGGTCATCAACCACCAGATTCCACAAGAGGGGAGAGAACTCCTCCCTGAGGGCAGCCTCTAGTGGGTCTAGCCTGAAGTGTTGCCCCAAACAACTCTGTTGTAATAATTCTGTCTGCTAACAAGGAGTTTATCCATTTGCAGACCTGTGGTTCAATAGCTCTGCTGACAGCAGCAGCAGCGATTGAGTTAAAAGAGGTATTATCGAAAGCACCCTCAATATCAAGAAAAGCTGCCAAAGCCATTTCCTTGCACTCCAGGGTCTTCTCAATCTTTACAACCAGGTGTTGCAAAGCCACCTCTGTAGATTTACCGGGTTGATAGGCAAATTGGTTTTTGTGAAGAGGTCTGGTATTCCTCATTACATCCCTAATGTGTCTATCAATTATTTTTTCCATACACTTAAGTATGAAAGATGATAGACTGATAGGACGAAAGTTCTTAGCCTGGTCATATTGGCTTTTTCCAGGTTTGGGCAGAAAGACTACCCTTGCCTTTCTCCATGGTCTGGGGATATATTCAAGAGCTAGACTAGCTCTGAACATTTTACACAAGACCCGTGAGATGAGATCGGCCGATTTTTGAAGCACAATCGGTATTATCCCATCTGGTCCTGGAGTTTTATATGGTTCAAATGAGTTGATAGCCCATAGTACTTGTTTAACAGTAAAAATTTTCTTGGCAACTATCCAGTTTTCCCTTCTCACCCTTATTGGATATCCCAGGGGAGAAGGGTTTAACTCATTAGGTACCAAGTTGGAGTTTGGAAAATGTGTCTCAACCAGTCTCTATAACTTCTCTGCCAGTTTTGGTATAGCCACCGGAATTATTCTTAAGGGTCCCCACCAATATTGGTGTATCTCTTTTAAGAATTTTGTGGAGTCTAGCGCCCTCAGCGGTACTTTCAACCGAATCACAGAACTTCCTCCATGAATTCCTTTTGGCCATTCGAACAGCTTTGTTGTATTCTGAAAGTAGTACATTAACCTAACTGATATCATAAACAAACAATTGAACATGTGTGTTCTTTGACCCTATGAGTAATGCTACGTCAACCTAACTGACATTATAATCAAACAATGGAACTTTTCTGTTCTTTGACCCTATGAGTAATGCTACATTAACCTAACTGACATAATCAAACAATGGAACATGTGTGTTCTTTGACCCTATGAATAATGCTACATTAACTTAACTGGCATCATAATCAAACAATGTAACATGTGTGTTCTTTGACCTTATGAATAATGCTACATTAACCTAACTGACATCATAATCAAACAATGGAACATGTGTGTTCTTTAATCCTGTGACCAGTGGCGTAGGAAGGGGAGTGCGGTGGGTGCGGGCCGCCCCAGGTGTCATCACAGACAGGGGTGACAAAATAGAATTTTTTTTAATTGAAAAAATGGGAGAGGTTTACGACATTTAAAAAAATATATCGTATTTGAAACGAGTTTAATACTTTATCTCACAATTAACTCCAATAAGTCAACATAATGCATATCAAAACTTAAAAAATTCTTTCAACAAACACAACAAAAAGTGGCTGAATTCGACCGTGCGTATGGATAAGGGAAGTACTAAAGGTTCTCTTCAGTTTGAAATAGGGTGTCAACTCTCAGAAAATAACCGGCTGGTTTTTAAAAGTCAGGTTACAACCAAGGTTGCCAGAACATCTCTTTTAAAGAGAACATGTCCAGGCGAGGATTCATAAACTTAATCCTAAAGCATTATTTGTTCCTTGTACAAATCACTCTTAATCTGTGTGGAGTGTATTCTTTCGAAACTGTTAATCAATGTGTAACCTTTTTTGGGACATTAGAAAGTCTGTACTGCTTTTTCTCAGTTTCCACACAGATGGACGATCCTTGTAACTAATGTTGGAGAAACAGTCAAGAGACCTTCAGATACAAGATGAAGTGCTCACTACGAAGCTGTTAAGCCTGTATATGCTAATTTCAAGAAGATTGTTGATGTCATAGAAGAACTTGGTGATCTCACAGAAACTGTCCAACCAGAGAAGCAGCACAAACGCTTTTGCCAGCAGTATGTGACTTTTCTTTTTAATGTTTTGTATATTTCTGGAGTAGTGTTTTAGAAGAAGTAAACCACGTTCAAAATACCTACAGATTGATGGGATAAGTTTTGAGAAATGTGTTATCAAAGTTACAAGTCTGAAAATATTTTTGAAAGACAAAAGAAATGAGATCGTGGAGAAAGCACTGCAGTTAGCAACGAACACTTATGAAGAGATGGACCTTCCTTTAGTGAAAAGAAGAATCGTCAGAAAGAAGAAAATGATGGCTGGAGAAACGGCTCAATATAAACCACTGACATTGAATGAAGAATTGACAAGATCAATGGGAGTATTTGGTAAATGTAAAAATCAAAACGGAGGTTTTTGTAAACATGGTATTAGAAGGGTAAAAATACCATTGTAGTTCCTTCTATTGCCATGATTACTGCCCATGCTGTCACTTGTTCAATTTTCAATATCGTGAGGAAAATCGTTGTTTACAATTACCCCTACTTTCAGGGATAATTGTATACACATGGGGTAATTGTAAACAGCCGAGTACAGTGTTAAATTTCTTTTCTGGAATCTTCGTACTAATTAACTATCAAAGTAGAATAGTGACAAGTTAGTTTAGTAGGGTGAACAATGTTTAATTACTTTATCAAGAGTTTGAAAATAGGGATTGAAAGTGAACATACAAATTTTGTTTACAATTACCCTACCTTATCAGAGAACATCTTTTATAATCAAGTCAAAATTCACAAACATGCAATACAAATTTTCATAAACCGGCAAATAGTTATTGGCCGTTATTTCCTTACATGCCCATTTTAAATCAATACCAGTGTTCCCCTATTAAAAAAATAATAATGGGAAATATTTCTCAATTACAAAACTATTCAATCCTATTTTCCTCTTAAACAGGCAAGAGAATGTAGTGAGAAATATTGAAAAACCAACAAAGGATAGACACATAACTATCACTAATTTTGAGACTTAATAAAAAGGTCTAAAAGGTTTCGGTTTAAAATTTAAAAGAAATTAATGCTGAAAATAAGATTTCACATTCCAATTTAAAACATTTTTATTTCATATAATCACACACTACATTTCTTTTCCGAATGTGGTTTATAATTTTGATTCTTGTGAATCTTGACTTGGATTTGTAACAGGTTCTTTACTTGCATTAACAGCAACCAAAGTGATCGGAGAGGTTCGAATTTTGAATAAAACTGGAATATTATCCAGTTTGGGATTGGACCTACAAAGAAATCTTATCCATGATAGTAGGGAGTCTTTACTAGAGGTTCCTGTACAGCACATAGCCATGATGATTCCATCTTCTTGTTCGTGAACCGATGATGGAGAATAAATAAGTTCTTTAGGTTTTGGATCCCCAAACATATGCAGCAACAAATTTGAAACATCTGGAAAGTGTAAAAATCTTTACTTAAATCAGAGTGTGAAACAAATTGGATTGTTTCATTTAAACAGGATTTAAAAAAATAATAGCTTATTTTATTTAATCAAGATTTTTACAATTTCAATTAAATTCATTGCAATAAATAAGTGTAAACATGATAGGACAGGAGACATGCAAATCTCAGTCTAGATAGTATTGATTTGTGTTGAACATTTAGATATGAGGGTTTAAGAAATATAGCAGGCAAATTTTTAAACGATCAAAATATTTAAAATTATTCGTGGGCTTTTATGTTTTTATTCTTTAATTTTATTCTATTTTATGATACAAATCCATTAACATTTAACAATTCTAAAAAAAAAAAAAAAAAAAAAAAAAAAAAAAAAAAAAAGCATTTTAATGAGGAGTTTTTAATTTAATTTTTATAAATCAATCATTAAATTTTAATTTTATGGCATACGACCTGCTTCATTCTGACTCAGACACATACAAGTGCTCATAATTTTTTTTAAAGAGTACTAACTATATACTATTGAATAACTACATGTATCTATAATTTTAATGATGAGATTAAGACATGAAATCATTCATCAGTGTTGGTAGAAACTTAAATAGAAATATCACTGTTGTAATGTCAACAAGAAAAATAACATACTTTCCACAGCAACATTTCTATAGAATTGTTTTAAGAAAAAAAGTCATCTTACGAAAGTATTATTTAAATTCTAACGTAATTGCATTAAATGCCTTACCTTTAAAACTCAATGATTCTTTTGCAATGTATAGTTAATACTCAAACATTTGCTAAATCAAAAGTACTAAAAGATGTGCTACTATACTCCTATTTGTAACAAAATGAAACAAGATTTCTTGAGCTGACACAAGGAAAGAAATAATCAGGGAATCCTAAACTGCTTTTCAAACACATTTAATAAAGCTGATTGATTACAGTGCTGAATGGCTTGTCTGATTACACTGAAATCAATCAAGCCACTTTAAAGAGCCTCTTAAGGAATTTATACTTCTAAAAAGGCTATTAAGAAACATTGATTATTAGTATCAAAAATTCATCTGCGCTGACCTTTGAAGTACTCAGTGGCATAGCATGACTAGGGTTGATGAATAGGTATGTCTACACTTCTGCACTTTCATCTTCAATTTGTCTTTCAACGTTCAATTCAACATGTGTCAACGCATGCTTTATTGCATATGCTTAGAGGCATGCACTTCACCTGTCCACACTCTTGTCTCATTTTAGATTCAAGATGGATGAAGACAGGTGTCAAGATTTAAATCAACAATTAAAATCATGATTTTAATCAATTTTTTTTTTAAATCACTGATTTAAATCACAACTAATCTTACATTTTTATAACTAAGTAAATACACCATAGAATAATCACAGAAGTGGTCAAATGCTTTAATTTTTCTGCACTCGTGGTGATTTCAGCACTAATGGGTACACCCAGCTCCGAGGGAATGGGGTCAATTAATGCATATTATAAAAAATTGCAACAGCCAGTAGTAACTTATTAGAATATACTATATACTGGAAACAGTAATGTAAAAACACGACACCATAAATCTAAATACCAGGAAGAGTAATGTATAAACATTCCTGATTAATAGCACTCACAATATAAACACTTAAAAGACAACAGTTTGATTCAAAATTATAAACAAAAGGGTGACTGATTTCATTAGCTAAAAAAAACCCACACAAGTAGGAAGTAAAGTTTTTTGAGGCATTTATTAGTTAGCTTATTCTTGTGGTGTGCAATAGAGACTAAAGAGTAGAAATATACATTTTCACACACACACATAGCCATTAAAATGTCAGCAGGAAGAAAGAAAGATCCAATATGAATTAAAAGTATGTGAAAATTCATTTATTATTGCTGCTCGGCAGTTTTATTATTAGAATTTACTATAGTCTGATTATTTATCAGTCCTCTATTCTACTTCTCACACTATAGTTTAGGTCTGTCACTTACACTTACTGATTAATTTGTCAACGTGATGATGTAATTTACTCAAGAAAAACTATGTAGGATGTCAACTTGTGTTTTAAAGTTGAACAAATGTCAGGTAAATATTGATTTATCATGTCACGAACTCAATTTTTTATTTAACAAATTATATATAATTCTTGAAAAAACAGTATATAGGGCCAACAGAAATTTAAATAAAAATATGTGATTAAAATTTTTTAAAATCCGATTTAAATGAAAAAAATTAATTGATTTTTTTACACCCCGGATGAAAATGATGCTATTTGTTAGGAGGAATCAGTGCGATATATTTAGTGACTAGGCAAGTAAATACACATAGGAAATCAAGGTGAGCGATTTGGATGAAAGAATATTTCAAAACACATAATGAGCATTTATTAATTTACGTTAAAATTTATTATTATTAAAATTTAATAATAATTGGAATCTTTCCTGTTACTCTTTTGATCAATAGATGTGGTTATTTAGTCCTTATGTGTATTGTGGGACCAACAAAATTAATTCAAAACACAATGTATAAAGTGGTTACAAAACTGTTGTAAATAATCGTCGTTACCGATTAGCTGGATTTCAAAACTTTACTGCTGAAATCAGAAGATAAAACCTAATTGTGCATTTCGTTACATGTAAGTACTTATAAATATTTGAGTTAAATATGAACAATAATATTTGTATATAATTTATGCTTATGAACTTAGATGACTTTTAGTTTACAAATAATTATATTAATAACTAGCCACTGCATGGCTAGCCCATGCCAGGAAGAAGGAACTGGCTAACGTGTACTGCTCAGAACCATTGTAAAGACTTATGATACAGAAATAACTCAAATATGGAAAAAAAATATACAAAGTTCAGATATTCAAAGAAATGCATTTATGCTGATGTATATGCAAAATAGAAATAGTTTAAATTGATAGTGTCTCAAAACACATAGAACTTGTTGACACAGAATGCTTTAGTAACAGAAAAAATATGTAAATGCATACAAATCACAAACCTATGCATAACAAACTCATGAATCACCAGATTTTCATAAAGAAAAGGTATACTAGTACAAGAGGGGAAGAATGAAATAATGTACTTGATGTTTTTTTAGCAGAATCTTCCAAGTAATCAAGCTTTCTTAGAAAAACTAACTCCAACTGCCGCAAGTTCTGAGTAAGTTGTTTTTCCTCCGAATTTATAACTGTCTATTCTTATTTCAAGAATCAACCTACTTTGTGAAGGACATTATTGTTAAAAACATGTGGGCAACACATGAACACAAAAATGCTTACAAGCATGAGAAGCCACAGAAGCTTTTCTGATCCAACCACTTCTCGTGCCCTCTCGATCAACCATTCAGGACTACAGAATTGGGAACAGCAGTGGAGTAGATCATAAGCAATTCACCTTTGCCATTGCTTCCGAAAGGGGTTGAATGGCAAAAACCACAGTGAAACCTGTGAGTACCTATTCTAATCAGGGTGTAAAAAAATCATGATTAAAAAAAAAATCAATTAATCGGATTTATTTGATTTAAATCAAAAATTGGGTTTTTTTATTTAAATTTCTGTAGGGCCTATAAATTTGTAAAATAAAAAATTTGAGTTTCTGACATGACATGTGAACCAATATTTATTTAAGTAAACAATCGGAATTTGTGATATGGTAAATTAATATTTATTTTACTAAAAATCATTGTGTGTTACATGTTAATACATTTAAAAAATGAATTTTCAAAACAAGAGCAAAAGATAAAACATTTGTTTAACTTTAAAACACAATTATCGACATCCTACATTGTTTTTCTTGAGGAAATTAACATCATCATGTTAACAAATGTATCAGTAAGTGTAAGTGAGACCTAAATTAGTCTGATTAAATATTTGTTATGGTTCACTACTCTTAAAGTGAAAGGTGACTGTTTCAGGGTGCATTTTGCAAAATAAAAGATGTTCATAGTGTTTAAACTTTCATCCTTTCAAACAGAAATCTCAGTTGAATTTTTTATTTAATAAATTATTAATCACATTAATAGTGTTAGTTTGTATTTATGTCTCAATTAAAAAAAAGTAGTTGAAACATCACTATAGCTAAGCCATTGGTCAATCAATTAAAGGGGTAACAAATAGTTTAGGCCTACTTTGTGGGGATTTTCTTTGGCTATCTTGACATTTACGTAGATGTAGGCCTACTGCTTTATTGTTTTAACATAAAATTATGCATGAACATTGTAAAAACTTTCAAATAGATGTCAACTTATTTTTTACTTTACTGTTTGGCAGAATCCCTGACTCAACACTCAACAGATTACTTAGTCCATAGACACCTCAGATTTTTTGCAAGTGTCCAGTGCCAAACATTTTTTTTAAAGCTCATCAGTACGAGTTGTAGCCATTGGTGCTGAAATCACCATGAGTACAGAAAGTTCAAAGCATTTGACAAATTCAGTGATTATTTAGGGCATATTTACTTAGTTATTGTTATAAAAATGTAAGATTGGTTGTGATTTAAATCAATGATTTAAAAAAAAATCATTTGATGAAAATCGTGATTTTAATTGTTGATTTAAATCTTGACACCCTGATTCTAATCCAGTTTGTTGAGCTTTCAAAAGGCTAGAAAATTTTTGTAGTTCTAATGAAACTTCCTGTAGTATTTAAGCCCTCTATTTAACTGCGTCCATTATCAGTAAGGTTATTCCCTAGTTCTAAGGGTCAATCCTCAGTGAATGGTTACAGTACAGGGTCGAGCTACTGTTTAAGATGGTCATTGTCAGTAGCGGGTCTATAGCCACCAAGGGCAGCTCATTTCGACAGAAATGGTTATCAATCACTCAACACTTTCCACAAGCACTTTGGCACTCAGAGATACAGAACTCATTGTGTGACTTACTTTGTGAAAAACAATGTTACTTTAAACCATGTGTCAAACACATGCACACAAGAATACTCACAAGCATGAGAATGGAGTGAAAAGCTCAGACCAACTGCTCATCTCAATAAAGCGATAATCCCTTGTCACTCAATGCAGTAGCCTTTAATGGTTATTAAAGCATTGGGAACTGGGCAGGGGAGAAGATCCCTATAGGTTCATCTTTAAGATTGTTTCATAGGGTTGAAAAGATAAGGCTTGAAGAGAAACTTGACACTGCATCCACACATTCAGGCAAATGGCGAGTAGAATCGGGAGGAGAGTGGCAGGGCAAATGTGTAGTCCATTCTCTCGATATTCGCCGTTCATTGCCTCGCGGCTTGTAGCGTTCATGCCGGAAATGGTTTTTGGGTACGAGTCAAAGGCTTATAGCGACACTGACGAGGTGTCACTCAATGGCGCCTAGTCTGTTCAATTCGCAACGAGCACATTTATCAACAAGTGCAGGGCGGATGCCACCACAAGTTCCACATCATCCATCAGCCTTGACTTGATGAACTGAACACTCAGTAAGTATGTAATCTGTCAATCGCGTTGTGGGAATAAACAAAGAATGAAAATGTCAGTAAGCGATAAGACGAAACACGAGGGCGAATGTGAAATGTGTCATAAAGCTTGAAACTTTAATTGGTCGTCATTAGCAAAATTTGACTATTTTGTTTGACGAAATAAATGGGGGAGTGAACCACTAAATCCCCTGGTTACGCCTATGAACTAATATACCATTGTTATATTGATATTATTTATTTGTTACACAAGTAAAACACTGATGAATAGTTGTGAATAATTTGAGTAGTTATTAATAAAGGCTGGTTACGCCTATGAAATGAACCAAGGCATTCTGTCACACTTATCTCCTACTGGAGACAGATCAATATGTGGCACAGGAATGACCTTAATTATTTAAAGAAGCAGCTTATAGCTTAAGAGACAAAATGGCTCAAGATATCACTAGTGAGATTTTGGATCTTAATCGTAATCTCAGGGGAACTGTAATGTATGGATTACTTAATAAATTTAAATATAAAAAAAGTATCTTCTGAACTTTTAGTGCATATTCCTTATAACTTTTGACTTATTCCTTTATCTTTGAAAGAAGAAGACCTGATTAGTGCAATCCTATTGTTATTGTTGATAAAATAAAAATATTGTGAAATTCCAACTTAACAATTTTTGGAAGTGATATTGTATGTCTTGTGTCTAGTGCATGGTCAAATATAGGACCATGTGTTTAAGGTAGTTGTCAGAAAACCCAAAACGCAACCAAATTCTAGGGGAAATATTAAAAACAAGCAGTCACAGCTGATTTCCTTTAAGAGGGGTCTTTATAAAAGCTTGGAAGTGAGGGGTCACTTAAAAATCATCATCGCTCGAGTCTCAAAGTATGACTTTAAATCGGATGGATTTGAATTCATCGCGATAACAGCAGCAATATCTAGCACTGCATAACATCTAGCACTACTACAAGATAAAGATATCAGGCCACCCTGTACTGTGACAGTGCTTCAAGAAAGCTTCCTAGACAGGAAAATAGTTTTGAAGACGGAATATCATCAACAGATTCCAAAGTTAATAAATCATATTTACTTAATCATAACAAAACACGTCAAATAAGAACTGACAATTGCTGTTTTAAAAGAAAGAGAAAGAACATGATGAAAGTAACTCATTTTATATCACGGGCATCTGCGCAGAATAAAATGAACACATGTTTGATTGACAAGAACAAGCCTGCATTTACATAACACAGCAAAAGAACTGATGCCACCACCGGAGAATAATTTACTTGTTTACAGGAACAAGATATATGTAGATGAACATCCAAATCTTTGATCCATCCATTTATTTGTATTAACAACACAAAAGATGTCAATTCAAAAAGTCTCATGAATTGTGACCATATTTGTTATTGAGACATTCTAGTCTAGATGTATTTAAAATAGGGTTTGGTTGCAAACCACTGCCACTGCCACATAGTCAGCTTTTCTTGAGGATATAATTCAGTGACAAAGACTTGGTATGAACATCAGTATATTACTGACTGCCTAGCTTTATATACACTACCCTACAATAATGGATCTGACAGCAAGATGTGATGATAAAAGGGAAATAAAACATGCTTTAATAGGAGGATTGTCCCCACGTGCTGCAATTACACTAGCATACTTTCAACAAGGTTTCGATACACAGCTATGGGTATTTATGTCCATTTCTGTTGCAAGAACGTCGCCAGCTCAGCTCGTCCCACAAATGATCTATGGGGTTTAGGTTGGTACTCTGAGCAGGCCAGGGAAGACGTTTTACATTCATATCTCGATACCGCTGCTTGACAGAGGCTGCAACATGACATGCAGCGTTGTTGTTATGGAAGTAACATCCGTCCATTTCATAAAATTGCCAGGGCATAGAAAGAACCCAATTGTCCAAAATGTTCATGCAGGCATCAGCATTTAGTTGGGAAAAAAATTCAAGTACTTTTCCAGGCCTATTTGAAATTTTTCAAGAACTATCGTAAAAAAGGCAAAAATTCCCTCTTTAACCCCACATTTTAGTAGACAACTCTTCTGAAGAACCTCTTGTGTAATGTAACCTTTTCATTGCCGTTCACATACTTAACAATTCCAAACATATTTTAAGTCAATATTCCAAGCATGTTATGGGAAAGAAAAAATTGTTAAAAAGAAAGAATAAAGTAGCTAAGTTACTAAACTTATGTGTCTATATGTTTGAACAGACACAGAATCCCAGTTACCTTGAGAAGAAAATAAACACATTCCTAAATGAACAAGCGTATTTGGCGTATTCTTCAGAATTGGAATAAAACCACGCCTTATAAGCGCATGCGTTTCCAGCCGATTCATACTCGAAAAAATTCCAGATTAAAATTTTTCAAAATAAATTCAAGGACTTTCAAGTATTTTGCACCAAATTCAAGTATTTTCCGGAGCTCTTGAAAACAAAATTAAAGTACTCTTCAAGGCCCGTGTGAACACTGTGCAAAAGGTCCCAGGCCAAACCACGAGAAACACCCACAAAGAAGTAGTCGTATTTTATGCAGATCACCTGGCGTCCGGTCCATTATTGTAGGGTAGTGTATATAGACAACCTACTATCATACAAATTTAACCGAAGACAACCTGCTATCAAACAAATTAACCAAACTTGTGCTGCCAACTTGCAGGTTGCTAGTGCTGTTGACACACCCACTGACCCACAATGACTCCACCTCTTGATGAAGACATCAACATTAAAATTTTAGACAGAATAAATTAATTCTTAATTTCTTCAATAAATATTGCAAATATATGTTTTTAATTATACAGCCATTTATACAATAGTGAACAGTCACATTTTGCATAAAGAATCCAACCTGGATAATTCTTTCTGCAAAATGTAACTATACAAAGTGGAATAGCCACATTTTACAGAAAGTTGCTCTAACCTGGCAATTGAACAAGCCAAAGAAAACACCCAATAACTAACATGAGTTATTATTGTAATGAATGGTGATTAATTAGTCACACTGGAGCAACACAACAGGCTATAGATGACAGTTCAGGATCAATCCCCTAAGTCAAAGATCTGAGGATAACATGTAATTTTGAACCCTGGTCAGATGATGAGGTCACATCTGAGCTGGCACTCCACTCCCCAAACTCATGTCTACACCAACATGAGGACATGGTAGATTTAACGTGCACTAGCCCCTGTGTACATGAGGGTCTCTGGTTGGAACAATACTCATCCATCCAGGCTACAGCAACCCAAGGAGAAGCATAGAAAATTATGAAAGTTAATGAAATCAAGCATTTAGATAAATTAAATGTAGTAAACAACTCACCATCGTCGTCCTTTTCAATGTCTGGATAAGCAATAGGATCACACCTTAGAACAAAATAGGTCATAGAAACCCTTTTCATCCATACCAACAATGGTCCTTCGACATACATTGACTTTGTTTCTGAATGATCTCGAATAAGTTTTTGTTGCACAGGACTTTGAGCACTCATGATCCATGTTTTATCAAGGGAATCATCTAATTGTTCAGCCTGAAATGAATTTCATGTTTGATTGTCAACCTAATGTAAGCAATAAAAAAACCTCTAAATTAAAATCACACTAACTTTACAAAACAGACTTTAGTAACGCAATAAAGCAACATGAACTCAACTTGCACTTGAAAAATTACACATTATATCCATGAGTTACACAAGTAACTTACTGCTAGCAGACGAATCAGACCAGTGGTTAGGGCGCTGGTTTCAAGATTGAAAGGTTCCTGGTTTGAATCCAGGGTTAAACCATGTTGGGTAGGTAAATAGTTAATTAACGTTAAAACTGGAGCAACACAACATTGGTTTCAGCCCGAGATCAATCCCAAAGGGAAAAATCTGAGGACAACGCCAAGTAATTTTGAACCACAGTCAGATGATGAAGTCAGTAAATGAGCTGGCACCCCGACCCCACTCTCTATACTTCCACACCATGGCAACGTGAGGACGTGGCGGATTTAACGTGCATTAGCCCCATGTCCATGATGGTCTACAGTTGAACCGAGTTTTGAACTCGCAATCCTCCGATTACTAATACATTACTCTGCAAACCAGGCTGGTGTAGACTGATAAAGGCATGTTCCTTACCCCTACGTACCCCTACCCCTACGTACCAAGTTATTTAAAACCCACAGCAGATTAGCCACTGGCTAGGGAGATCCTCGAGTAGGACAAAGAAGGATAAAGGGTTATAGGACATGCCGCCTGCAATTCCTGTGAGCAGCATTGGCCTGGCAGGGGTTAATGTACGTGGTCGATCCAACAGAAGATGTGTATCTGGTCCCGGCACATAATTATCAATCAACATGAGTCGCCTTAAATCATGAATTGAGCCGGGTGTATTTCTCATCATCGTGGAGCGAGATCGACGTCCTCTCACAGATGGAAGCTCAACACCTCCCAGGCATCTACTAGGTGACTGCCCCCGCTTCAGTAGCCCACAATCTATGATCCGGTAACGTGGGGGGGGGATAGTTATGGTATCATCATCTCTGGTGCATTGATGACCCCTGCCATCTAACAGATAGCCTTCTTTCATTAGCATACAGGTATTAACCTAGGGCAGCCAGGTGAGTGGTGATGCACCCAACACCACTAGCTACTGTGTGGCTCCTTGTGGGGTTCCTGTTGCTACTTGACTGCAAGTGTAGAGACAATGGCTTTGCCTGGTAAAGGCATGGATGTTTGCCCATAGTGAATGTGTGAACTCTCTACATGGGATGCACCTTGAATGCATGCTGTGTACCGTGGACCCACCCATATGGCTTACCAGGGTAATACCAAGTGGTTCACAATTAAACCCTTTTAGTGTCATGATAATTAACCTTCAATTGAACTGACATTGGTCAAAAACTCCTACTGAAAGTATATAGTTAAAAGGTGACAACAAAAAGATAATGAGAATTCAGTTCTCTCATAAAAATACAGAGATGATGCTTGGGTAAATAACAGGCTAAGTAAAGGGAAGACAAAGTTAGGAAAGTCTCAAACTGATATTGACCAGATAGGTCGACTGTACGGAACCGGTCACTCAGAGTAACCAAAAGTATCACGAGCAACTGGTAAGCTCAGTAAGAAAACAACACATATCCCAGCCTATCTTTTCTACATTCACTTCCATTTTTGTTGAATGAGAAAAAATAATAGTTATGGTTATCTTGTAAATGCAGTACTATTATTATTCTGTCATTAACAGGGCTGCTAGTCAAAGCACCTGTGAAATAGTATAAATTTTTATAAATAGTGAAAATAAGTGTCTTTTTGAACCCTATTTTAGTCACTCAGATCGAAAATGAATTGGCTCACACAAAATGTACACAAAAATGTGTATAAAAACAACGTTGAAGATTTCACAAAAATTAAATTTAAAATTACAAAACTAAATACTTTCTTTTGAGGCTTTCATGACAATCTAGCAACAGAAACAGATTCGGATATTTTTCTTTCATGACTGCCAAAACTTCGAAATTCATTTCTTTAGAAAAAATTTCATACCAAAAGAAAAATTTGAAAACTTTCTCTGCCAGCAATTAGTTAAAAAGGGACCCAATTTTCTTTGTACTTGGAAAATTTTCAAAAATTTCACAAAAATTTAAAGGGTTAAAATTTAGAAATCAGTAGTTTTCGAGACAATTTCGTCAAAAAGGTACCTCTAGTCGCTAAGGCCAAAGTGAAGACATTTGGGGCCACTGCAGATTTAATATACATCAGCCCCCACCTACACGGTCTTTGATTGATCAAGTTTCAAACTTACAACCCTCAAGTTGCTAATCCGCTAAAATCTTCCACCCGAGCAACAAAGAGACATATAAGCAAAGCAAAATCAATCACTATGGGATTTTGCCACTTATTTTAATGCTTGCTTTGATCGACAGACCAACATAGTATTGATAAAACTCAGGGAGGAACTTGCGCTCTCATAAAATTCTCCAAACATCATGATGGCAGAAGGCAATGAGAAATCTGGAAGATATAGATCAGCATAGAAGAGAAAATGAGTGAAGTAAAATATAAATTTAGATGCTAAAAAATACTGAATCACCCTGGTATATGGGATGCAATTAAAGTGAGGTCCAGAAGCTGATCGTTGACCTGACTGAGGTGTATATTTATTGCCAAGCACTTTGTTGGAAGTAAGAGTAAGACTGTTTAGTCCAAGAAATGCTGCTTTATAGTTTTGATTAATTTGATTTCATTTGATAGTATGGAATGCATATATTCATTGTAAATTGGATTTAAATAAGGTATGAAGTGTGAGTAATGACAGTGCTATAAAGAGATGAGAACAATTAACAAAGTGTTGTGCAGTTCGTTTGTACAAGTTTGCTTGTTATGTAATAATTGTATTTATTAAAAGCAATTTTTAAGGGTTGTTCTGTTATAGTAACTGTATCTGTGTTAATAGGAACTTCAACTAACAGCATGTGGCAACACTTAGAATGTTGAAGTAAACCTGACTGAATGTTGTAAGTGTAACTTGTATTACCATGTGCTTGCTGTGCTGTCTTATTAGTCCAGATGTTTATTAGAACATAAAAAATTTACTATTAATCAATGTCTTGTGATTAACTACAAGTTCTATGTTACTTTAACAACATTTGACATATTCATTCAAACTAAAAGATAATAATATTTTGTAAGACTCGCAATACAATATTGAAAACTAAATAAATCATAGTAATACTATTAGTGTTGTTGGTTCAACAACACAGAAATCCAATTTAAGTATTGAAAAGGAGGAAGAAAAGCAAAATGTTGTACATAAATACTAATAGCTACTTGCATCATACTCCTCTATCTTAGTTCTGGTATCAACAGACATTTTCTTCAAGGCCAGTCTGGCAAGCTCTCGAGCATCCAAAGGCAATGGATCAGGTAACTGATATGGATTGATATTTTTTAACTTTGGCATCCAATAACGCATTCTTGCAAACTTTTTATACACATGAGAGCTCTTTCCAAAGCTATGAATGATAATTTCTGCTGTTTCTTTATTTGGACATACACCTAAAGGAATCAGAAAGATAAATTTTAAAAAATACAAAGCAAATTGACAGCTATATATAAATAAAATTAGATGATTTTATAAGCAAAATCGGACTGCTTTGTACATACTTTTCCCAAATACCACCTCATAAATACCATTGGTTAAAAGTCATGGACAAGATACTTTTTTTCCCCTTCTTAACAATTATTTTACATTTGTTTGTAAAACGAAAGCTGACTAGTTTATTTCAAACCAATAAAACTTAGAGCCATGTCTCTTAATAAAAACTTGAATTCAAACAGCATCTTCTTCACTTGATTATATTGGGTCATCCAGAAAGTTCTGTGTGTTTTCAAATCAAAGCTAGCTTTGTTATTATTATTTTGCTACCGCTGATAAGGAGTGACCTTGACTAAAGCAGATGTTTAAATTCGGTCTTTTCTGCTTACACTGCATAATTATAGCATGTGTTGTGGCATAATTTTTGTTTCACTGCAATGCTAAGAATGGAAAACCCCATACTTTAAAACAGCAGAATATGCTTCTTTGCTGAAACGAAATGAAGAAGCTCCTTTTTTTAAATGGCTCATGAATGGAGATGAGAAGTGGATACTTTACAAGAATGTTACAAGGAAATGATAATGGGGTAAGTCAAATGAACATTGAGAGGGGTAATGCATCCAAAAAATGTATGCTTTCTGTGTGGTGGGACTTCAAAGGAATTGTTTATTATGAATTGTCACCACAAAATCAAGACAGTAAATTCGGAAAAATACTGTTCTCAAATGGCAGTATTAAAAGCAGAAATCGAAGCAAAGAGGCCAGAACTGACCAATCGTTGAGGTGTTGTCTTCCAGCATGACAATGCTTGGCCCCACATTTCCCTGAATGTCAGACAAAGACTTATTTAGTATGGCTGGGATGTTTTGTGTCACCCCCCATATTCACCAGACCTTGCCCCCTCAGATTTTCACCTCTTCAGGTCACTTCAAAATTCGTTGAACGGCCTGAAGTTCAATTCTTTGGAGACTGTCAAACAGCACCTCGATAACTTTTTACAAAGAAACATAATGATTTTTTAAAAAAAAGGAATTTTCCAGTTGCCAGAAAGATGGCAAAAAGTCACAGAACAAAATGGGGATAATGTGAGTCAATAAAATTTTATGTTTTTGTACTGCTTCGTTGGTATTTATCTTAAAAAATTTACAGAACTTTCCGGCTGACCTAATATCAATGGTATCATTACTTGTGCCACTGCCATCAGAACTTTCCAATGATCAAAACATTTTTCAGGTGGCTCTGTTGAAGCGACAGCAGTGCACCGGATACCTTGAAAAAACGAAAGTTTTGAATGAAACACAACATGTAATCCAATTATGCAGTTCAACGATTGAAGACCGATTTAAATCCATTGTTAAGGATCCACTTTTGCTGTCTTCGAGCCATGTTATTGGACAAACAGTGAAGAAATTAAGAGCTATGGGTACGAAAAAATTGAGAATTTATCGTTGCATTTTCAAATTCCATTCGAAGTAATAATTTCGCAGATAAAAAAAATAGTTTAAATATTTTTATTTACTATCTACTACTAACCTATCTGAACATGCCCAACTTTTAAGACCGAAGATTAAGATTGAAGACCGATTTAAATCCATTGTTAAGGATCCACTTTTGCTGTCTTCGAGCCATGTTATTGGACAAACAGTGAAGAAATTAAGAGCTATGGGTACGAAAAAATTGAGAATTTATCGTTGAAGACAGATTTAAATCCATTGTTAAGGATCCACTTTTGCTGTCTTCGAGCCATGTTATTGGACAAACACTGAAGAAATTAAGAGCTATGGGTACGAAAAAATTGAGAATTTATCGTTGCATTTTCAAATTCCATTCGAAGTAATAATTTCGCAGATAAAAAAAATAGTTTAAATATTTTTATTTACTATCTACTACTAACCTATCTGAACATGCCCAACTTTTAAAGTAGTTTGCATTACAAAAATGCTCTTATATTACATTTTTTTTATGTGAACCTCTTATATAATCTGTGCACCTAATTTAAAAACTCAGGTATACAAGGTGCACCTGCATTAAAAAATCTATTTCGAGGCCTGAATTATAGTAATCCATTATCCAATAGTAAACTCCCGTTATGTCAAAACTCAGAGATAGTCAAAATGGCAATAGGAAAAACCTTGACAATTTAATACTAGAGCGTCTGTTGGTGTCGATTCGACACCGGAGCATGTTTATTTTGTTCTCCTTTCCGTAATTATGCATTGAATTCGAAAATTTTAGGTGACTTTCAATAATTTTCCGAGATGAATACACTGTTGAATTTTTTTTGGTCTAGATTAATTTATAAAACTTTTACAGCTAAATTTACCTAGAACGTCGGCTGGAGTCATTTTGACACCCAAGCGGATTTATCATTCTAAATCGAGATCATTAAATTAAGCAGCAAACCTTAGTAAGAAACTAAAAAAATTCTTATCGCACATCTGTTTGATCTTGAACACAATGTTATGTCCATAGAACGTACAAGTATAATTTATTCAAACGAATAAATTATACTTGTGTCATTGGGTCTACGTGTTTTGTCGTTAATATTTGTTTATCTGCTCATAAAATATACAGATTCTATTTTTGAACCTTGTGTAGAGCAGACATAAAATCGATGGTTGTAAGAAAGATCAAAGTCCTGAAGAAATAGCTAATTTATTGTGACAACTTGCAAAAATTAATCGGATGGTGGGGAGTTGTTGAATTTAGATTCCGATGCAGGCGCCATGAAAGTGAGTGTGAAGAATCTGAAGAAAGTTCAGTTGAAACTAATACTATCCCAACTAATCTATATATATAATACGCTTATGCGTGGCGCAAAAATGGCCTGTATTTCTCTCCCGGTTGTGGCAACGGGTTTGGCCTTTACGAATGTAAATAAATATTGATATCCCTCATTACACCAACGGGAAGCGCATCGATTTGACGCTTGATCAATCTTCCCGATAATTGTGAGAGGTTTTTGATAGAAAAATTTGCTCTTTGCGTCAAATTCAATATAATTTGCGAAGAAGAGAGCAGCGAACTAGGGAATCTTTTGACGTACGAATTCAGAGAATTACCGCTAGAAATACTGCGGGCAGAGCACGCAATGGAGCAACATTTAAGTAATAGAACCGATTCCCAAGTGGAAATAAGTGTTTCTGAACACGACTGTGGATTCATGACAGAAATATGCTCATTTTGTGGAGCTTTTTATTGGCCTGATGAATTGAACTCTTCAAAAAAATTCACAAAATGCTGCCAAACAACTGTTTAATGACATAGATTTTGAAACAGTGACGCCTGAAGAGCTCAAAATAAGTGTTTCTGAACACGACTGTGGATTCATGACAGAAATATGCTCATTTTGTGGAGCTTTTTATTGGCCTGATGAATTGAACTCTTCAAAAAAATTCACAAAATGCTGCCAAACAACTGTTTAATGATATAGATTTTGAAACAGTGACGCCTGAAGAGCTCAAAAATCGTGCTATTCTCACTGTAACAAATGATTCATCAATTTTAAAATTAATAATTTTATCCCAGAAATCTATTTGTCAGTGTAAATAATCACCCGCACTGTTCCTAAAAGTTTCATGAGATTCCCTTTCTCGCTGCTCTCTCAGAACCTCAGCTGTATCGTTCAGCAATACATAAAAAGGGTCTTCGGATAAACTGTTTTCCACCGTGTAAAAACTCAAATATCATATACCCCAGAATTTGTTATTATTGTAAATACATTGTCATATCATATCCCAGAAATCTATTTGTCAGTGTAAATACTCACCCACACTGTTCTTAAAAGTGAATTTAGAACATAGTAGTCCCAAGAGTTCCCCTTTCTCGCTGCTCCCTCATGACATTAGCTGTATGGTTCAGCAATACATAAAAAGGGTCTTCGGATAAACTGTTTTGCACCGTGTAAATACTCAAATATCATATACCCCAGAATTTGTTATTATTGTAAATACATTGTAATATCATATCCTAGAAATCTATTTGTCAGTGTAAATACTCACCCACACTGTTCTTAAAAGTGAATTTAGAACATAGTAGTCCCCAGAGATTCCCTTTCTCGCTGCTCTTTCAGAACCGTAACTGTATCGTTCAGCAATACCTAAAAAGGGTCTTCGGATAAACTGTTTTGCACCGTGTAAATACTCGATTATCATATACCCCAGAATTTGTTATTATTGTAAATACACTATCATATCATATCCCATAAATCTATTTGTCAGTGTAAATACTCACCCATACTCTTACTAAAAGTGAATTTAGAACATAGTAATCCCAAGAGTTCCCCTTTCTCGCTGCTCCCTCAGAACATTAGCTGTATGGTTCAGCAATACGTAAAAAGGGTCTTCGGATAAACTGTTTCGCACCGTGTAAATACTCAAATATCATATACCCCAGAATTTGTTACTATTGTAAATGCATTGTAATATCATATCCCAGAAATCTATTTGTCAGTGTAAATACTAACCCACGCTGTTCTTAAAAGTGAATTTAGTACATAGTAGTCCCAAGAGTTCCCCTTTCTCGCTGCTCCCTCATGACATTAGCTGTATGGTTCAGCAATACATAAAAAGGGTCTTCGGATAAACTGTTTTGCATCGTGTAAATACTTAAATATCATATACCCCAGAATTTGTTATTATTGTAAATACATTGTCATATCATATCCCAGAAATCTATTTGTCAGTGTAAATACTCACCCACACTGTTACTAAAAGTGAATTTAGAACATAGTAGTCTCAAGAGTTCCCTTTTCTTGCTGCTCCCTCAGAACATTAGCTGTATGGTTCAGCAATACATAAAAAGGGTCTTAGAATAAACTGTTTTGCACCGTGTAAATACTCAAATATCATATCACCCAGAATTTGTTGTTATTGTAAATACATTCAGTTATATATTGTCCCAAAAATCTATTTATCAGTGTAAATACTCACCCATACTGTTCCTCAAAGTGAATTTAGTACATAGTGGTCCCCAGAGATCCTCTTTCTTGCTGCTCTCTCAGAACTGTAGCTGTATCGTTCAGCAATACATAATCAGATCAATTTTCAGGTCTATGTAGACTAAATAGGGCCCCTTTTAAGCTAGACTAAAGAATTGTAGTGTCCTATGGGCGAGCGAAGCGAACTCGGATCGCGAAGCGATCCGGAGGGAACTGCTTGCAGTTCCGGGGGTTGGCGAGCGCCAGCGAACAGGGGGCGTTAGCCCTCTAGTCCAGATATATATGTTGCTAGGGGTGGCACAGAATGCATACAGCATAATGGTAATATCTCAGGCAGATTTGCGGCTAGAAATGTCTTACATCAAAGTAGGAACGGAACTAATTTTGCGAAGTGAAACGTTGATTAATACTAATGAGTTTGTGGTTACTTTTCATCCACAGTTACATATTCGAACACATAAGGAAATGCACAATGTTGAAGCTAGAAGAGTTTTGAACGATATATCAGCTGGTCTATATTCTTTGATGAACTATTTGCTTTTCTTGCGATATTCTGTGCTTGCGGTGTAAGTGGTTCCAAGAACCTTGAACTGCTGTGCCTATACTCTGACTCTATGGCCTGTAGAAAAGTCTGTAAAGAAACAGTAGGTCGAAATAGATTTATCGAAATCCTAAGATTTTTAAGAGTTTATTTAAAATCCACAAGTTTTCAGAGGTTTCAAAACCAAAAATTTGCTATGATTTCAGAAGATTGAGATAGTTAGGATTCATTGACAATATTGTATAAAGTAAAACTCATACAAGCCGAACATAACAATTGATTAACAATTATTATTAAGACAAAAATTAAGATTTTGTCTCTATTTTTATTTGTCTCTTATCAAATTTTGTCTTTGTCAAAAAACTGTCTTGAATAATGTTATTGTTGTATTTCTATTTTACAATATTAATATTTTGTTTTGCTGCATTTTTCTGATATATAGTGTCATATTCTATGTAAATTTCAAGAAATAATCTTAAAAGCTAACTGAACTGAATATTAGTCTTGATAATATTTGGTTATAGCAATTATTTTATGTGATTTATTTACCAGTGTCGAAATGACACTGGTGGACGTTTAAGGGTAATCAAAATGGCGGACGTTCTAGTGTTAATAGGATTCAAACCAAAATAGAACATTGGTATCTACTGATCAGGTTTAAGTCAGGATATAATTTCCAGAACAAGGAACAAGATGTGCTCATATAATGTTTTAATCAGTAGACAGCTTTTGATCTTCAATCAGTGAAGTTCTAACTTCGAATGATCACACTCAAGTTAAATAGTGTTTTGGTAAGTTAACAACTCTTACTGATTGGGCTGAGCTACTTTTGTCACAGAATATATTGCATAGAGGAATTTTTGAAAACAATCAATACCACAATATTGGCGAGATCATTTCCCTGCAATAAACACAGGTAAAAGCTTTAAAGAAACTTTAAGAAACAGACATTGATAAGTTGAAAACATTTACACATCATGCATAACACTAGTAAAGAATGAAAAAGAAAAATTTGAAGTTACCATTATGCTCCATTTTATCAAGAGTATATAATGCACATTCTTGATGTCTTGAATAGTGAAAAAATTCAGCCTGAAGAAGATTTGCTGGTATCATTTTTCCTTTAGGAAAAATATCCATAAGTTTATTGTAAACCTCTAGATCCCCTTCAACTCCAAAATCTTCCATGTATTTCAAAGCAGCATAAATAAATTCTATGTGACCTCGTTTAACTTTATCTAAAGTATCATATACATCCATGAGTTTTAAGAATGTTTTTTTATCTTTAGTTTTTACTTCTTGGAAAAATTGTTCTCTGGGTGCCAAGTCTTTTGCTAATGGCTCTGAATCATTTTTGTTAAAATTGACTATGCTAGTGTGAAACATTGAGGGATTCATCTCCATGTGACGAGCACAGGGCCTTCTAAATGTCCTACAGATTTGTTTAAATTTTCTCAGACAATGTAGTTGTCGATATAAGGGATAATTTAAAGAAACAGCTGAAGTTAGTAGTTTTGTGCCGTATGCCATTAATTCTTGTGAAAGAAACATGTTTCTAAAAAGAAAAAAAATCAACAAATTAGTATAAAAACAAAGAAATAAATCAAACAATAAAACCTTAATTGCTAAAATGTATAAAGTTTATTTTCATATTTTTATACCAACAAGTTTGGAGCAAAATCTGATATACTCCTAAACGGGGTGAAATGAAGGGAAGTTCACCTCCAAATAACTGGAACTAGATCCCAACAATTGCTACGCAAACCAAATGGGAATCCGTAGCCTATGAGATAACAGTCATCACAGCGTTGCCAAATTCGAAAAATTATTTATTAAAAGAAAATCAAATGTATAAGATATCTAACTGGTGTAAATTTTTCTGCAGTTTTCAAATCCTTTGAAATCTTCAATCTATCTTTAACGATCCCGATTTTACAAAAAATAACTAAAGAATGCCAGTCAAAAAATTTTTTTAATTTGTTTTGCTTTCCTTCGCTGGAAGCGTTTGAGCCCAGGAAATGGAATCTGATTTCTTGATTGCGTGCAAATGTCATATGGGAAAAAATATGTTACAATTAAAAAATTATTTATTTAAAAAATATCATATTTTTAGATATTGATCAAATATAAAATTTTCCACAAATTTCAAATCTGTCGAAATTTTTACTCCATCTTTAACAATCTAGGAGATAGAAAAATTAACTACAATCCTCACAAAATGAAACAGAAACATGGAAAAAAAATTTTTTATCAGCCATCTCTTTATGGTGTTGCTATTCTACAAAAAACAATAATAATTAAATTCCATTAAATTCATTTTTAAATGTTCTAGATTGAATTTTAAAATTCGGTGCGACCCACAAATCTAAAAAAATTTGGACTACCTATTTGTCAAAGCTCATTATAGTAAGTGCCATAGATTCATCAGGGCACTGAATAGAGACAACACATACTTCCTTTTATAATAGCAGATACTGTAATTAATGTAAATTGTATAGTGTTTGTTTCTGTAAATTAAATACACATGTATCTACAGTGCATTTCCAATTTGTAAACTTGTTTTCTATTATTCGTTCAAATGCAATTTATGGGGTGGGTTGTCGTTTTAAGGCTTTACTGTTATCCCGTCTATTTGAATAAACGTCAGGGTACCAACCCTGACAGTTAACCAAAGTTTCATTGTACTTGACTGTTGTAATAAACAAGGTTTTGAATTGGTCAGATATGTTCAGAAAATGTGGTCAACCTCAGGTAGGTATTTTTAATTAACATTGCACTGGAGCAACACAATGGAAAAGATATCAAGGAGTTAATAGGTTGAACAAATCATTTCATCATCAGTGGATTAAAAATTCTTTATTCAATTGATTTCAAATTTCTTTTCGTATCTTTCTACAGTGAGTTGAATGTAGTTTGAAAAAACATTAGTTTAATATATGTTAAGAACCTTAATTCTCTACCCCTATTGTTGAAATCATCTCAAATCATGTAACTTCCAGCATACAAGTATAGAGTATTTCTAATACTAGTTTATGAGTAAAATGTTGATAAACATTATAGGACACTATCACTTTAAAATTAACAGATATGAGATTTTTGCACAGGGGGCCAATTTAGCAATCCTGATTGTGA
The DNA here is from genome assembly GCA_947359465.1 of Metellina segmentata. Lineage (NCBI taxonomy): Eukaryota > Metazoa > Arthropoda > Arachnida > Araneae > Tetragnathidae > Metellina > Metellina segmentata. Next base: position 121,779,317 of record OX375877.1, on the reverse strand, counting down.
CAGCATTCTTACTTTGATTTGAAAAATGACACGAATTTCATTTGTAGAACGTAACAATACAATTTTTGTTAAAATATGGGAATATTTTTTTGAACTTTTAAACAAAATTAAAACAAGCCGTACCTATATCATACAAATTATCTTTTCAACTAAATAAGTGTCAGAAATTTGGTAATATTCATAGATACAAATGAATCAAAACTATAACAAACATCAGAATTAAATGCTGAAATTCAAAATAGTTAAGAGCACATGTTAAATTGAAGGCTTACTTAGACAATGAGTATAATTATTTTGAACCTTCTGGGAGACCATACAATTTATGCTTGACAGTAGAATTATAAATGACACTGAAAATAACGGTTGATAAAGGGAAAGAAGAGAAAATCAACAATTAAGTTTCAAGTCATACTTTTCCTCGAAGGTTATTGTTTATTATTGTTATTTTAAAGCCGGAAATGGGGTTAACACAGATACAGTTAGGTGAAGAAAAACAGTATTAAAGTAGCTAAAATTACGTCTCACTGAAACACATTTAACGCTCTTTAGCTGTCGGTTCAGATCAAAGAGGAGCTTTTGACGAGAGACCCCAAAGGAAATATCCAATTTATATAACAGTTTGTAAACACGTAAAACCATTTGATGGATGTACTAATTTCGTTTAGGAAGATTTTTTAAAATTTATTTTAACTAAGAATGTTAACATGCATGAAATACATGCCAAGAACCATTTCGTATAAAAATCCTCACGTTGGCTTGGTGTGGAAGTTTGGAGAGTAGGGTACCAGCTCAGGTGTTGCCTCGTCATCTGGTCGTGGTTCAAAGTTACGAGGTGTTGTCCTCGGTTCTTTCCCTGAAGGGATTGATCCATCCCGGACCGTCGTCAATAGCCCGTTGTGTTGCTCTAGTACGACATTAACTAAAAATTACCAATTACTCATCACAAGTTCAATATTATGCTGTAACTGTAACGTTAACTATATAAGTTTTGTTTTTGTTTATGAAAACCTTGTGAAAGTAAAATGCTTAAATTGTTTGTTTGAAGTTAAAAGTATTCAAAATTTATTTTGTTTTGCTAGTAAAATGTCAGCAGGTAAACAAAAAAGGATATCTTTGCGTGTTGTGTTTGATTTCTCCCTCCCATGTTCAAAACATTTTTGTCTTTCAGAATTTGTTTGTACGAACTTAATGTATAGAATTAACTTAAACTATCTATAACTATTTAAGAATTGTATAAAAACGCCTTGTAACAGCTGCGAAAATTATATTGAAGAGTTTGTTTTCCTGACAAATAGCAATAAGAGCAACGACATAAACATTCACACATTGGTCAACCCAAAAGTAATGGGGTATTTCAGAGTGAACCGACTAGAAATTGACCATTTCCGCACATTTCTCATTAAAAGAGGGAAACTAAATTATTCCACGAAAAATTAAATTAATATTTTTATCCAATGAACTACTGGAATATGTGGTAAGCTATGTGAAGGTCATGTCTTTAATGACAAGAAATAAAAACAAAAGTCAGGTGTCATTGAAATCACAGTTAGTGAACTTGTTTTAAGGAGTGATCCGTGATTTATATCAATTCTTATTCTTGTTCTGAACAAAAATTTTGCAGTAAATATCACTAGTTTTAACATACATTCCTAGTAATTTTACAGAAATTGATTTTAAGTCGCGCATTGGGGTCAATCCACCAGTTGAACAAAACTGCATGCATTCCAGTAATTGAACATCGTGGTTACTTACTGACTGGTTCCCTCAAATAAGTTGCAAAATTATGCATATTCAACATTTATCCAAGATGCATGTTTGCAGCTTCTCCCATCTTATTTCTATACCCTGGCAATAGAAGTTCTTGTATTTTAATTCAAAAAATTAATACAATGTTCTTGAGTCTTACTAAAATTTTCATAATTTGATATAATGGTTTATTCTGAAAATAAACAGTATTTTTTGTGCAAATTTCAATACTATGTACAGAAAGACATTTTATTGGTTAGAGCAAAGTTCAACCCATTTTTTGGACAAAAATAAAAATAATAAATTTTTACTAAAATTTACATTTAAAATCAATATAATTTCTGTATGATTACCATTCTCAATCTCTCTGGTGGCTGCATCCCACGCTGATAGAAGTGAGGTTTTTGGCTAAAGAACTCATCCATGTGATGAGGAATTTTTGAACCACTTAAAACACCTGGATTCATCAATGGCACCCTCATCCTTCACAACACACATCTGCGCCTGTAAAGCATTCTTACCTTAGCAGAAATAAAAAAGCATAATATGTGGAAATGATTCTTATTTTCTGCCATTTTTCATGCTCAACAAACTTTTAAACACAATCAACTATCTCAATTTTCCCCCTATTACTCGCTGAAATTTCTTTTTTCAAACATGCCAAATAGGGGAAAAAATTGAGATAGTTGATTGTTTTTAAAGTTTGTTAAGCATGAAAAATGGCAAAAAATAAGAAGCATTTTCCCACATATTATGCTTTGTAATTTCCAATAAGGTAAGAATACTTTGCAGGCACAGAAGATGTGTGTTGTTAAGGATGTGGACAAATGTTTACATCAACATAATTATGTCACTAAAGTAGACACAGGCAGAATAAGAGTTTGAGTCAAATGGACAATGTTTTAAGTAAAATTTATTACAGTACATAGTCCGGAATTATCCAAAATATGGACGTTTTTTGTGTTTCTCACTTTTTACATCTTTTGAACAATTTTTGAAGGTAAACCTAGACCTACTTGAAGAAACAATGCAAAATAACGTACATGTTCAGAGTAAATACTTCACAGGAAAAATAAGAAATTTTGCAAGTAATATTTGTTGCAGTAGGGTAGCATATGGCCCTTTCGCCATAAAACCCAAAAAAAATCAACCCATAAGAAGATATTGGAACCTTGCTTTTACTAGTACCCCAATGCTATTAGTTGATATATATGGATTCCTTTTTGATGTGTAAAATTATTAAATTATTGTAGTGGTTTTTCGGTAGATGTATTCTAACAAATATATGCAAAAGATGTGGACTTGAATCTTGGTTTAGTTTGTTAATGATTGGTGGATAATAGGATCAGTAGTTCATTATAAAATGCTTGTAATGTTTGGCTAATTTAAGTTTTCCCTCCTCTCATATCAGTTAATTTTTTTTTTCAGCAATTCAGCTTCTGAAAAGAGGCATGCACGAGATGCCAATTCTTGTGTATGGTACCGCTTTCCTTGCTCTTAGTAAGTTGGACAAAATATTTTTCAAAAAATACAATTTTATGGGATATGTAGTGAGTAATGGGTGAGGGCAATCAAGTGTCCAGCTAAAGGTTGGAATCAGAAGTAGTGGTATTTTCAACCTTTGTAAGAACTTCTGTTCTTTGACATTGAATTCTAAGGTTTCTTCTCAATTGAGTCTTAATACACTACTAAAACAGGGTGGTGACAGAACCGGAAAATCAGGGATTTCTCAGAAAAGAATCATTTTCTTTAAAAAATCAGGGAAGCTTCGTTTTACTCAGGGAAAAAGTTAGAATTTTGTTTTGCAAATGGCACCCATTTGGTGCTTTTCCGTTAGCCATGCGGGCGGCACTTAGAACCAAAATCAAAATGTTGTGAATTTTGGGTTTCATTCCATAAATGAGAAGTGTATTTTTTACGTAAACATCCAGAAAAAAGTGTTGTATACATTGTATACTGTTTTATTTAACCTGCAATGGCAGGAAATCGTGTAACCGAAGTCTACAGCTGTGCCACGTTCCCTAATGTCAATAATAGGAACGTATAGTCCCTTGCGGCTTTAAAAAGTACTAACGTCCGGAAAAACCTGCAAAAGTTAAACATCCGGTTCCAATTTAATCAAAATCCTATTTTTCTAAAATACCTAGATTGGCGATTTTTATTTTGGTCCAAAGTTGCGCCCGCCTTACGGAAAAGTACTCATTTAGATTGTGCATTTGTTTTTTAATAGAAATGTGTTAAAAGTTCTTATTTTTTTCGAACTTGGAGGTCTTTTTTCTCCTGAAAAGCTTGTGTTGCCCGTTACAGTTCTTTTCATGATGGATTCGTCATTGTCAAATGTGGCCAAAATCGTTTGCAAAGAGATCCAAATGTGTGACGTCACAATCTCCTATGAAAATATAAATATTTAATTGAAAAATTATTTATTTAAATAAAATTAAACATATAAGGTATTTGGTGGAGTGGTAGCATCCACAACGTTAGGCCGCCAAAGCGATTGTTTACGCCAAATCAAGATGGCGGCCGATGTAAGCAATTCCAAGATGGCCGCCATATACAACGTGAACCTTTGCATACAGTGCATAAATAATAATAATAATTTGTTTAAAAATTAAGAAAAAAGCAATATAAATTTCACTTGAAAATTTTCTAATATTTCAGTCTGGTTTTCTCCGAACATGTACGCAATTTTGCGTCAATTTCATCCTAGTTTTGTCACTTAAAAAAATATATATTAAATTTAAAAAAAAATTATAATTAAAAAATAATAATAATAATTTTAAAAAAAACGTGATTTTTTTTTAAACGTCCGGATTTTCATCAATTTTGAATTAGAAACTTTGCAATGCATAGAAAATTCAAAACAAGAAATCTTTTTTTAATAAGGTAGTTCTTTTCTGTGATCATAATCCACACAAAGGTTTTTGATGAGAAACCAAAAATCTAAAAATTCTTCTGCTATCCTAAAGTGTGAAAAAATATTTTTTCACAATTTTTCTAGCAATAAGCATTATGTGAGCAACTCAATGGGGATATTCCAGGTTATAGAGCCATATATGGAAAAGCAAGACAAATATTTTTATTGTAACGACTTTCCAAAAGGAAATTGTTTTTTAGAGAAGTCAAAGCGTATTGCGCTTAAGGTTTCAATGCGTTTAAACCAGTATACCGGGAGAAATTTGTTTGTAGATAAGTCACAGCGTATAACGCGCGATCCCCGCCTGCCGGCTACCTCGCCGCCCCTCCGGGGCCGGCGAGGACCTTTCATCGTTGGCTTCCATGCGTATAAGTCACCGTATTGGGTGCCCACCCAAGCATAGTCCAGTGTTTGTAATATAACCAAAAGCTAAACAAAAATCAAACTTACCCTCATAGCCGGGTCCTTGAAATTCTGACAATGGTTAACAGTCATATGCTCGAATCGATAACCCTTGAACTCTTTGTCCTTCAGGTATTGATACCAGCATATGACTTCCAATAGTCAGAAATTTTTGTAGTTCCTTGCAAAATTCAGCTCTGAATTACCTCAGACAAAACTTTCTGGTTCCTATTTTTCACCTCAACCATAAAACATTTATCCGTCCCTCGTTCAAGTCCTCCAAACACCCATTTACCCTCCAATTTCTTACTCCTGTTATACTTTCTTTTGCCAAATTTTTGTCCTATCTTTCTACATTTCCACTCCTACCTATCACCAGCATCCTTTCTCAATGTTAAAATCATATCATTCTCACATGAAAGACATTTCACCTTCTTCCCAATCAAGCTACTACATGTTTGCAAAAAAAAAAAAAAAACATTTTCTAACGTTCAATAACACTATCCACTGCTATATCAAATCAACTAAGGGGAAATGAGCAACTAAAAGGGGAAAAAAATTCTAAATTCCAATCTGCAATTTCAAAAATCAAATTTAATCCAATTTTTTTTTTCGAAATTTTAATTGAAATTTAAATAAAGTGACAAATTTTAAAAATTGTAACTTACAATCTGCTTTCCAAACTTATCCTAAAAATTTTGAAAATTAATAAAACAAGTCGATTTTATAAATCAAGAGCAAAATTCATATGCACCCAACAATTTCAAAGACTGTCTAAATTTTAATTCCGTTCTACATTAAAAATAAAAGTGGAAAAGCGTATTTTCTTCCTTAACCAATCATGAGACCCGTTTATTATCGTCAGGAGAAAATATCTAGGGTTGCCTTAAAACTAAGAAAAACGAGAAAACGGGAAGGTTACCACAATTGGCAATACATCGCTCGAAAGTTGTAACGTATCGGATACTACATACCATCCAGGTATTTATCTGGTGTAAAATTTTCTGTGGATTTGAAATCTGTTGATATTTTCATTTTATTTTAGTTAATTGCTGAGATAGAAAAAAGCACTGAAGAACGCCAGTCATAACTTTATATCTGTTTTGCTTTACTCGAATCTGTTGCTCAGGAAATCAAATTAAAGAACCCTCAAAAATATAAAACAAAATCTAATTCTTTAGATATATTTTTTCTTCATGATTTCTATTCAATTTTGTAATAAAATTTTCTTTTTCAAGAAATATCTTTTCATGAAAACATTGCTTACAATTTAATAAAAATTTATTAAGTTATAACAACAAAAGTTGCATGAATGCTTAATCTTAAAAATTTTTAAAAGTATGTCCAATTAATGTTTATTTTGTAATTAAGATTAAATGTATAACAGGAACATTTATAACTTGCTCACAAAAAATATTTATTGTCATTTAGCTGGAGTTGGTTATATTTTTGTACATAGGCGTCATCAGAAGTATGAGATATATAGAAAAACCTGGAAGCGTAGATATACAGGTAAAAAAAATCCTCATTCTGGTAACATGCTTTTAGCTGTGTTTAATCCACAAAGCTATTTTAAAAATTTGTTTTGTAATTCTAAAATATCAGTTCTGATAATTATTTCTGTGCATGTTTATAATTCTTTTGGATATTTCTTTAGAATTGAATATTTTGTTTCCTTCAAATTACTGTAAATTTCTGTGAGAATATTTTTAACCGAACTGAAAAAAATTTGTAAGAGGAAGTGTTTTATTAGATTTTGTTGTTTTCCGGAATGTTAAGCAGGCACAAGGTACTCTAGTGATTTTTTCTCAAGATCAAAAGAGGCAAGAATGCCATTGTTGACAGTTGGTATAGATAAGATGTTTGTATGTCTTTAGTCTACCTTATTTTCTTAAATATATAATTTGGCAATAGCACATTCTCCTTCAACAAAAATTCCTTGTATCATTCGAATAATGGTCAGCATCAACAGTAAGAACCAGCCAATCATTTCATAAGTTGGTATACATCCTATTGACATAGTGGTAATAGCAACACCTATTAATGAATAAGATAGAGCCAGAGTTGCCCCTCGTTTTTTGACAATTATACTGAAAATTATCGAGCCAACTGGTCTAGTAATCATAGAAGTTGTCAATATGCTATAGGTTGAGATAGATAACAAAGCAACTATAGGATAACTCTTGGGAAAAAAAGATTGTTGCTAAGATTGGAGCAATAAAACCATAAATAGCCGTATCAAAATTATCTAGACCATTACCTTTTAGAGAATTGATATATCTTTTTTTTTGCATAAGAACCCCTAAATTTCTTGTCAACAAATTATCTACAAGCTTTCCATGGGCTACTATATACTGCTATGATTTCAAGAGTTGGTAGACAATTGTACTCTCAAATGATTTGAGTATACTACTCATAAATGAAGGTTTGCAAAGATAGGAGAGATATTTTAGAGTTTAGGACATAATGAGTAAGTATGTATTAACAGAAGAACAAAGAGAAAAGTTGAAGGAACGTCATAAGACAGAACAAGACGGACGCATACGTGATCGTATTAAGGCAGTTTTGATGTATGACGCTGGATATAGTAATGTAGAGATTGCTAAAGTACTACTCTTCAACCATGAAGCAATAAGAAAACATTGACTGTCAAAAAGCCAATAAGCTTAGTACGGACAATGGGGGTAGCACAAGCAAATTAAGTGATGTTGAGAGAGAAGAATTAGTGACTCACCTAGTAGCAAATAATTATGTATTAATACGCCGCCCAACTATGCACACATAACCGTGAAATGACGCACAAACTGATTTCGTGCCATTTGCGATAAATATTCTATTGAAGAAAACATGTTTATTTCACTTACTTGGTGTAAAATAAGTATATTTTGGAACAAAATAGATGTTACTGGATACAACCATTTATTAATTATTATTTATATTCCATTTCTTTATGAAAATGAGGTACTTCAGAACGGAGACTCATATGAGAGCTGCGATACAAATTCCGCTGCGGTGCTGGAGGCATGTGTGCACTGCTCCCTTAGATCTAATGTATCTCCGACTGCACTTGCATTGCGGCAGCAGCGCCGCACGTTGAAAAACTGGATGTGTGCACCGGGCCTAAGAGGCGCACACTGACACGCTGTAGATCCGCAGTGTGCCATGACATCATACCAGGACCGTCAGAAGCTGTGGCAACCATGAAAGATATTTTGTAGTTAAATGTACTAATGCGTTCAAAGTAGTAAACTCAAGTGCAAAGAAGAATAGAATAATTTATTTCAGATCCAGTCTTTCCTGACTAGGAGAAATTAGAAAATAAAAATAATTTAGATATATATACATGTTACCTTCTCATGGTAGCAGTTTTTGTTTTACAAAATGACATCTGCTGTTAATATCGCCAATCTACTAATAAATTGGTCCGACCAACCGGTCTAGTGGTCAAGGTGTTGGCCTATGGATCGGAAGGTTCCTGGTTTGAATCCGGGGTCAGGGTATGGATGTAAATTGTGCTTTCCTTTGTTAGGGGCAATAATGGTCCACCCACTGGATGCCCCTTCACAAGTGACCATCACTTCCAGCCTTGTAGTGGCCAAGGACAAGTCCTTAGTGCCCATCATTGGAAGTAGTTACCATCTCTTCCGGCTTGAAGTGGCCAAGGAAAAAATCCATTGCCCACCATTGGAAAAAAAAAAAAAACTTATAATAAATTAAACTACTTCAATAAATGGATTCAAGTCAAATATGATGGAATATTTGAATAGGTTATTTTAATGCAAAATTACTTGTGCTTTGTGTATTAATTTTTACGGTGTATAATTCTTAAAAAATGATTTTTATTATTGGCTATTGAATGCTAAATTATTTCTTGGTTTTCACCTTTAAAATGTCATGAATTGCTCAAGTATTGGAAACCCTGAGAAAAATGCTTTGGGATTTTTCTTAAAAGTTCTCCAAGAGATCCAATTTTCAAAGTGCCTCTACGCTATGAAAGGAAAACATCCAAAATCTACAATTCCTAGATTGTCCTGAAAACCTTATGGAAGTATTGAGCTATTTGATTCGAAAATATAAATTTCTTGATGAGATCTTCATACTTAATTAGTGTATTTTGTCTTTTACTGGATTAATTTTGTATCTGCACCTAAAATTGGTACTATAATAGAGTGTAGGAGGAAACTTTTTTGCTGCTATTTTTTAAATATTATACTTTTAAGTGCTTTAACCTTGACATTAAATGTGTGTTGTGAGACTCTAATATTTTTTCAATCTTTCAGTTGTGCGAGAAGAAGATTATGACCCTAAGAAGCAAGTATACAAACCTGACCAAAGATTTCCATTATTTTAGTAGAACGAAGATTAGAAATTATGTATTGAATTGACCTTTTTTTTAAGAGACCTGTTGGTTTTTGGAAATAGTATGTAAACTATACTGTTCTAATAAATGAAAATCATTTATGAATGAACTATTCCCTTATTTGTTCTCCTCCATCCCAAGTTTAGATTTGTCCTTGCCATATATTGTCTCTAAAAGACCTATCCTAAAGTTCCCAATCAAGTTTTACTATGGCATTTTTTGGCTACCTGAACAAATTTGTAGCTTATTGGCAATGCAATATGCAAACAAAAAAGGAATGTGGTTTTCAAATAAAAAAAGCCCAATTGGAAAAGCGACAGATTAGCAACCATAACATTACGAGTTTAAAACTTGGGGCAGCCAAGTCAGTCGTCCGTTATAAAAAGTTAATTAATTAAATAGTTATTAGTATGTACACACACAACGCATACTCTACTCCAGGGGTGGCCAACCTCTTATGTACCATGCATCATTTTTTTCACATACAAGTTCTGATGCACCTTACAACTCGAGCGCTTTTTCTACCTTCTTACATTCATGATCCTGGCATCACTTTTTTAGAAAAAGTATGTTTGTAGACATAATTTATATTTTTAAATAACTTAATTACTGTATGTAAAACTATCTATTACAGGGTTCCCACGGATGCTTATAAAGTGCTTATTTTTACCTTTAATTTCTAAGGGCCCTTAGAAGTGCTTATTTTCCATCAATAGTCCTTCGAAAGTGCTTATTTTCCTTTGAAAACAAAATTCAGTTTTCAAATGACGATATTTTTTTACAATATTTCCAACCTCTTTTTTGCGGCTGATCGGCGAAAAAACTGCTTATAAGTACGGTTTTGGTGATGATTCGGGAACTGGCTTGCTTGAATGGCAACCCTTGATACGTGATATTCAAATCGTCGATCGACTCTTGATAAGCACATAATACACTTTGAAAACTTGAAAATCGGTCTGTTTTCGACTTGTGAGTGGCTCTTGCAATGCACAAAATAGTTGCACTGATAGTGGAAACTAGAATATAATAATCAAATGTTAATTGATTCTGTTTTATACAGTTACCCGCAAGTGCAATGTTTAAAAAAAAAAATTTTAAGTATGGGGAAGTGTATTTTTAAGTTTGTTGATGAATTAAAAACAATATAAAGATAATTTATTTAAATTAATACTGCTATCTGAGTGGCAACCCGATATGTTTCAATTTTTTTTTTTAATCCAGCTTTTTTTTTTTTTTTTTTAATTCTTTGTAAAAACTATCCCAGAAAAAAAAAATTTGAAATTTTTCTAGGGTGATTATGTTTTGAAAATTTGAAGCAATCGGTTATCAGGTCCGAAAAAAAACCCAACCTGCTCGATTAAAAAAACATTGGAGGAAAAGATCGCAAAAACGTAAACCAGAGTGCTGGAGAATCGAGAATAGTCGGGGAATTTCATGAATCTGGAAAAGTCGTTTGATAACTGGAAATTTCAGACTCTTATTGTATTTGGCCGCTGACCAAAAGCGAAAGTAATTTTTCTATGCTTTATAATTTTTTTCTCTTTGTATCCAGGTGACAAATACTCAATGGCCGACTGTGCTTGAATTTCACTTTGCTTTTGTTATGCCATGCGCAATCTGTTTCCATTGTCAGCTTAGATGATTATTTTCAAATTAATTTTGTTTCATTGAAACGATGTTTGTAAGAGTATGGTGTAGAGGTGGCTGGTGCACCTTAGATCTGTCGTGGACGAAAGTCCTCACGTTGGGTCGAATTGGAAGTTTGGAGAGTGGGGCACCAGCTTAGATGTCTCGTTATTTGACCATGGTTCAAAATTATGTGGCAATACACCGAATAGCTTAGGCTGGGACAGTGGCAATAATTGAATATCTATTCAATAAAATTGCATTTTTTAAATAACTTTTTAATAAATTTATCAAAGTTTTTGCACAACTCTTATGATTTGTTTTGGTTCACAGGAAAATATTTTCTTCGAATCTCATTCGGTCTCTGATCCAGTCAAATTTGACTGACGTATGCAACTTGTAATCCTTTTAGTAAATTAATAGTTTGCCACTAATTTTATTTTATTGAAACCTCCGATGTGCCTATAAAGGAATTTACTTCTTATTTTCATTATGAATTTATGAAAGTGTATTTTAAAATAATTACTGGGATAGTAATTTCAATTTCATAAGCAGGCTGAAGCCGCAGACACAACAAGGTAAGCACTGTAATTTCAAAAAGAAATTTAAAATAAAAAAATTAGGACATTTTTGAAAATGAAAGTGTTGGTTGATCAGATAGGAGCCTGACTCAGACAATACAAAATGGTGTTTCCTACCCATAAGCAGCAATAAGCTAAAATTTGCTCATGCACTCCCCTAAAGACCATTAAAAAATAAAAACAAAATGAAATTAATAAGAAAATGAAATCAAACTCGCAAAAGCAGCTTCGAGACCGACAACACAAAGTCCGGTCCTCATCAAACAACTCTTTCTTTCCCTTTTTTTTTAAAGCAAATGCACTGTGAAGAGATAAAAGAAAAACATCAAAAGTTTTTTTCTTGCGGTCTCCATTCTATAATTTTTTAAGTACTTACACATATTACTAATACATATACACATAAATACCCATATATTAACTGCTGAATTTTGTAAAAATCAGCAGTTAATATTTTGAAAAATCTCATTTTTGTGTGGCATTATTTGTGTATAATTTTTAGAAAATAGACTTGAATATTAAATTCTTTACATACTACTGTTCTTATAAGATTAACTAATCTGTAAGAGCATGCCCATTTGGTCGAAAGTCAAGTATTATACTGTATAATACGGTTTCTTCACTATTTTATTTAAGTCCTTATTTTGTCCTAGAAAGTGCTTAGAAAGTCCTTATTTTTAGTTAGAAAAAAAGAGTGGGAACCCTGTATTACACCACATGAACATTACTTATTATTAATGATACTTTTCAACCTGTTTGGATAAAGCTAGTCTTTCAATGTTGGGTGTTAAATTTGTTACTGAGAGCAGCAGAGAATTCTTCAAATTTGAATCAGTCGTTGGCTACCTTGTTTTGCTTTTAATAAATTTCATGGATAAAAATGCTTATTCACTTCTGTATGTCGTTCAGAAACGACATGATTTATAATTTTCTGTAAATTTTAGTTCTAAATATGAAATGTTCTCAGGTTAATGAACGCATGACAGAAATTAATCATGTCAAAAGCATTTTGATCTGAAAAAAGCTCATCAAATTTCATTTTCAGTAATAACAGGGTTCCCATGGGTGCTTAGAAAATGCCTATTTTGACCTTCCATTTCTAAGGGCTCTTAGAAGTGCTTATTTTTCATCAATAGTCCTTATAAAGTGCTTATTTTCCTTTGAAAACAAAATTTAGCTTTAAAATGACAATATTTTTTCACAATATATCCGACCTGTTTTTAGCAGCTGCTCGGCGATAAAACTACTTACAAGTACGGTTTTGGTGATGATTCGGTAACTGGCTTGCTTGAATGGCACCCTTGATACGCGATATACAAATCGTCGATCGACTCTTAATGAGCACGTATCTTTGAAGATCTTTCATAATACACTTTATAAACTTGAAAACCCATGAAAATCGGTCGGTTTTCGACTTGTGAGTGGCTTTCGCAATGCACAAAATAGTTGCCCTGAAAGAGGATAGTACAATACAATCATCAGATGTTTATTAATTTTGTTTTATTCAGTTTCCCGTGAGTGCAATGTTTTAAAAATTTATTGTAATTATGAGCAAGTGTATTTTTAAGTTTGTAGGTGAATCGAAAACAATATAAAGATAATTTATTTTATTAAATACTGCTCTCTGAGTGGCAACCCAATGTGTTGCAATTTATCTGCTAAAAAATTGCTCATATACTCCCCTAAAAACCATTAAAAAGTAACAAAAAAATTAAAAGAATATGAAAACGATATTAAACTTGCAACAGCAGCTTTGAGACCGACAACACAAAATCCGGTCCTCATCAAACTTAACTCTTTCTTTCCCTTTTTATAAAAGCAAATGCTCTGCGATGAGATAAAAGAAAAACATCCAATGTTTTTTTCTTGCGGTCTCCATTCTATAATTTGTTTATGTACTTACGCATATTACTAATACGTGTACACGTAAATGCCCATATATTAACTGCTAAATTTTGTAAAAATCAGAAGGCTTATTTTGAAAAATCTCATTTTTGTGTGGCATTATTTGTGTATAATTTTTAGAAAATAGACTTGAATATTAAATTCTTTACATACTACTGTTTTTATAAGATTAACTAATAGGTAAGAGCATCCCCATTTGGTTGAAAGTCAGGTATTACATTGTATAATACGGTTTCTTCGATGTTTTATTCAAGTCTTTATACGCAGTAACAAAGTTGACGGTAGTATCATCACTCCAACAAATCATGTTGCCGATAAAAACGTTATTTTAAGATAATAACAGGGCTCCTAACACGTCACCTTTTTATTTTGTGTCACCTTTTTGACAATTTGTCACCTTTTCAGGGGTTTTAAGTTCTTAAATTTTATTTAAAGAAAAAAATGTTTGATGCACAGTAAAAAAAATTCATTTTCTCTAAAAAAACAGGGTTTGTACGACACTTCAATCTTGAAATGCGCTCCATTCCACTGCAAGAATGGATTCAAAAGCGTACCATTTCAACTGTAAAAGGATACTTCACATTGCCCGCGGTGTATTACTAGCGCGTCTTTTTAGTAATGGCTCTTCGTTACGTGGACGATTCTATTTAGGACCGTAGGGAGGTCGGTAGATATTAAACTCGTGATAAGTGAATCGATTCTTCAGTTTGATTCTTTCGTAACTTGTTTTGATCATTTGATCTACAGTGAGCTATGATTATTTACTTGTCTGGTAGTCTTTTTTTGTGTGTCTTCTATGATTTTTTAAAGCAGATTGATGGAATGTATGATTGATGGAAGGGTACTTATACTTTAAAGAGCTTCTTTTCGTGAAGCAACGTTGGCCTAATGGCTAAAGTCACCCACCTTCAGATTAGCGGAGGATGACTTCCCGAGTTCAAAAACAACTGGCGGAAAAATTTTTAGATCCTCCAAATTATTTAAAAAAAATTCCAATTTAATTCCTTTTCATTCAAATTTACTTTTCCTAATTTTTAATACCCTTTTCATATTTTTCCAAGCTTCCGTTGATTTTACATACATAATCTAAGAACCACTCCTGAACTCACTACCAGCTGATATTTTTCCGCCCCTCTGCCGTCCCCTTTGCTTTAGGATGATGGTGTCGTATCCACCGCTGGCTTAGGACCATTCTGATGTAACAAAAAGCATACATAAAACACTAACTTATATAATTATTAACTTATATAATAAAAGGATACAATTTTCGGCTCCCACCTCTACCCACCCATAGCCATGGATCTGAAAAGAAAAGAAGAAAGCAGAAAGGAAGAGATAAATCGCCAACAACTATAAACCTTGATGACATACGTATCTAGGTCATGTGATCCGATTAGCCGATCAAGTTGGACTTGCGTAAAGTACTATCATGGGATTGAGGCGCCTGTCCTCCCCACGGTCCTAAATAGAATCGTCCACGTAACGAAGAGCCATTACTAGAAAGACGCGCTAGTGCGGTGTATTAGCTGCAAGCTCTGAAAATTTTCCCACAGGAAAAGGCTGTCAGTAAAACGAAGCGGCGAAGTTTAAGGGAAGCAGGGCCATCTGCATGTCCAACCCCTCTTACCTAATTAACTAACTTGAGTGGCATTTACGACTAACGTTTTCTTTTCATAGTATTGTGTGGCGTATCATTTGGCGCAAGATAGATATCACCGGTCGACAGGGTCGAACAATAGGAGTAACCCTCTAGGAGGTCAGACGCTGACAGCTCATAAATGGTGATCGATGCCAGTGGTTACTTAAAAGGGGGGATAACATCCTCCATGTACAGATCTGAGGGTGGTCTCAGCAGACCCGTTTTATTTTCGGATTCAGGAATAAGACGAGAATGGAGAGGCCAAGAGACCGGACGGATCAAGCTGATATTAATTCATCGTTAACCCAGGAGGAGAGGTAATACGTTTAGTACATTTGTCATCACATATTGCAGTTTCTATTGTGGGTCTGATTATGTCTAGAAGGTATATATACGTCAGGGTAAACACTGAAATGATGGAATCTTCAATATGTATGATAATTTACACTCGGTGTCTTCGGCAAAGTTTTTAAGGGGATAGATCATCAACCTCTTACACATTCTAAGTTCTTGAAGCTCCCCATCGAGAACCCTGACATTCCTGTCTACGGAACAGAGGCTATTCACGCTCTGCTCTCTTTATGGCACAGAAATGAGGGCATAAAAATCTTAATGGACTTCAGCCGTTTCTTCAGGAGCTTGAGATCTGAAAGATTCCGAACCCCTCCGTAACCAGATATTGCAAAAATTTCGTCCGTCTCTGTATCCAGAGGGTTAAATATTAAAAGAGCGTTGCAAACGTATTGAAAATCATTCTCTGTTATCACCGAAGTTGATTATTACAAATTCTTGAGTTTTTTTTTAGTGAAAGTCAGTTTTTAAAAAGATTAATGACTCATTACATTCTTCCTTGAAAAAAAAAAACTAATTAACATTGAGACATGTAATATTCACACAATACATAATGCTTTTCTTAAAGGTCTGAAAGAGTTAGGGGAAGATGTGTCTGAACTAGTTTTTGGTATTCGCAGATTTTTTAATCAATGGCCTAAGCGTTGGTCAACATACAAACGAATTTAAGAAGACGAAACTTCCCACTCACCATTTCATCAAGCCATTGTTCAAGCAGGCGGCTAAGCTTAAAACCAGCTGCTGAAAAGTTGCTTAAGCATTGAATTGCAGAGCGAAAGTATTTCCTTCACTACATTCCAATAAAGAAGCCAAACATAATACAAAGTTGAAAATTTGTTTGTCATGAAAATTTGTTGTTGAAAATTTGAGTTTTAAATTTGAGAACATCACTGAATGCATTACATTACACTCTTTCTTATGGTACAATTATTTAAAAAATTGGTTCATAAATAAATCCGATGCACTCTAAAGTTGGTCACACAAATTTCGTATTTTTTAGTTCGCATAGCAGGTTTCGCACGCAGTTCTGGGTTGTATTTTTGATTATTGGGTTTGCCAGATATTAAATTTATCGTGCAGCAATTGCCATAAAAATTATTTCTTTTTATTTGGCAAGGAAAAAAGCTCGCTTTTTTCACTTTGTTCTCAGAAGGTTTACGGAGAAAGTACGAAGTACTGAACGTAAAGTTAGGAGATTAACACAGATTACTTAAAATTGTACAGGGAACAAGATGCAGAAGGTTTTTTACTGATGCGGCTATTAGTTTAGGGTGCATTAAGTGTTAAAGTAAAAAAGAGTGAAATCACTTGCAAAAGTATTGGTTTGCTTCGCAACCCAAACGGGATTACGTGGCAATCCCTAGAGGGGGGGGGGCGTAAGGAAGAGAATGAGATATTGGACAGTGCTTCAAAATTATTAAAGGAAGCCAATGATAGGCTCAAGAAGGCGATGAAAAATAAAGTTTTTAAGGAAGCAGCACTTGTGCTCAGGCAATGATTGAAAGAGCGACAAAAGTCTCAGATGATGCTGGTCAGCAAAGACAGACTTTAAAAAATGCACATTCTTCTATTGAGAAGAAAAAGACAAAAATAATTTCATACTTTTTCAACAACAAAAAATGAGACATAATCTTTCAAAGAAAAGGAAGAAATTCTTGAAGCCGTGTCAAAAATGAACAAATTAAAAAATCATCATTACGATTTTTTATTTTTACGTTAATATATTTAAAATGTTGTACTTTTTAAATGAAGAAAATGAAAATATCCTTCCAAAGAAAGAAAAAGAAAGGCTAGGGGGGGATCTTTTTATTTTCTATCTTTATACTTGAATATAGTTAGCATTATTGTTATTTGTCACTTTTTTTTTGTGCTTGATTAGCCACTTTTTGTCACCTTTTTCTGCTTGATTAGTCACTTTTTGTCACCTTTTTGGTTAAATTAGTCACTTTCGTCACCTTTTTAGACCTTTAAACCTGTTAGGAGCCCTGTAATAAAAAGCGTTAAACATTTAAACAGAAGATATTTATTGACTGAAGAAAAATAATGAATTTAAATTACAACGAGAAAAAAAACACAAGAAAGTGACCTAACGGAATGATAACTAATGAACTCTACTAAACGGACATGTTTACACATGTCTAGTGACACGCTAGTGGTTAGTGGAGTGGGGTGGAAGGCACTACTCGACCGCCTACTATCCATTTGACTGGATCAGTTCACTAAACTACTCAACTAAATAGCTTTGTCCCAACACGTTTAGTTACTAAATTACTCGCTACTCGACTAAATTACTGGCCTAGTGTGCAGCAGCCTTTAAAGATAAGAGGAAAAATTTCAACGAATTTAAAATCTGCGGAAAATTTCACATTCACAGAAAATTTCACTTCGCAAACCAAATGGGAATTCGTAGCAATCACCGGGAGTTAGCGAGTATTGTTCACACCTGACCCCACGACTGTCACGGGCAACGCCTTGCTGGCCACGCAGTGGCTAGTGTCTTCTACTATGTGAAAGTGCACAAACAATTCAAAATGGTTTTCCTGATTGACTTGCTATAAATATCAACTCATTTTCCCACTGTTCTTTAAATTCACGCTTGCTATCCCTTTCTGCTCCTCCGTTGCCTATATTCTTTTGCACTGTGATGGATAGCAGGAATATAAAAAAAAACCCAGAAAAGTACAAAACTCTTAAAGTCTAAATGTTGAAAAAGAACAAATAGATCACAAGTACGTGCGTCGTATCACACAGAATATAAATTGTAAACTCAAAAAATTGCGATAAACTGATGAGTTAGAAGGCTGTATGAATTGAACTGAGAGCAATCTGGTGCTGAGAATATGAAGAGGGATTCAATTATGGCGCCTACTTTAAAAGAATAAGTAGGCTCAAGGATGCAATGCGCCCGAAGTTGACCACCCATGCTCTACTCTGCAGTAATTAGATTGCCGCGAAAAATCATCCATGCTTTACTGCTGAGCGGAGGAAAGTTCCTGTAACATAAATTCATTATTAACATAAGTTCATGTAACACATGTACTATACTATTGTTAATTTAAATTGTATATTGTTTGTTTTATAAAATAAAATACATCGTGTATTACCAGTTCGTAAACGTGCGTTTTTTTTATCATTCGTTCTTATGCAATGGATGATGTGGGTTGTTGTTAAAGGTTTTTATGTCAACCGATTCGATTATCCGTAACGGTCCCCCGTCGCTGACGGTTAATCGAAGTTTCACTGTACCTGGAAACAGCCACTTTCATTATTATTTACCAATAATACTAGCTATTATTTATTAGTGTAATATGATTTGGATTGGTTATTCGATACTCTTTTTGCTCTGCAATTTATGTAATACAAACAATAGTAGGGTCTGGCGGGGTCAAGCTATACAAGCTCCCACGTGGGATTCCGAGAAACTAAAAAGTGAAACATGAAAGCTGGCAACCCTGAGGATGCAATACGGTGATCTCGTTTTTCTTTGAACCACAGCTGATAGCAATATGTTTAGTTGAAAAACTTATGGTTAAAAGTTTGGGTTTTAAAGTTGCTGTGTGCTGCATTTTCTACTGCCCTCCATAATAGATTGATAGGTATGTTGTTCCAATTCTTTACTACTGTCAGTTATGTTTCTATCGAACAGAAAATCATTGACTTTTGCTTCTGGGAACTTTAATGCGCCTACAGTTGAATGTTTACAATTACTCCATATTTTTCAAGGTACGGGGTAATTGTAAACATAACTTAACCAATAGTTTCTTTCAATTAGGATGAAAAACCAATGTGTTTTTCCGTGGAATTTTGTATTTAATCGTATTTAGTACGTTTGAACTGCGTTTTATTGCATTTTTCGTGTTCTTGGGGAAAAGGAAGACTGATTTACTAAAATGTCACACATATGGTGAAGTTCTTACAACTGACCAAATGCTGTCACGCTTGGAGGAGGTAAAAGAGGACAAGAACAAAAATGAAGCCTAGTGAGAAGATAGTGAAGAGCCAGAATTAAGCAAGAAACCAAGAAAGAAGCAAATGGAAAGGAAAGCAGAACTCGAGGACAGCGAGGATGAGGAACTATTGAAAGAATTGACTAACATTGACGGTGAAGAGTTTGAAGTTCTCCAAACATTCAAGCAAATATAGAAGACTAGCTTGTAGGGGAAGTTAAATATTTTGGAGCCATTCATGGAAGACATTGAAACGACTACGTGTCTACTTGTAGATATCGAGAGGCGGAAAGAGAAAAAAAACCTATTCTTCGTATGTATGAAGGGTGTATGTTGTTTCAGAAGAGGAGTTTGAGATCAGCGGACTCAAATGTATCGATAATGCATAAAACAAATTCGCTGTGGTTTAAAAATACTAATTATGTGTTACCAAAGTCCTTGTCAAAGCTATTTTACCCACTCCTACCTGTAGCAAAGAAGACCGTAAAGAAAATTTTCAATTTGAGGGTACTGTTAATGTGTAAGAAATGTAATGTGTGTTTGTTTTTTGTACCTAAGATTGTATTTTTCAGATTTTAGTTGTTTTTAATTTGTAATATATATTTTCTGTTCTTTACACTAAATACATTCTTTGTTCAGTAAATGTTTGAATAATTTATTCTTATGTATTCCTGGAAGTTCACCTCATGATCAATGCAACTTTCAAGTGTCACTACATTTTTTAGGGGGAAGAAGTGGGAGTATTTGGTAAATTTAAAGATCAAAACGGGGTTATTGTAAACATGGTATTAGAAGGGTAAAAATACCATTGGAGTTCCTTCTACGGCCATGACTACTACTCATGCTGTCATTTGTTCAATATTCAATATCACGAGGAAAATCGTTGTTTACAGTTACCCCTACTGTCAGGGGTAATTGTAATTTCACGCGGAGTAATTGTAAACAGCCGAGTACGGTATTAATTTTCTTTTCTGGAATCTTTGTACTAATTAAATATCAAACTAAAATAGTGACAAGTTAGTTTTGTAGGGTGAACAATGTTTAATTACTTTATCAAGAGTTTGAAAGTAGGGATTGAATGTGAACATACAAATTTTGGTTACAATTAGCCCGCATTACCCTATCTACTTTTGTCTCACTATTTAATGGTTTCTATTTATATTTCCCGCTAGTGAATCGATAGTTTAACACTACCAACCAAGTTAGAATATGATGGATTTGATGTTACTACGGATGGCAACGGTAGCCCACTTGGAAGAGAGTAACGGATTAGCAATTGGAGGGTTGCTAGTTCGAAACCTGGTCCTCAAAGACCGTGGTGTACGCTGGGACTGGTCCTCTTTAAATCTGTCGTCAACTCAAATGTCCTCACGTTGGCATGGCGTGGAAGTTTGTAGAGGTGGGATGTCAGCTCAGGTGTTGTTTTTGCCATCTGAGTGTGGTTCAAACTTTCTTTCTTTCCCGTATCCCTGTATTGATACCAAAAGAATTGTAACCGAAATGATTTCGCATTGCGTACCAGCAAGTTCATAACTATTAAAATAAGTATACAGCAAAAATTTATTCTGCATTTCAATATCTATGATATGGAAGTCGTGTTATGAATTCCAAATTGCAAAACAATATTCCAGTCTTCGATTCTAATGCAAATATTAAATGTCTCTCATTCTCCTCGGTCTTTAACAGACCATCATACATACGTAGCTGGTGCACGTTGAATCCGTCGTGGCCTCAGATGTCCTCACGTTGACGTTGTGTGGAAAGTGATGGTGCCAGCTCATACAGTGGCGGATCAAGTCAAGTGGGGACCAAGCGGTAAAATTTTAGAGCCCTCAAGCTCAAGTTGGAAAAAAAAGTTTAAAAAAAACTATTATTAAGCTAGTAACGAAAAAGAAAAGTAATAAAAAATTTCATACCATAGCACATTGAATAAATTTATTTTAAAACAAAATTTACATGAATTTTCGTCTTGTTTTACTTTGTGCAAATTCATCAATTATTTTGGCAGTGCCAATTCGGCTTAAAATTTCTTGCTCTATATATAGACTGGCCATATTAATGAATCCTTTTCCTTAATACTCCTTAATAATTTTTTTCACGCTTTAAGACAGAAAACAATCTTTCTCCTGACGCATTTTTCTTCCTAGAAAAGGGAATTAAAAAAAAATTTTACTAATATTTCAACATTCGGAAATGTGCAAGACATTTCTTTGGCGGCTTGAGAGATGTCTGGTGTGGTTTTTATGGTGTCCTCGTTTTCTTTCAGAAATATTAAAAATTAAACCCATCTTCAAAAGGACAAACATCAGTATCATTTTTGTAAATACCCTTCAACTTTTTTATTGGTTCTTTTTTCTTCTATTGATGAATCTCAATCAAAAAAGGATCGAAAAGGCTCCACAACATCATGCGTCTTAGTTCTTTGAGATAATTTTTCCATGACATAAAATCAATTGACTGAAATTTTCTCTTGTAAATTCATACGTCCGACATCTTTGTTTTCATCAAAAAAACATTTTTCTCTTTTGTCTGAAAATTTGTCCATCTTCCACATTAAATAATAGCCTTGATAAAACAATTGCCTCTTTTTCAACTGTGTCAAATTTCTTCTATGAAATTATTAATAAAATTTTCTAATGACTTCTGTAGAATAGATCCTTTTAATAGTTGGCATATTCCACTGATTACAGTCATTTACTAGTAGCATTTATCCTCTGTAGTATAATAATTCTTTGTAGCAAAATAACTGTCAATAGGGCGGTTTCATATTTGTCCATTTTCTTCAAAAGTGAAGTCACCTCCACTATGGTAATTTTTTTTCTGAATTACAAATATCAGTTAAAGCCTCTTTTATATGGGTGAAACCAAGTTTTTTAGGTAATACAGCATCTGCTCTTGGTGACCATCTTGTAATAAGAAACTCTTTTCACTGCACTTAAAGACGCACATTGTAAAGACGCTGTCACAACTTTCCTCGAACCCTTATTAAAAAAACATTTTAATACCTCGAGGCCCTTTGGAATTTTGGGGCCCTAGGCGGCCGCTTAGTCCGCGTAGGGTTCAAAATGGTGTGCTATCCTCGATCCTAGGGATTGATCTCGAACCGTCGCCAATAGCCCCTTGTGTTACTCCAGCTTGACGTTAATTAATTACCATCTTTGGAATACTTGCAAAAAATTCACTGTCGACAACCAAATTGAATATGAAGAACTCGCAGGACTCACACACCAAACATTTCTGCTAAAGTTTATTAATTCTATTGATGGGGGGCACTGTGTCGATACTGATTCTATGCCTCCCAAAATGTGAAAAGGAATTAGTCAAATATATAAAACAGCATTTCATATTCTTTCTGGTGTTAACTGATCAGTAGTTTTACTTTGCAGTAGTTCTCTGTAGTTTTAGAAATTGATGTCAATCAATTTAAAAATTAATCATTAAT
The DNA here is from genome assembly GCA_947359465.1 of Metellina segmentata. NCBI lineage: Eukaryota > Metazoa > Arthropoda > Arachnida > Araneae > Tetragnathidae > Metellina > Metellina segmentata. The sequence goes on along the minus strand of OX375877.1, from coordinate 121,756,404 downwards.
TAATTATTAAACTAAAAGAAAGTGAATGTTAAAAATTCCTAAGTTTTTGACTAAGGAAAACGAGTTGCCCTCTGTAAAAATATATTCGAAACATTTCTAGCAAGAGACACAGATGAAGCAAATTCATATTTAAAAAAATTCCCCATTTATCATCAACACAACTTTTTTAAAACAGCTTTCGCTTGATCGCAATATTTGTTTCAAATTTAGTTTACGGCTCATTTTGACTATTCAAGATATTTCTTGATGTAATCAATAGATGGCGCTGCTGATTATGCATTCGGAAACTTTCTAGCTCGTTTTCTCGTTAATAGCCCGTTGTGTTGCTCTAGTACGACGTTAATTAAAATTACCTTACCTTACCTAGCACGATAACGTCATGTGACCGTGGTTCAAAATTACGTGGTGTCGTCCTCGGATCTTTCTCTTAGGGCAGTGCTCCCCAACCTTTTTATAGCCGCGTACCGGATCAATGTTTGATAATTTTAACGTTGCCCGCTGAAAGGGGGACGTTGATTGTTTTTATTTAATAATTTTAATTTAATTGCATTTAAACATGACTTCAAAATAAAATATAGTCACACCAAAAAATGAATATAAAGTGATTTAACATTTTAACTCACTAGAACGCTAAATCAATGAGAACCCTGAGATTGTTTCTTTGCAACGAGACTGTTTCATCTGGGGGTAATAGGAGACAATGACACCCGAAGTGTGTTGCTTATGTCCAGTTTATTCCGTTATTTTGTTTTGGTTGCTGTCACTGCAGAAAACCCCGCTTCACACAGATAGGTTGTCGGAAATGGCAATGGGTATTTAAGTACTGTGGTGGCAATCTCAGGGTATTCCGCCATGACTTTAATCCAGAACACCGACAGAATTGTTTCGAACGTAGTTTTAAGGCCGCCATCCTTTGAAATCTCCAGCAGTTGATCTTCTTCTTGCACAGACATGCTAGATTCACCTGATTTGTTGACAAATGGGTCGCGGATCCATGCCTTATTAGTTCGTGGGTCTTTTGTGGTCGGGAAGTAGCGCTCTAATTCTTTTAAAAGCAAAGACAGGTGACCGTACACCAAATGGGAAAATGAATGTTTAGGCTCAGTTTTGCCTTAAATATCCGCTAATGACTGAACACCATTTGATCTGGTACCATTTGATGTCTAAAAGGCCTCTGTTCACGCGCCGTCCCCACAACTTCAGTTTGGCTTTAAATGCAGCTACTTTGTCTGCCAACTTGAAAACAGTTGTCACATTTGTCACAATTGGAAAATAGAGACGTACAGAATTCAGAAATCATAATTGAAACTCTAGTAACAGAACAAATTTCAAGTTCTGATTTACCGCCTCCTAATTTGAGTGGACATTTCATAGATAAGAACCGCACAAACCCGAGAGAAATACACCACAGTAAATAAAATGGAAATAATTTAATGTTCCTTGGTCGGCCCGGTACCATTTGATCCACGGACCGGCCCGGGGGTTGGGGACCACTGCCTTAGGGGATTGATCTCGGTCCGTCGCCAATAACCCGTTGTGTTGCTCTATTACGACGTTAACAAAAATTACCTTACCTAGTCTCGTTTACAATAATTGAATCAGTTGTTTGAGAAACTCCATAAGTCAAGTGGAACAATTTTTGGGAAATCGAGAAAATGTTTCTGCGTTAACCGACAACCTCTATATTATTATTTCTAATAAAATGTGTTGTTTGGTGCTAAATACAATCTTTGTGATCAATGGAGGCCTTGAAAGATAAGTAATTAAATTATTATGGATGCTGACTTATGGGGTTTCTCAAATACATATACTTTTGGCAAAAAGTAATTGCATTCTAAACTGTATAAAATAAAAAGTACACTTAGTATACCTCAAATATGCATTCTAAAACAAGTAGAAACATTAAATAAATATGAAACACAAATAAGATTATTTAGTTCTATAAATTAGAGTGGTATAAATGGTGAAATAAAATTTATTCATCAGTAGTGTAGTTCTCTGGTAACTGAGAATCAGATGTACCTGTAGAACACTGGTGAACTATCTCTTTGTAGAATGTTTGAATGTTTTCTTCATTTCGGATGTATTTCATCAGTTTATTTATGTCTTCCACTTTTTCTTGTTGATGGGGATTTTCCCACTTGGATATGCTGGTTCATTTGGGAGTGATAGAAGCAGAATTTTATTGTTGTTAAACCGAAAAGTGTGGCTGAAAAACCCATCATTAAAAGGTTTAGCGATTTCAACATCCTAATGTTTGAAAGAGTGTGAAAATTGCATAAACTGCAAGATTTTAAAAGCGACTTTCTCATCCTTTGTAACTTTACGCCCATAAGTCACTTTTTTCTCGAAATCGAGTTTTCCGTAAAGATTTATTCTTCAGAGGGTAGACGCATCTTTTAGAAGTGAAACACCACGATTTTTACCGAAAACTCGATTTTTACATAAAGTGACTTATGTGGTTTCTCAAACAATCGATCCAATTATCCCCGACTGAGAAGTAAAAAAATATAGTCAGACTTCAATTTATTCACCATCAAAGTTGCAACCAAACAAACCAACAAATATTTTCTCCAAGAAGTAACGGAAGAGTAACGGACTAACCACCTGAGGGTTGCCAGTTCGAATACAACCAAAGACCAACCTGTACAAAGAGGGCTGGTGCACGTTAAATCTATCGCGACCTCAAATGTCCTCACATTGACGTGGCATTGAAGTTTGGAGTACCAGCTCAAGTGTGACCTCGTCATCTGACGCTGGTTCAAAATTACGTGGTGTCCTAGTAAATTTCGATTGATATCGGAACGTCGCCAATAGCCTGTTGTGTTGTTCCAGTGCGATGTTACTTACCTACCTTCCTTAAAAATGTTACGGAACCGAAACGAGCTTCAACTCAATGGAAGAATATTATTTGTAAAAATGATAATACCAGTTTCCTATCTTTGAATGTAAGGAATGCATATTTGTTTCTTCCCCCTTGGTGAGGCTTTCTTACGACCAGGTCACGTAACCACGAAAGACCGTAAAAATACAACCTTGCGTCATTCTTCGTTCTCAAAAGCCACCTATGCTTTCCTTGTTTGCGCAGATCCATCGCTAAGCATCTATTTGTAAGCAGCACCTCATCCTTACACCCTGAAAAAAACAAGGGGCCTCTGCACGTTTCCAAGGCAACCTTACGAAGCACACATTTTCACTTAGAGAGAAATGTTTTGAAGCGTGAGGTAAGAGCCAAGAGAGAATCGTGGGACCCGAGGGCATTTATTGGTTGTGAAAAAACGAAATCGTACAACAAGCCGTTTATTTAGCTGGCTGTCATCTTGTTTGCTTCCTGGTCCCTACCCGGGCCTCTAATAAATAGAGGGCTGGACTCGTCATGTTCTCCACGCTCTCAATTCTTTCCCTCCCCTCCAGGTTATTTGATATTTTTTGAAGAACCTCATCGACCATCCATTACGACGATGATTTAGCGGTCATTCTTGGGGGAAACATAAATAAAAGAATGGAATTTTTGCTCCGCTTCTCTGTTCAAATGGGTCTGTTTCTGGTTTCCCGAGCTGGGGATGGTTCTTCACTTGTCTTGACCCTCCGAGTAGTTTCGAGGATATATATATATATATATATATATATATATATATATATATATATTACAAACAGCAACAGCAGTGTATATATATATATATATATATATATATATATACACTGCTGTTGCTGTTTGTAAAAAATGCAACACTATGAAGGAGTCATCAGAATTAAAGGAAATTTAATACACTAACGGCTTGTATTAGTACACATAAATGAATAAAATTTAGCAAAAAAAATAATATTAAGTGTCCGAAATCAGTATTTGGTGTAGCCACCACGCGCTGCAATAAGTGCTACTATACGACGTGGCATGGAGTGTAACAGGTGTTGAATGTCTGCTTGTGGAAGAGAATTCCATATTGTTTGTATGCGCACCCAAAGTTTTATGTGTTGGGCTGAAAAGAAGTCTCGAACATTCCTTGCAACAGGTGGGCGTGCATTATCCTGTTGAAAGAGAGCTCCAGTGTTGCCTTGAAGGAAGGAAACGACTTCGGGCTCTTGCACTTCACGGACTTACCTGTTCTTACTCAGATTACCCTCAATTCGTAGCAGCTGAGATCGTCCATGATTCGAAATCGCACCCCAGACCATAACTGCGGGTGTTTGGCCACTATGACGTTCGATAACGCACTCTGGAAGACAGCGTTCACCGGTATAACGTCTAACACGAATGCGGTCATCATGGTTCCACAAATTAAAGCGGGATTCGTCAGAAAAGACAACTTGTTGCCAATTAGTCCGCCAGGCTCTGAAAGATAGCTCCATGAGTCCATTACAGACGCAGCCGACGATGGTTTGGCGTGAGGGGGATACTGTATAAAGGAATCCTAACACGCAGTCCACAGTGCAGCAGACGTCGGCGAATTGACGAACCCACATTAGTACACTTGTAGCAGTAGACCAAAGTGCTGCCAACTACCTGGAGGAAGCTGTACGGTCATTCACCGCCATGTGGACCAGGTGTCTATCATCGCGCGCTGACGTCACCTTCCGTCGTCCAATCCCAGTTTTTTGAGTTATCCGGTGCTCGTTGGTTCACTGCTTCCAAACTCGCATCACTGTGGAACTATTCCGCTTCACACGAGCTGCTATTGCGCGTTAGGAAAATCCTCCTTTACGAAGGCCGATGATTCTTCCCTATTCAAACTCCGTAAGTTGTTGAAATTTCTCCCTATTTCGTCGTGGAGGCATACTTAGGTCTCACTGAACGTTCGCCACTTAAAAATAACCATACTCTATTTTCAACGTCTCGCTACAGCGCTCTATTTATACACTTTTAGCATCAATTCGAGGGCGCTGTACCACGGATGCGTGGTGGCTCTGAAACTTTACTACTTTGCATAACATCCTATAATTGACATTTGCTGCAAATTTGATATCATTCGTATGATTCCTTCATGGTGATGCATTTTTTACGAACAGCAGAGTGTATATATTATATACCCAGATCCAGAATTATAATCAGTGTTCTGCAACACAACTCCAAGTAATTGCTATTGTTCTGCACGCATTTTGTCCGAATTTTGAAAACTGCAGTCAATTAAAAAAAAGGATGTAAAACACTATTATCGGATAAATACGTATTACATTTCTATAATAAAACACATCCAAATAAACTAACTTACTTTAATTAAAACCAAGGCATACTTTCAGAGTTTGCAATTCTGTCGATAACTTTTGAAGTTAAATACATAGTCTAGTCACATTAATGTGACCACCACCTACTTTCGACGTCAACGTGAAATAACCAATCACAAAAGGCAGGTGGCAGCACATTGCAGTGGAGTGTCTATAAAGGATGTCCTAGGGCATCGGAAAGAATTTCAATCGTTGGCGTAATGCAGAAACGTAGCGATTTATCCGACGTCCAAAAGGGCATGATTATTGGCTTTCGGGCCAAGGGTGGAAGCATTTCGGAAACGGCTAATTTTGTGAACTGTTCGCGTGCCGCCGTGGTAAAAGTATACAGTGCATGGCAAAATGTCACTATCCAAAATCAGCGGCGTGGCACATGTGGTGCACCACGGGCTATAGATGACAGAGGCGAACGAAGGCTACGGAGATGCATTCGGGCGAATAGACGTGCAACTGTTGGGCAACTGACCGCCCAAATGAACCAAGGGGCTACCAAGAGTGTATCCTCAACAACGGTTCAGCGAACGTTGCTGCGCATGGGCCTCCGCAGACGCCTGGTTAATGCACCTATGCTGACTGCTGTTCATCGGCGACGAAGGCTGGAATTTGCACGCTAGTACCCAACTGGACATCCACAGAGTGGCGACAGGTGGCTATTTCCGATAAATCACGTTTTATGCTCCATCGGACAGATGAACGTTGGCGTATATGGCGTGAAATGTCGGAAAGCAAACACCCTGCAACAATTGCCGGAAGGATCCAGGCGTGAAGGATCCATTTTACGTGCATCAGCCCCCGACTACTCACGGTCTTTGCGTCGAGTTGCGAACTACGCAACCTTTCGAATACTTATCCGCTACTTTTTCATCCGGGATACCACGGTCCGAGTTCATGGAGGTTGCAGAACTCATAAATACGTGTGAACCTCTCAGAGGGATAAAAAGATTGTTTTTTTAAGAAATTGCTTGAAATGTTAAGCACACAATTTTGTTTTTGTCATAATAAATGTTCACTTTTACTCATCCCCTTGAAATCCTACAGGAAAGAAAGAAGAGGCAATAAATTTATATTCTCACAACCGTATGTGCTCTCTTGCTTTGCTGGCAGAAGGATGCAATGAGACCTGCATACGGGTTGAAACTAATTTTTAAAAACTGTTTAGGTTTATAGCTCCGAGTTAAAGTTTGCAATAAATAAACAGTAAATATTATACTCAGAGAACAAACGCATGCAACAGTTCTTGCAGAACAAGGTTGTAAATGACGTTTGTAAGAAAGTATTTGTGGAGGTATAATTTACCAGTTTGCTAATACACCACATTGCTTGTCTTGAATGTAAGCAGGAAGTTATTTAAACATTATTATTACCCATAAGGGCCATGTTCTTCCATTCAATTTAAGCATCGAAGTTCACTTTTTTTCTAATTATTCTAAGTGTCCTTGACATTTATTTTCATTAATGAATTGGTAAGTTGTAACTAATTTCATCCCACGCATTCGAAATTCGTCATTGCGTATGCTACTTCGGTAATAACAAGTTCTCGTTTAATAACAAGTATAAGAAGCATTTAGTCAATCTAATACTTCTTAACGTGAACATTACTTCTCTTAACGAACATATATACGCATTGGACCTTAGAAGACTGGAAGAAGGTCTTTCTAAATACGAGACATCCCATCGATCAAGAAACACTGCCCCCAAATTTTGCTAATGATGAGGCATCTCTTCGAAGTAACCACCAGAAAGTTTAGAAAGCAATTTTTTTTTTCACTGTCACGCGCTGTACGTGTGTGTTATTTCTTTTATCATTCATATATAAGTTACCAGAGACTTCTTCATGGGTACGTGATTAATAGGCTTTATTTACGTAACGCTAATAAGTATATTTACAGCTCAATATCTTGCACTATACCATTCAAAGGATACTCGCAAGACCTTCTTCCTTTGTCTCCGTTGGTCGAGTCCTAGGTAGGGATGTGACATCGACAGCAAAACATCGATGTTCACAATTGAAACACCGCTGTTTATATTAAATCGCACAAAAACAATTGATGTTTTTTACATCAGTATATTTAAACTGCCCCCCTCCCCCCCATTTCTTAAAACTGGCTTAGTAACTTTAAACATTGTTGTTCGCCGGGGGGAAGAGATTTATTTTGCTGTGTTTATTAATTTCCAGTAAGACTTTTTTTAAACTGTCAAAACAAAGTCTAAAAATTTAGTCAGAACAGTTAACGAATCTTTTATTTTCAAATTGAATAATATAAAAGGAAATAATATTTACAACAATTTGACCTAGGTACTACTAACTACAAGTATAAATAAGTAGGTACACAATAATTATTGTTAGTTATTATTAATTACTTATCAATTTATTGATATTGTTGAGAAACACAACAAACTTATTTTTATTTACTGTAAATAAAAAATATTGGGGCTTATAATTATTATAGGCCAATATTTGTTATTTACATTTTGTAAAGAAAGAAGTTTGTTAACTTTCTCCACCTTAAGCCGACTTTTTTTTCACTAACTATCCCACCAGTTAGGGAAAAAACTATTTCTGATGGGACAGTTGTCACCATCACTGACAAATACTTAGTTGCACGGTTATTTTTCTTAATTTTTACTATGGCACTTTTTTTATTCAAAACTAAAACATCGACAAGTATAAACATCAATGTTAAAAAAACATCGGCTTCAATACATCGATGTTGTTATAAAACATCGACATCGATGTTGCATCCTTCGTCCACGAACGCCCCCACGAACATTCCTCGTAGATCCAATCGTTTCTTCCGGTCAACATTATTCAGTGTGTTGGCCGGTAGGTAGGTATTTTTAATTAAAGTCGTTCTGGAGCAACACAACGGTCTATTGACGATGGTCCGGGATCAATCCCAATGGGAAAGATCCGATGTGTGTTGGTCGGAGAACCTCACAATTCCCCACCTGCATTCCTCGGAAATGCACACACTATCAGATTTCGAGACCACATTAAAAAAAGTCTAAATCCTTTATTACCCTCCTGGTATCTGGTCAATCCACAAAGAGGAAGACCAAACACAATCAAAAAACCGACAACAAACCGTCCATCACTCCCATCCCACATGCAGAGATTCGCACCGCCTCCACACTCTGGAAAAGGTGAACCCGCGCGGCAGAGAATCCTAGTAACCGCCACTCGATCGTCTGGAGCAGCCCCACCCTCATGCTAGGAAAGGGAGGGGAGGTCAACTGTAGCAGAATAATTAGGTGAAAGAGTTAAAATAACGCCCATGCTCAGTGGCCGCCCCTTCGGATGCTTCTGAAGTGGACACGCATTTGCGAATTCGACTCATGTTCTGCGAGACTCGGTTCAAAGCAACGGAATCTTTCGTCCGCGGTCCTCAATGGAGTGAAGGCCTTCGAGGTCATTGTGAATCTAAGTATGTAAAGTGGGTGAGTCTCGATTTGCGTACGAATATAGAGTAGCTGAGGTTGCTTCTTGGTCTTTCTTAATTTGGGCAATGCACATTTAGCGTTAGTTATGAAATCTGAAGATTACATCGCCGACCAACCGGTATAGTGGTTAAGGTGTTAGCCTCTAGATCGGAAGGTTCCTGGTTCGAATCCGGGTCCGGGCATGGATGTTTGTAAACGTATGGTGTAGAGGCGGCTGGTGCACCTTAAATCTGTCGTGGCCGAAAGTCCTCACGTTGGGTTGGCGTGGAAGTTTGGAGAGTGGGGTGCCAGCTCAGGTGTTGCTTCGTCATCTGACCGTGGTTCAAAATTACGAGGCGTTGTCCTCGAATCTTTCCCTTAAGGGACTGATTCCGGACCGTCGTCAATAGCCCGTTGTGTTGCTCTAGTACGACGTTAACTAGAATTACCATTACCATTACCGACCAACCGATCTGGTGGTTAAAGTGTTAGCCTCTAGATCGGAAGGTTCCTGGTTCGAATCCGGATCAGTGCATAGATGTTTGTAATCGTGTGGTGTAAAGGCGGCTGGTGTACCTTACATCTGTCGTGGCCGAAAGTCCTCACGTTGGATTGTTGTGGAACTTTGAAGAGTGGGGTGCTAGCTCAGGTATTGCCTCGTCATCTGACCGTGGTTCAAAATGACGTGGTGTTGTCCTTGAATTTTTCCCTTAGGGGATTGATACCGGACCGTCATTAATAGCCCGTTGTGTTGCTCTAGTACGACGTTAATTAAAACTACCTTACCTGAAGACTGTGTCATTTTCGATATGTTGGAATAACAGGGGTAATGTAACCATCGGGGGTCAAGCCTCCCACATCTGCAAGCCGGTCTTTTTTGTAGAGGAAGTATAATAGCGTGAGCAATGGTTACTGGATCATACGACCAAAACAAGTAGTAACGTGACTCTTAGACTGCTTTAGTCTGATAGATGGAAACTAGCATTTATCATTTGATAAGTCAATATGACGTGATAAGACGACCATCCATTGATTCATCATCCGATTGGTCGGCGCGTCGTAGTGGTTGACTTTGCCGATTTCACCATTTTTGTCGCCATTCTAGAAATGCACGTTTACACGTCTATCCAGTCATATGTGGTTATATCGCCAAACGAGTCTACAGGTTGCCAAATCGGTCAACCAATGAAGTTTATCAAAGTGCAGTCACGTTATTACTAGTCGACATGTTGGTCACACTTTTTGAAGCTATTCTCAATAGCAATGCTCAATATAATGTACACCAGGTTCCATGTGCAAGACGGTGTTTGGTTGAATTTGTTAGAATAGTGCAGATAAAAACTATTTCGTAAGAATAAACCGAATGAATTTCTGAAGAGAGTATCCGAGTCTCCATATTTCTAAACAAAGTACTTAAAAGGGTTTTGTTTATAGTCTGGTGAACACGAATAAAGTCTAATGCAGCAATCTAAAATTGTCGCTCCCAGAGTTATTAACAAAGCTTGAACAACTCTAGACCACGAGTCGTAAAACTTTAGCAGCCAACCAAGAGTTATGGCCGCCTGGAATGAAATGATTACCGAACATGTGTTTCATAATACTAAATACAGTTTGTGAAGACTAAGTTATTTGAAAAGATCCATTTCATTTATTCCCAATTCAAAAGGCCGACCAACCGGTATAGTGGTTAAGGTGTTAGCCTCTAGATCGGAAGGTTCCTGGTTCGAATCCGGGTACGGGCATGGATGTTTGTAAGCGTATGGTGTAGAGGCGGCTGGTGCACCTTAAATCTGTCGTGGCCGAAAGTCCTCACGTTGGGTTGGCGTGGAAGTTTGGAGAGTGGGGTGCCAGCTCAGGTGTTGCTTCGTCATCTGACCGTGGTTCAAAATTACGAGGTGTTGTCCTCGGATCTTTCCCTCAAGGGACTGATCCCGGACCGTCGTCAATAGCCCGTTGTGTTGCTCTAGTACGACGTTAACTAAAAATTACCTTACCTACCCAATTCAAAAGCAATTTTTAAACGATTGAACGATTCCAGAAGTAGATTATTGCTTATTTAAAGGTATTCTTAACTCTTCGATGTAGGTAGGTGGATAGTTATAATGAACGTCAAACTGAAGCAACGCAATAGGCTATTATCGACGGTCGGGGTAGTTGGTAAATAGGTAATTCTTTTATTAACACCGCACTAGAGAAACACAACGGGCTATTGATGACGGTCTGGGGTCATTCCCCAAGGAAAAGAACCGAGGACAACACCACGTAATTTCGAACCACGGTCAGATGACGAGGCAACACCTGAGCTGGCACCCCACTCTTCAAACTTCCACACCAACCCAACGTGAGGACTTTCGGCTACGACAGATTTAAGGTGCGCCTGCCGCCTCTACACCATACGATTACAAACATCCATGCCCGGACCCGGATTCGAACCAGGAACCTTCGATCTTGAGGCTAACACCTTAACCACTCACTATACCTGTTGGTCGGCCACATCGATGTAGGATATTCATAAATAGTTTTTCTAGAGTAGATGTTAGACATAGGAATGGTATGGTATTTTTAATTAACGTCACACTGGAGCAACACAACTTGTTTTTTGTGACGAAGCGGGTAATGGTAATTTCTAGTTAACGTCGTACTAGAGCAACACAACGGGCTATTGACGACGGTCCGGGATTAGTCCCTCAAGGGAAAGATCCGACGACAACACCTCGTAATTTTGAACCACGGTCAGATGACGAAGCAACACCTGAGCTGGCACCCCACTCTCCAAACTTCCACGCCAACCCAACGTTAGACAAAGGAAAGTATCATTTTAGAATTTCCTTTTGACAGATAAATGCATGCGCGCTTCCTCAAGAGTAGTTAAAATGAAGGCATTCTGCATCTGGTGGTCTTATATCATATTGTGTACATACGTGGCATGGTAAAGAGTTTTGCCACGGTATTCCCTTTGGAAGATTAACGGATTAGCAGCCAACGGTCGCGATTTCGAATCCAACCAAAGACAGTCGTGTACAGAGGGGGCAAGTGCACGTCTAATCTGTCATGGCCTAAAATGTCCTCACTTTGGCGTGGTGTGGAAGTTTGGAGAGTGGTCTGCAAGCTCAGTTGTGACTTCATCATCTCACCGCGGTTAAAATTACGTTCTGCTCGGATCTTTCCGTACGAGTTTGATCCTGTACTGTAGCCAATAGTCCTTTGTGTTGCTTCCAGTGCGACGTTAATTAAAAACCTATCTACCAGCCAATGGTAATGGTAATGGTAATTTTAGTTAACGTCGTACTAGAGCAACACAACGGGCTATTGACGACGGTCCGGAATCAGTCCCTTAAGGGAAAGATCCGAGGACAACAACACCTCGTAATTTTGAACCACGGTCAGATGACGAAGCAACACCTGAGCTGGCACCCTACTCTCCAAACTTCCACGCCAACCCAACGTGAGGACTTTCGTCCACGACAGATTTAAGGTGCACCAGCCGCCTCTACACCATACGTTTACAAACATCCATGCCCGGACCCGGATTTGAATAAGGAACCTTCCGATCTAGAGGCTAACACTTTAACCACTATACCGGTTGGTCGGCCAGCAGCCAATGAGAAGGAATTTAATTATTCTCCATTTGGGGATATTGACACGTCTAATTTTGAAATACAATTGCTGGACTTGACAAACGAAGATTTATGGAGCTCCAAATTTGTACGCCTTGTTGATGAAATAGATTGGTAATTGGTAATTTTTTTAGTTAACGTCGTACTAGAGCTACACATCGGGCTATTGACGACGGTCCGGGATCAGTCCCTTAAGGGAAAGATCCGAGGACAACACCTCGTAATTTTGAACCACGTTGATGAAATAGAAGATCTGGAAGAATAGAAATGCTCAGGTGTGACCTCGTCATCTGGCAGTGGTTCAAAATAACGTTGTGCTGTTTTCGGATCTTTCCCCTCGGGTTTGATCCATCATGATTGCCTTTAGTCCATTGCTCCAGTGCGACGGCATTTAAAAACCCACTTACCACTAACTACACAGAGCCGCGGTAACCGCTTGGAAGAGGAACGGATTTAGCAATCAGAGGGTTATGAGTTCGAAACGAGGTCCGTCCAAAGAAGTCGGAAACGGATGTACGGGGTCTTCTTCAAGTTAAGTTTGTCATGGTCTTGTGATATCGGGAAATACTCTGACAGGAGAAAGAAAACAATCATCGGAATTTCGGAATGCCGAATGTATTCTGATTGGTTGTACTTTTGCGCCAGCTGCTTTTCTTGTGTCGCGCGCCTTAGGACATGAGAAGAGCAGATGAAAATAGAAGCGTCCTCTGCAGATGGTGTTCTTCCAGAGTGATCTCTGATTGGTCTTTGACTTTTGCCGTTAGACGATTTTAAAACCTTTGGCACAGGCCGTTGGGAAGACGACAGAGAGAGAGAAAGAGAGAGAGAGAGAAGGTGAGGTCGTTCCCCCTCACTGGCCCATGATATACATACTTTGATGTATGGGAATATGTTAAAGCGATTATGTAAATATATTCTTGCTCTTGGATAAATATACGCAATAATATAAGTAATATAATAAGAACGTAATTATATTCGCTGTTGGTTGTGTTCTCTTTGTGTACGATTCGTACAGTTTTCATGCTACCGTTTTAGATGCGACGACACGACAACCTCAAATGTCGTCACGTTGGCGGGTTGTGAAAGTTTATAGAGTAGGGTGCCATCTTGAATGTGACCACGTAATCTGATCGTGGTGCAAAATTACATGGTATTATCCTCGGGTCTTTCCGTTCGGATTTGATCCTGGACCGTCACCAACCGTTGTGTTGCCCCAGTTCGACGTTAATTAACTATCTACCCCAAATCATTGCGATTCGCATTTCGACGTGTTGATACATCGAGTCATATATTTGACTCGACGCTCGACTTGGTGATGCCAACTCCCATCACTGCGGATAAGAGCCACAGTCAGGGTGAGAGCCGAAACCGGAACCTCAACCACGATGCGGAAGAGAGTTCTGCCAATTACCGTCCTTCCCAGTCCGCTACCTACGCACCTAACAGTAGCTGAAGGGCTCAGTCGATGTCCATTAACTCGGTCATGTCTGAGGAACGCACCACGAGGATTCAGGAATGGCGAGTCCGGGCTTTTCCTCGCCTTGCCGACTCATCTGCACGTGGACGACGATCTCTGGAGCCTCGACGGCACCTGTTGAATCAAGATTTCGGGTTGTCAAGAGGATGGTTATGGTGGTACGGGTTTTATTTATGGTGGAACGTAGTTGGAATAATAATTAAAAATGATCAAGGAGCGGTTGTTGGAGTTTTGTTATGTTACAAAATGGCTTGATGTACCTAGTGTTGACAGAACTTGGGAGGTCCAGTAAGGACAATGGGGATTTGGTTGTGGATACGACATGTAATAAAGGAGCTGATGCACGTTAAATTCGTCGTCGCCTCAAATTGTTATGGTGCTAAAGATTTTATTTATGGTGGGACATGGTTGGAATAATAGTTAAAAATGATCAAGGAGCGGTTGCTCGAGTTTTGTTGTGTCACAGAATGGCTTGATGTACCTGTGTTAAGAGAGCTTGGGAGGTCCAGTAAGGACAATGGGGATTTGGTTGTGGACACGCCGTGTACTAAAGGAGCTGATGCACGTTAAATTAGTCGTCGCCTCAAATTGTTATGGTGCTAAAGATTTTATCTATGGTGGGACGTGGTTGGAATAATAATTAAAAATGATCAAGGAGCGGTTGCTGGAGTTTTGTTGTGTCACATAATGGCTTGATGTACCTGTGTTAAGAGAGCTTGGGAGGTCCAGTAAGGACAATAGGAATTTGGTTGTGGATACGACGTGTACTAAAGGAGCTGATGTACATTAAATTCGTCGTCGCCTCAAATTGTTATTGTGCTAAAGATTTTATCTATGGTGGGACGTGGTTGGAATAATAATTAAAAATGATCAAGGAGCGGTTGCTGGAGTTTTGTTGTGTCACAGAATGGCTTGATGTACCTGTGTTAAGAGAGCTTGGGAGGACCAGTAAGGACAATAGGGATTTGGTTGTGGATACGCCGTGTACTAAAGGAACTGATGCACGTTAAATTCGTCGTCGCCTCAAATGGTTATGGTGCTACGGATTGTATTTATGGTGAGAGACGTAGTTGGAATAATAATGAAAAATGATCAAGGAGCGGTTGCTGGAGTTTTGTTGTGTTAGGGAATGGCTTGATGTATAGCGTTGAGAGAACTTGGGTTGTCTAAAACGGACAATGGAGATTTTGTTGTTGATACACAGTGTACAAAAGAGGCTGGTGCAGGTTAAATTCATCGTCGACTTAAATACCGTCATGTTTGCGTGATGTGGAAGTTTGGAGAGTGGGGTGTCAGTTCAGGTGTGACCTCGTCATCTGGCCATGGTTCAAAATTACGTGGCGTTGTCCTCGGATCTTTACTTTCGGGTGTTGATCACGGACCGTTGCCAATAGCCCGTTGTATTGCTCCAATATGACGGTAATTAAATACCTACCTATCTTTCTTGATGACAAAAGAGCAGATTTGTACTGACGAAACTGCAACGTGACTACAAATGTTCAAATTGGATTAATATGCATGGTTCAAATGTGCAGTTTGATATAAAATAGCATATTTGTATTCCAAATTCAAAAGACTAAGTTACATGAGACAACCATCTGGTCATATCACGAAAGGATAAGAACATAAAATTCGTTTTCTTAGTAAAACAATTTCTTGCAAAGAGAAGAAAATTTTGAGTTAGGTTTTGTTTTAAAAAATTGGAATTTATTAATTAAAATGGGGCAATTGCCATTTATAAATTTAAAACTGTTGTTCTAATTTTCTATATGGATAATATTGTTATATATTTGGAAAATCTAAAAATTTAATTATTGATGAAACTGTTAATTTGATTAAATGTAAATTTGATGCAACAGAACTTGAAAAACTAAGTAGTTATTACCATGTAAATTTTGATTACATTAATAATACTGGTATTAATGACGTCAAAAGGCCTATATTTGAAGATCAATGCCTATATTTAAAGAATTACCGAAATCATTTGTGCCAATTATTTTTAAAGTAAGTTATATTTTACCTGATAAAATGTTCCCGAAAGTGAAATTAAGGAAACTTTTCAATGATCCTTATCCAGACAAGATATTAGTTATTCTATCAATTTAATATCTCAATTTAGCAATGATTTTTACTTTACGGTTCTGTAAAATTTGTTATAGATTAAAATGTATTATATGGTTGCGTTTTTTAAATTATGTTAAGCATTAAATATGGAAGAAAATAAGGAGTATTTTCGACCTATTATGCTGTTTTATTTCAGAAAATGCAAGAATGCTTCGCTGACGCGAAAGAAGATACACTACCCTATAATAATGGACCGGACAGCAAAATGTGATGGTCTAAGTGAAATAATAGGGTGATGTCCATCACGTGCTGAAATTACACTAACGACCCTTCTGGGCATACTTTCAACAAGGTTTTGATACACAGCTATGGGTATTTGTGTCCAGTCCTGTTGCAAGAATGTCGCCAGCTCAGCTGTAGATTTCGAACGTGGTTCCCTGGTCCGTAAGTGTCGCTCTAACTCGTCCCACAAATGTTCTATGGGATTTAGATCGGGACTATGAGCAGGCCAGGGAAGACGTTTCACATCCATATCTTGATACCTCTGCTTGACAGAGGCTGAAACATGACACGGAGCGTTGTCGTCTGGGAAGTAACATTCGTTCATTCCATGAAATTGCCAGAGCGTAGGAAGAACCTAATGGTCCAAACTGTTCAAGTATGCGTCGGCGTTCAATTGACCAGGAACAACATGTAAATGTCCCAGGCCTTACCATGAAAAAAAAACCTAAGGAGTCAGATTTTATGCAAATCCCCTGGCGTCAGCTCCATTATTGTAGGGGAGTGTAGCTGTTGTGCAGGAAAAGGGTGCCGCTGACGTTCAAAATAATTTTGTATCCATTTTTTTTTTGCCAAAAAATAGGATAAACTTTTGCATTTACGCAATATATTTTTAAAAAAATTTAAGTAATTACGGATAAATTTATCTATTTGTAATTTTCATGGGCATTCTGTTGCTGATTGTGGATGCCATTTAATGCTTTTAAAAAGTGGTAATTAAAAATATTTAAGTAAAAATATCCCATTTACATAACAATCCGGCAAGCATAAACCTGTCGTTTTTTCATGCAGAGACTGAATTTGTAGTTCTATGTGAGTGTCAAAAAATTAATATGTTTACCAGAGCGATAGAGGAGCTGAATGTAATTCACAATAGCCATCATCCTTAATCAATTTTCTCACGATCAAGCGGCCATTTGTTCTTCCAATAATACTATGCTCTCTGGTAGCTCAGTTGGAAGAGTAACGGATTACCAGCCGAAAGTTTTCTGACTCAAAACTATGTTCAAACAAATATTGTCGTGTACGTGGGGGCTAGCGCACATTAAATCTGTCGTGACATTCAATGTCCTCAAGTTGGCGTTATGTGTATGTTTGGAGAGTGGGGTACCAGCTCAGGTGGGACCTCGTCATCTGACTCAAAATTACTTGGTGTTGTCATCGGATCTGTCATCGGGTTTGATCCCGTACCGTCGGCAATAACCCGTTGCGTTACTCCAGTGCGACATTAATTAATACCTACTGTAACACTCTAAAGGTGGCTTCTCTGTTCAAGCCGACATAAAGCGGACATATTCAAGAATTCCTTAATTGGAGAACATAGAACTCTCTTCAAGTGATCAACTGTTCATTATTAACCCTAGATGTACTATTACAGCACTCCATTTGACAGTTCATCGGTCATAAAGCTATGGACACTTGAAATAAACCCTCTTCATCTGACGTTACACTGACATTACGATGTCCTAAATCTCGAGCCCCTTGAGAACACTCAAAATTACATGCAGTTTACAGTCGAAAGGAATAAAAAAGAAGCTGAAAATTGCCAGACAGACCATTGATACCTGAGAGTGAGGGCACGCTCGCTAAACCTCTGCCGAACCCTTCTTGTCCCAAAATATCTGTAAATTTGCTGTACATATATGTAAAGCTATAGGATGTTAGAATAAATGTTGTAGTGGGTGAAACCAATAGATCTTGTTTTTTTACGCTACCATTTCTTACTGCTATCACTCTATTTCATCCGGTACACTACCTATGGAACAACCCAAAACCATGTAAGCATCATGCTCTGCCTGTGGGCATAAAAATAATCAGTCACTTGTGTAAAAGGCTCTACCAGCTGTATGAAACTCAATGCAAAAATATTATCATTACTGCTTACGCTAATGCGTAGTCTTCTCTATATATAAACATAGAAAGCAATAAAATTGGGAGAAAAATCCTGTAATGTCTATGTTAGAAAATAAGGTATGTAATAAAGGTTCTCCAAGAAATCGCATTCTTCTTACAATCAACATCATTGTTAAAGTATGCTCAGTTAAAAGTTCTGAAGATCCCGGAATTCGTTTTGCAAATTACACGTCGTGCGTTTAATACCAATACTTCTACCAATCGTCTACGAAAAGTAGAACATGGTCGTGAGGTTAAGATCAAATTGAATGAGAAAACCTCATAGGTTCAAAAGAAATCCCATGCATCTTAATAGAATCTAATTAGGTTTACTAATCCATCATGTGAGTAGCACATTGCTAAACAACAGTCGTGCTGTTAGTTTAACAGAGGTAATTGTTTAAAAAGCTTCGGTGAGATGATATATTACATTTTTTATTTGATTTTAACCCAGAACTTAAAATTTCCACTTCTGTTCAAATAGATAGGGCCTAGGTTATAAAAAAAAGTCATGGATACTTTTCAAGTCTTCCATCATCTTGAAAGCTTTTCCAAGAACTGAATGGAATTGAAGCTAGGACGGTAAACTAGCTGTATGAATTGTTAACAACCTGGAAGAAAGTTTCTGGGAAAAGCAGAACGTTCTTGAGGGAATGATGCCCACTTTAACAGCAATAAAAAATTTAAAATGAAATAAAACAAATTAAAAAAACAACTTGAGTTTCTTGTTTTATGGTCTAACAAATAACAAATTGCTCAACTGGAAAGGACGGAAGCATTATTTTTCTATTTGACGAAGATAGCTTTGGGATTGAAGAGGTAAGCTCGCTTTAAAATTAATGTTTCGAATTTTGCCTTTTATTGTTATTTTGAGGCGTATTTATTTCGATGTCTATTTCTTTTATTAAAGCACATTATTAAAAATTTTAGTATTTGAGTCTTTAAAACCCTTTTTATAGTCTGTTTGCATCTATGTTATCTGTCTATAAAGACTTTCAGTTTTAAACTGCAGAGTTTAAACTTAATTACGCATATTTGTGTTTTAAACAATTTACAGTCATAGTCTAATTTAAAGAGAACATATTTTACTCATTTTTAAATAACTTTCAGCTTAAAATATTCCATTTAAATAATAAGGTCGTAGTGTAATTATTATTACCTGGGTAACGTAGTAATAAGCCACAATTAATGTTCTATAACGAAAAAATGTTTACAAATTTTTAAGAGGATCAAAGGAATTCCTGGTTGTTTGAAAAGTGCTTAATATGTTTTTAAGATATAATTCAACCAGCTTATTAGTTTAAGTACTTATAGGAAAAATAGCTTTTTAATTTGAGAAAGTGAAAATCATGTTTATGAATCTATATATAAATTATACATTGAAGGCAATAAAATTGGGAGAAAAATCTTGTAATGTCTTTGTTAGAAAATAAGGTATAAAAGTTCAAAAAGAGATCGCATTCGTCTTGCAATCACCATCATTGTTAAAGTATGCTGAGTTAAAAGTTTTCTGAATATCCCGGAATTCGTTTTGAAAATTACTCGTCGTGTGTTTAATAATATAAATATTCTGAAACGTTGGGATACCATTTAAATAATAGGGCCGTAGCGTAATTAATATTATCTGGGTAAGGTAGTAATAAGCCACAAAATTATGTTCCATAACGAAAAAATGTTTACAGCTATTTAAAAGGATCAAAGGAATTCCTGGTTGTTTAAAAGTGCTCAATAGGTTTTTAACATCTAATTCAACCAGCCTACTGGTTTAAGTTCTTATAAGAAAATTAGCTTTTTAATTTGAGAAAGAGTTAAAAATGTTTATGAATGATTCTACGATTAGTCAATTAAATCATATTAAAGTTAAAAGACGTGGGTATACGTCGTTTTGCTGTTATTTTTTTTCTACACCAGGGCAAAAATTTGAACTTCGGCTTAACCCACTAAATGAATTCAACGAGATATATCGTTCAACAAGGTCTAACAAACTTTGCCAATGACGAGATATCTCGTTAACTAGATATTGTTAATTTTTCTATGATGACTAGATCAAGATCTAGTCAGTTTTTTCTAATGACGAGATATCTCGACCATCAAGATCAGGTCACATAGTCTAGACAATCATCACGAGATTGAATTAAGTACCAAAGAGACAGAATTAGGTACTTAGAGAATACTTGTTTGAAAAAAGTAATTTTATTGGTTTAAGTTGTAGTTCCCATAGAGTGGTTCGCGGACTCCTAGGGGTCCGCGACAAGGTTTCAGGTAGTCCGTGGAAAACATGCAATATTTCACTTGCCGTAATAGAGAACCCTTTTAGGAAAATAAAGTATTCCATTATTTTCTCCTATTCTTGTATATTTTAAAATTTAAATTTTAGAATCTAAAACAATTAAAAGCCTACAGAGTTTATGGTTTTGAAATAGACTATTGGAGTTATCAGACATTAAACCAAGCATTACATAAACTAAATATTTTCTAGATGTAAAAAAAATTTCCTTTATTTTGAACAGTTTAAAAAAAGTTTACCAAAATGAGGTTTTTCTCTATAATAACCCTAAACGATATGTTGTATTTTAGATGTGTGAAAAACGGCTTATTTCGTGAAAGCATTCTACTCAATGTAACTCAAAATTACATAATTTGTTTGTCAAGGAAATGAAAAATGTGATATTGTGTATTTGGAATGAAAGACAAGTATTGGATCATAAAATACCTTTATTTTATCGTAAATTCAATGAAGCAAAGACAGTCATAAAGTATTAGTTACATAAAAAAGTATGTCTTAATTGATAGATTAAAACATACTTCCTTTTAATATAAATTACTATTTTATTTTGATAGTTAAAATTATTATCAATAATTGAAATGGTTTCACACAGATATTTCAAACTTTCCATCATTATAACTGCCAAAGTAAAATTAATGAAGCTAGAGTACAAGATAAGATTAAAATGAAAAACAATGACAAAAATATATATGTGTGTTTAAATTTATGAATATTTTAACTTCGTAAGTTCATACATACCCATTCCTTTCTTTTGGTAGGAATTAATAACTTTTATGTGGGCACGAATTTTAAATTTAACTAAACAATAATGACTTAACTAAATAGCCATTGAACTCCACTCTACAGTAAAAAGCAATATATTGCACAGGTTATCACTGTTCACACAATAAAGAACTGAGATACAAAAATACTTCCAGGTTCAAAAACACCATTAGGCTTTGATGGAAAACAATATTGGATTTTTGTATTTTTGAATATTTATGTATTTGATAATGGCATCATATATAACTTTAAATAAACATCTTACAATGAATCAAATTTTTAAACATCGTTTATTTTTCTATAACGTTGATAATTATTTCTTTACCATTCCATAATATTTTTATTCCGTAATGCTTTCTCTTTAACAGATAAATCTTTAAATTTTCTTCCTGAATATTAGCTATTTCTACGTGACAATATGATACAATGTTTACAGTTGAAATCTGAAAAAGAATTCGTTTTTAGGAGGTAATAATACACTCTCGACTATCTATCGTTTGAAGTTTGTTCAGAGAGCGATTCGAAGATTTTATTTTACATAATACATGGATATTACCTGATATCCATAAGCCTCCAAGGTGCAATCTAACCTTACTCTTGGTGGTTACATTATCGTTTGGTAAAACATACAATCTTCCATACCAGCACGGTGTTCACTTATCTAAAATTACTCTGTAATCTTAATCGAAATTTTATGTGACTCATTATAAAAAATAAAGAATCCGGGCTCATCTATATTTAGCACCGAACTCTGAAATAATACACAAAGAACTTGTTGTGTGTGAGTGGAATTCCCAGCGGAAGTTTTCACCCTTGCTACAGAAAGAGACTTTGTTTTTTGCTTTTAATCTCTAAAACGGTCATACTGTCACATAGTTCAAATTTCCACCTCTGATTTATAGCCCAGGTGTGTTTTTTTCCCTGCCTGGTGCAACAATGATCGCGAGAAAAGACAGAAACCTGTTGATGGGGAGGTGGTGTTACATAACAGTTCTTATCACCCGCTACCTATTTTATTCTTTCTTCACCTCTGTAAAGGTGTGTGACTGACATTCTGCGAAGAAAACAAAGGCCAAGGAACGAGAGGAGAAGTCTTAAAGAAAATATTTCTCAGACTGATTACCGTCCTCAAGAATCTTCAGTTCGCACAGTGTCAATAGATTTAAAAGGGAAGGGAAATGGTCTGTCACGTATGTCTTTTCTAAGCGGGCTAATTAGATTTTCCGCTATGGCGTAAGAAACATTCGGAAGTTGTGATAACAGTTCGGTTCGCAACGTTTTCCTTTTTTAAGCTTTAAAAATAACGATTCGGGAATCATCTGGTTCAAGGTTTTGTAAAGAATGATTTCCTTTTCAAAGTCTTCCTCTGTTTCATAACTCTCAGCCATAATAATAACTATAGAAGAAATGGGCCTTCAAAGGTTTAATCTTTAAAAATAACGATTCGGAACTCATGGATTTATAGGACCCATGAAGAGGGACTCCCTTTCAAAATCTTCATCTATTTCAAAATCTTATCTGTGAAAGAAATGAGCTGTCAAAAGAAATATATTTGGTCAATAATATCAAAAAGGATACATTTTATGGCATAATTTGAAATCTTAACTTACGTTCTACGTTTAGGTTCCAAGTTCGTAGTATCTTTGAATATGAGGATGTCTTGAAGGCATTAAATAACGCTTTTATGTCATTAAAAATATACATTAATAATGTGTGAATTGAATGCTTGCTACGGAATTGAATGTTTTAACTTAAAACTGCTGACAACATTCAATTTAGGAATCCTTTTAGCGGAAAAAGGAATAAAATTTAAAAATTCTATATTTTATGTTTCATTCACTCTCCTATTCATTTTAAACATTCTATATGTTTGCTACGTATTATTTAATGAAGATAAGGTATTCATTCTTGACGATATTCTGTATATGAATTTTTTGAATGGAAAATGGTATAAAATTTGTTTTATTGTTTGTACTATTTCATTAATTATATTCTATTTATTCTAAACATTTTATGTTTGTTACATATTTTCGAATGAAGATAAGGTATTCAGCAAGTATTTATAAAGTTCCCTACGATGTAATTAGCTACAGGTTAATTGGCTAATCAAATAATTTGTTCATAAAATGTAAAACGTTTGAATAGTACTTTTCAATTGATCAATTTATTTGATTTATATTACAGCTTGATATTCAAGTCCGGCGTATTGACACCAATTTCACGATGTCTTTTATAAACCATCAAAGCAATATACATAAAATAAACATTAGAAATACCAATAAGAATAGAAGAATCTCAAATTTTCTTTAAGAGATGGTTCTAAAAATATTCTCTCATGCAATCGAATAAGATATGCTCCAAAATCAAATGTAAATAAGACACTTGGAGTCAGTGTGGTGAAAATTATTCAAGTAGTCCTAAGTTACAATGCGACCTGTTCTGGCTTTTACAGAAAAAAATTATTTGACTTAAGTTCTATGGACATCATTGATGAGTTCTTATTACATGTTATTTCACTTTGTAGTTTTAATTTATTTTATTTAGTTTCTAAGGGATATTTTCTTTTTTGACAATCAAAACTGACACATTATACAGTAAGCTATTGAAGTTCTAGTAAAAACTGAATAGTAAGGGCGTATTCTAAAGCATGTGAAGATAAACTGGGTAAAAAGTCAAAGATTTGCATGAACTCATGAGCAATTAATTTTTCTCTTTAAGTGTAAATACTATATTTACAGCACCGGTTCACCAACTGAAAAAAAAAATAATACAGTCAGCATTTATACATTCAGTATTGCAGATAAATGTTAGATAATCGTTATTACCTTTTAACTTCATTAGTAAGTTAAAAGCTTGTTGTTTCCAGGATGCCTTGAATACCATTCTCCTGATGAATGACGTACATCTCATTTGTAAAACCTGGAAAACGTATGACTAAATTAAGTGTTTGCTTTAAAATATACTATTAAATATTAAGAAAAACATAATAAACATTAAGAACTGAAATTAGAACAAAATGAGTCAATATTCACTTAATGAAATGTAAAAGTATTCTTTGATTTTGTCTTGATCAAATCTAAAATAATTATCATAACCTCCGGGAAAACCACGTTTAAATCCAAAAAATTGTTCTACTAGGGTAAGTAAATGTTCCCTTCACTATAGAAAAGTATGAATTGTACTTATTTGAGATATTTGTAGAATGATTCATACTGAATATAAAGAATAAAAAGTATCTTTAAAACAGAATAGTGATTTATGTTCATCAAGAAAAGTTTTTAGAAAAATCAATTTTAGGTTACATTTTCACGCATACTTTTAAACTAAAAAGTATGTTGAAAAGTTGTAAAAACAGTTAATTGTTTAGTTACTGACAACATGCTATTAAACTTACGACAAATTATATATTATTCTGTTCTTTATAAAGTCTTATATTTTCCCCTGCATATTAATTGGGTTACTTCTCGTCCGTAGGATTTTATACAGTTGCTTTTTCAAATTTAAGAACGTCCATAGACTACCTTTAACATTAAAATCTTAGGAAAATGAGTTAATTAGAAAACATTTGCATTAAGCAATTGTCCGATTTTGCATCCGAAAACCTTACACCGGGTCGATGGCAATACATACTCGCATCAGGTTTCTAAGAAGCAACTAACTAATAAGCAACGATAATATGATCGAAAGTTTTATGTGAAGCTCAGTATGTGTGTCATGGAAAATTCTAACTCCTTTGAGCATGAAGCCTACTTTATAAATTTCTTTTGTCACCGATTCGAACAACGTAAATCAGGTCCTAAGAGAAACTCTAACGTTGAGTAAAATTTATGATACGATTTAAAGCTAAAAGAAAGGCTTATTTCTGACGTGAATACGCTTTAAAATCAGACCAGTTCGGAATGTTGAGCGTTACGAAATAAATGAGTATCAAGTTCGATCTAATCATTTCTATATCATCATTTGTTTACGTATGGGTGCCTACGCCTTTTCCCTTCACTATACTGAACTAGATTAATCGTCGAATCGTTTATAGACATGGTTAAAGCTTTCTCTTGTTAAGAAGCGAGCTCTCTTCTTAAGAAGCAGACTGGTTGAACCACCTTCAAAACTCTTGATGGAACAAATTCGAACGAGCCTTGAGAACTCGACAAGCCTTCTTCTCCGGTCGTGCCTGTCACCAGACCTTCCATCTTTTATTATTTTTTTATCCGTCGCTTTTTCAATTTACATCGACTCTCCCGGTGGTTTTACGAAAGGCTTGTGCCTCCATTTGATAAATGAACGCCATAAAATTGCTGGAATGTCGCCCGGAGAAAAACTTCATTTGCATGCTAAAGGAGGCACGGAATGCAGGTGAGACGATTTATGGCGAGGATATAATTGCTGCTACGCTAATTTCTGTCCTCGTGCGCGGAGGGAGCAAGTGGTTGAGAGTTCCAGGGTACAATTCGGAACATCTCTATGACTAGGAGATACGAGAGGGCGCTGTTTTATTTATGTGGAAATTCCGTGACGGACCTGTGCTTGTGTTCAGAGCAATGAGCGTTACTACGATTCAGAAGAAGCGAATGGCGGTTTCCGCTCAGATAACTAAAAAGTCGTAGCGAGAAAGGTTTTTAACCCACCAAGTTCGATGAGGTATCTCGTTCATCACGATCTACCAATTTTGCTAATGACGACATATCTCGCCATCAAGATAATTATTTTTATCGAACGAAAGCAAACCCCTCGTGCACCACAGAAGTACAGCACGGGGCTTGTAGAAGTTAGTTGATTAATCAAAGAAACAATGGAATATGAAATTGAACTAATATTAAGATTTGATGAATGGATACAGCTGCAGTCTACGTTTATAGCGGTGGCAACGGCCTTGGCGATTTTTTTGGAGCGCTTCTAAAGTTGTCAAGGGAAGAAATATTTCAAAAATATTTTTTTTTCACAAATATTTTTCTTTTTACAACGGTAAATGAAAGGGTCAAAATACAATTGAGAACGTTTTGAAAATATATTTTTGAAAAACGTCCACAAAAAATAATAAGAGCTTAAACTGAAATTTTTTACAAAAGAAACTAATTAGTTTTAACGGAATGTAAGAAATAATACAACCAGATAAGTCAGAACTGCAGCTTGAAAAAAAATTATAATAAAAGAAAATTCCTCAACTGTCGAAAAACCATTAAATGAACCAATGAAATCAAGGAACAAAATTTTAAAGGACCAATGCAATCAAAGGATATTTTAAAATTAAAATAACCAATGGAATCAAAGAAAAAATTTCAAACGTACCAATGAAATCAAACGACTTTTGACGGAATTTGAACGGATTTTGAAAGAACTTTCAAGAATAATCAAAATAAAAATAAAAAACTTTACGTTTGACGAGGTTACCATGAAAACCGCAATAACCGTAAATATAGATGGGTTGCCTTATCCTACCATAACTCGCTAGAGCGAGATCTGGTCTGCTGTCTTCTAATGACGAGATTTTGATGGACAATATATCTCGTTCATCAAGACCTTGTCAATTGTGCTAATGACGAGTTACCTTATCGAGGCAACCATCACGAGGGTTAATAATTTATTTTTGAAAGAAACCGGTTGAGCTACAGGGAGAACAAACTATTATCGATAGATTAAAATGTAGGATTGCCAATTGGAATTTGATGAGTTTGGTTGTTGCTTATTGCATGTCGAAAATAGAAACTGTTCATTTTGCCAAAACAAATCCTTTCAAAATTCAAAACTTGTCTTGCACAATCGAGTTTATTGTTAGTTTTAGAAAACTTTTAACAGTACTGTCACTTCAAAGAAATGAGGTATATGCAAGGAGAGTAGGATTTCTAAGAGGGAAATTATTAAAAATAATAGAAATTGAAGTACCATTTTAAAGAATAATAAATTAAGTATAATTTAGAAGAATCGTAAATAAAGTGACATTTTTAAAACAATCAAGAATCATTTAAAAGAATTGAATATGAAGTATAATTTACAGAATCGGAAATGAATATCATATAAAAGAATTAAAGATTATGTATCATCTAAAAGAATCGAAAATAAAGCATCATTTAAGAGAAATAAAATAGAGAATCATTCAAAAGAATCGAAAATGAAGTATTATTTAAATGAAAAAATCAAGAATTATTGAATCGAAGATGAAGTATCATTTACAAGAATCGAAGAAAAAGTATAATTCAAAAGAATCGAAAAAAAAGTATTATTTCAAAGAATCGAAAAAAAGTATTATTTCAAGCAATCGAAAAAAAGTAATATTTCAAAGAATCAAAAATAAAAAGTATCATTTAAAAGAAAAAATCAAGAATTATTGAATCGAAGATGAAGTATCATTTACAAGAATCGAAGAAAAAGTATAATTCAAAAGAATCGAAAAAAAGTATTATTTCAAAGAATCGAAAAAAAGTATTATTTCAAGCAATCGAAAAAAAGTAATATTTCAAAGAATCAAAAATAAAAAGTATCATTTAAAAGAATCCAAGTTTAAAGAGCATAAAATAAATTATCCATACCACCAAAAATATCAAAATTGACTGTTTTGAAAAATTTTCATTCCAACTATAACAATTTATACATGATAACGAAATCTATCCGGCAATAATTGTTTTACACGATTACATGATAGATTGTAAAAATTAAAAAAATATCCTTATGCACCTAATCATTTTGGAAAACTAGAAAACACTTGTTCGAGTATGCTTGACGTCTTTATCTTAAAAGTTAATGCCTTTCAAAGCTTCTGGTATTTATCGCAGTTTTGTAATTGAGAAAGATTCACCTTTGAAGTTGAGGAATGATTTTCCATTCAACAAAGCGAACAAATGTCTTAGTATATGAATAGGGCATTTTTCAATTGCTATCAGATGCTTTAAAATTGTATTCACTTAAATTATTTTAAAAGATGTGTTCTCCGTGACAATAATGCGTCATGGTAATCAGCATAGTTGAGAATCCCTGTCGGAAAGAACTCTAATGATAAGATACTTCAATTTCAAAGTAGTGAATTTGTGATCAGATGACATGGACTCTCGTATATGACGAAGTTTGACGAGTGGGGTGCCAGCTCAGATGTTGCCTCGTCATCTGATCGTGGTTTAAAAATGCATGGTGTTGTACACGGACCTTGCCCTTTGGGATTGATCCCGGACAGTCGTCAATAGCCCGTTGTGTTGCTCTAGTACGACGTTAATTAAAATATTAATAAAATATTATACCATATGACGACGTCAGATGACGTGGTCAATATATGAGCTAGCACCCCACACTGCAAATTTTATCCATGCCAACGTGAGCACACATTGAAGGCCCACGAAAGATTTCAAGTGCACCAGCTCCCACGTAAACAACGATCTTGGGTTGGATCTGGTTTCGAACTCGCAACCCTTCTGTTGCTATTTCGCTACTTTCCCAACCCGACTGCAGAGGTCTCGGTTATAAAGAAGAGATAAAAACCTTTAACCATTCATCCTATCTAACAAACAATGTGCTAACTCATAAATACATTTATGGTATTAATGTTTTAAGTTTTGGCATAAAATACACCAGTCGTGTAATTTTTAAAATAAAAGTGCTATCACATGGACTGGTTTGATTTGTATTTTAAATTATATTGATTGCCGTTGGCAACTCATTTAAAAGCTGGAATTAAAAAGAAGGGTCAAAGTTTCTATCACATGATAACCCCATGTTCTTACGAGGAAGCAATGAAGAGTTGTTTTACAACTTGTTTTGCATTTCAAAGTAAAAGTGAAATTAAATATCGTACAAAATTACAACGTTGTTTCCGATGAAGTAAACCAATGAAGAGTTATTTCCACGCAGGAGAGGTTGTATGCATTTTATACGTTTGTCTTTTAACTAGCATTTTAAATTAATAGCCTTCTGTAGATATCACCCTTCATTGTATAGTGTTCGCTTTCAATCGCACAAATGTTCTGTCGTGATTTCATTTTGGCTGTGCATCAACTTACCTATAATTGAAAAATCTGTGACCTGCTCTCTTATGAGGCTCCAAAAACGGCCTTATTTTGCATTTATCATTTTGTAAATCAAGTATTCGTCATTTAGCTAAGTATCACGAGATTCCGTTGGCCAATCAACATCGTAGACGGAAAATAAAGAAATATTTCTATCGGATATTAAAGCCGACCAATCGGTATAGTGGTTAAGGTGTTAACCTCTAGATCGGAAGGTTCCTGGTTCGAATCCGGGTCCGTGCATGGATGTTTGTAAACGTATGGTGTAGAGGCAGCTGGTGCACCTTAAATCTGTCGTGGCCGAAAGTCCTCACGTTGGGTTGGCGTGGAAGTTTGGAGAGTGGGGTGCCAGTTCAGGTGTTGCTTCGTCATCTGACCGTGGTTCAAAATTACGAGGTGTTGTCCTCGGATCTTTCCCTTAAGGGACTGATCCCGGACCGTCGTCAATATCCCGTTGTGTTGCTCTAGTACGACGTTAACTAAAATTACCATTACCTATCGGATATTAAAAAATATATATAATGACTGGCTTCAAATTTGTATTTAAAAATGTATATATTTGTACTGTCGGGTTTTTTGAGGTTTTTATGTAAAGTTAATTGGCGGTGGATGTAGGAAGGTATTTGATTGACGTCACACTGGAGCAACACAACAGGTTGTTGGGACGGAATGGGATCAAACCCAAAGGGAAAGATCCGAGAACACCACCACGTAATTTTGAACCTTGGTCACATGATGAGAACCTGAGCTGGCACCCCGCTCTCCTAACTTCCACACCACGCCTTGTGAGAACAGTTGAGGCCACGACAGATTTAACGTGCATCTGTCTCCTTTGCACACAACGGTCTTTGGTTTGATTCGAACTCGCAACCCCCCGGTTAGTAATCCGTCACTCCTCCAACAGGGTGTAGGTGGCGGAAGGTACTTTCTGTAAGTGTTTCGGAGCCAGTTGGTTTGTTTCTCGAATACGTTTTCAGATCTTCGACAGTGAAAATTACAGACTAAATTCCGAGTTGATTTATGACAGTTGATTGGTCAACACAAATTGCCTTAAATGTCGCCAAAATCGAGATGAACTACGTTTTAAGGTAACACAGAAATAAATCACACGAGAGCATTTGCTAACGAGAAAAAAATCTGCGTCTTCCACCTGGTTTCTTTGTTGAATTCTGTAAATTCCTTTTATATGCATAAAAAAGGGTGATCAATGAGCTTGTGAATCATTAGAAGAAAGTTGTAAAAAGAGCAAAGCTTTGAAAAAGTCCGATTTTACCTGCGACTTTTCTTATGCTGCAATGATACAGTTAATCAAATTATTATAACCAAATCATCAGAGTATAATACTACAGACTTTTAGCTCCGTGGATTTCGAAAC
This sequence comes from Metellina segmentata, assembly GCA_947359465.1. NCBI lineage: Eukaryota > Metazoa > Arthropoda > Arachnida > Araneae > Tetragnathidae > Metellina > Metellina segmentata. The sequence continues at coordinate 121,726,019 of OX375877.1, read as the reverse complement.
CGAAACATCTTCTAAGATATGGCTACCCGAATAAATGACTTTATCACAAACCTAGATACATTTAATTGAATCATCCAAGAAGTCCTAATCATGTACTTGAACAATTTATTTTTTTTACAATTATATAATTATGCTGTTCCTTATACTATTTACTTAACAAAATAACAATCAAGATAGAATGCATTAACGTTTCAAAATTACGAATAGTTCTCCTTGGATCTTTCATTTAGGGTTTCATGCCGGACCGTCATCAGAAACCCCTTGTGTTGCTCCAGTGCGACGTTAATTAAAAAATACCTACCTAAAATATATAAATTAAGGAATCATCTCTTGTATTCCCCCTTGTAAAGACTATAAACTTAGTTTAAGTCCAATAAAATGTTAAAAAAGGGAAAAGATAGATATAATACATTGTTTAAACATGTATGGTAAAATCGCTATTCTAATGATTGTTAAAGTCTTGAAAGCTTGTTTATATATAAACGTGATTTCTTTCTTAGTTTGCTTTGAAAGGGTATACGAGAGAATTATTTCTTAGTTAATTTTTTACTGTCATATTTTTGATTAATAATACACCTCATTTGATTGGTTGATTCTAGAATAGAAGCTAAAGCATTGCGTCCTTCAAAAGATAATGCTGTGGTCAAATCGGATACCTTCTTAAAGATTGATATGTATGTCATAAAACAATTCTCATTCGTCTGCGATAAATCATTTTTATCTTTTGTCGTGGCGGCTCTTAGACTAGATGCAGCAGTAGACATGCAAATGCATGTATACTTTTCCATAAATCAGTTACCAATCCGGGTTTCGACTGCATTTTCTTTCTTTCATAATTACAGATGGTAATGATCCATCTTACTACTAGCACATTTAGCGTGCTTTTGTTTCGTAATCTTAATACTAGATAAACGTTGACATATCAACTCCGTCTTATTCAAATATCACTACTGACCGTGAGAACGAATGAAGTAGTCATGAACGCGCTTTCTGTTAAGGTATTATGTGAAAGGCGAGCAATAACAATAGCATGAATTATATGATGCGATAGAAATCAAACTTGAGTATTACGACCCAAAGTCGGCAAATTGTAGCCGTTTCGAGTATCGCCTACAAAAAAGAGTAGGTAGAAAATGATTGCTGACAAAAGTTTCTTTTTAACCGAAAGTTCTTAAATTTAATCAAAAGCATGTTGATAAAGTGAAACATTTAACACCCTGACGCAGTTAAAGAAGTCAAAATGAGTTGTTGAAGGTCTGTTAACAGGGATGGCGCTACTTGTGAAGTAATATGTAAGAAAAAGTACCATTTTTCTTCACTTCGCGAAATTACATTCAGATGAAAAGTAGATAAATTCAAAGACTTGTTCTGGAAATCTGAACACTATTCCATTACAAAGAAGCTATTTAACTTGTTTTATTAAGGTTGACATTTAACCCCTGTGTCTTTTTGACCTAATTGCCCTTTTATACATTAAAGTATGATCAGAGCAACCACGACTCTCAATGTCTTATCCTTAAAACTTTGTTTTTGATATGGTTTTTTGTTAATGGTAATGGTTGTTTTGAATTCATGCCGTACTAGAGCAACACAACGGGCTATTGACGACGGTCCGGGATCAATCCCTTAAGGGAAAGATCCGATGATAACACTACGTAATTTTGTATCACGGTCAGATGACGAGGCAACACATGAGTTGGCACCCCACTCTCCGGATAAAGTGAAAAATTGCTTCAAATTAGCATTTTCAAAATCAGTATTAAGACGTACTACTATTATTATGGCCATTGAGAGTATCATTAACAAAAAAAAGACACGATTAAAAATTTCAGCTGATAAAAGTTTCCTTTCTAAACGAAAGTTCTCTTAATAATCAAAAGTATGTTGATAAAATTAAAAAAGTGCTTCAAATGAATTCGAGGAATAACTCGAGATTAATTTCAAGATATTCTTCTTATGTATTTTTTCCCAGAAAGAATTGAATAATAAATGTCGGAACATCAGTATAATCAATTGGCAGAAAACCATATCAAAAATAAAGTTTTAAGGATGGGACATATATGGTCGATATTGCTCTGGTCATACTTAAATGTATGAAAGGGCAATTAGGACAAGATACAGTGGTTAAAGGTCAACCTTACTAAAATAAATTAAATAGCTCCTTTGTAATGAAATAGAGTTCATAATATTTCCAGAACAAGTCTTTGAAGTTATCTATTTTTCATCTGAATGTATTTCGCGAAGTTAAGAAAAACGGTGTAGAGTCAAGCGGTGTTCATTGTTACATATTACTTCACAAGTAGCGCCATCCCTGTTAACAGACCTCCAACAACTCATTTTGACTTCTTTAACTGTGCGTCAGGGTGATAAATGTGTTATAGCTAATCTAACATATCTTCAGCATTAATCTTTTGGAGGCGAGGTTCTGCTATGCATAGGCCATTTATCTTTTCAATTCTACTTCCACGAAATACGTTCCATTTCGTTTTAACACTGAGAGTTCTTTAATTTGTCTCGAAGACACAGTTGAGTTTCGTAGCCCTAATACAATAATGGGACAAACAACAATTCTATTAAAAAATAAATGTGAAATATAATTTTTTTTATAAGATTGTAAGCTAAACAGTAATATACTATTAAAAAACTATATAGTTATACGTATCAACCATATATACTATGAAAAAATAAATTAATGGTATAGGCCAATGGGCACCAAAGTGATCGCTATAGCATTATTAGGGGTAGATTGAGGATCAATAAAAAATATGAGACACTATTGTACGGTTATTATGTGATTTGGTAAACTTGGATTATCTCTACCCTGAATGACACCGCAAATAAGAGTGAATGTAGAATTCCGTGGTGATTTAAGGCTGAAACTTACTCATTTTGAACCCAACATTTCTAATCTTGTCAAGAATCACGAAGCCCACACTTTACACTAACAAAGTTAGTAAATTGTATACTGAGTTGATAAAAGTAGTATTTTCATATACACTACCCTACAATAATGGACCAGACGCCAGCAAATTTGCTATAAATCCGACTACTCGTTTTGGGTTGTTTTTCGTGGTATGGCCTGGGACCTTTGCACGTTGTTCCTGGTCAATTGAACGCCGAATCAATGAACGAAACATTTTTGACAATCACGTTCTTCCTACTTCCCGGCAATTTTATGGAATGGACGAATGTTATTTCCAGGACGACAACTCTTGATGTCCTATTGCGATCTCTGTCAAGCAGTGGTATCAAGATATGGATGTAAAGCGTTTTCCCTGGCCTGCTCATAGTCTCGACCTAAACCCCATAGTACATTTGTGGGATGCGTTAGAGCGACGCTTACGGACCAGGGAACCACGTCCGAAATCTACAGCTGAGCTGCCGACATTCTTGCAACACAAATGGACACAAATACCCATAGCTGTGTATCAAAACTTTGTTGAAAGCATGCATAGAAGGGTTGGTAGTGTCACTGCAGCACGTGAGGACCATCCCTCTATTAAAGCATGTATTTTTTCCCTTATACAATCACATCTTGCTGTCCGGTCCATTATTGTAGGTAGTGTATTAAAATTATAAAAATAATTGTAACTCGTTTTGGGTTGTTTTTCGTGGTATGGCCTGGGACCTTTGCACGTTGTTCCTGGTCAATTGAACGCCGAATCAATGAACGAAACATTTTTGACAGTCAGGTTCTTCCTGCGCTCTTGCAATTTTATGGAATGGACGGATGTTACTTCCAGTACAACAACTCTCCATGTCACGTTGCAGCCTCTGTCCAGCAGTGGTATCAAGATATGGATGTAAAACGTCTTCCCTGGACTGCTCAGAGTCCCGAAATAAACCCCATAGAACATTTGTGGGACGAATTAGAGCGACCCTTATGGACCAGGTAACCTCGCCCGAAACCTACAGCTGAGCTAGCGACATTATTGCAGCAGGAATGAACACAAATACTCATAGCTGCGTATCAAAACCTCGTTGAAAGTATGCCCAGAAGGGTTGCTAATGTAATTGCAGCACGTGGGGACCATCCCCCTATTAAAGCATGTATTCTTTGCCTTATTCCATCACATCTTGCTGTCCGTTCGATTGTTGTAGGGGTGTATTATATTATTGTTATCTATAAATTAAATTGTATATTTTATGTATTATTTACTTCTCTTATCTAATTTGCAGTGTCCAGTAAGAACTTCAAAAACAAACGTATCCCTTTGGCTTTAAGCCAATATAATAATATATACTATATTATATACGTATACTAAACATTATAACTATAAAATAAACAATCTAAACACTCACATGTTTTTTTTTTGCTTGTCCTATCATAATTACGTAATATTAGAATAACTGGGGGGACGAGAAAACGTCAAGAAACTCTTTAAGGGGTCGACGGTCAAAGAAGTTTGGTGACCCTTGGTATAGGCAACGAAACACCATTTGGGGAATAACCTCAATATGTAAATACAATAATCTAATCTAAGAACTACCGTATACTTTTATTGTACAACTATTCCACTACTTGTGTATTTATCTAAATAAACAAGAAAAGGCGCTTTACTAATTTAAACAATGATTTGAAGAACTTGCGTATGACCTTATAGAAAGTGTGAGATTCTTTTCATTAAAATTGCTATTATTACTTCCAGTCCGTTATCTTTTATCTGTTCTTTTCAGGAGGAGCTTAACTTTCTTTAATACACGTTTTATCCCACGTTAAGCTGTGTTTTATGGCTGTTTATCACCTTAGTAACAAGAGGTTTTGTCGCTGCGCCTCTTAGAAGAAAATTAGACAAAAATGTTATTGATTTAAAAGATCAGAATCTGTGACAGCAATAAAAGTTTGTTTGAGGTTATCAAGATAATGTGTCACCACTTTTCTACGATGTACTCACTCAGCGCAACATAAAGGTCAAAAGTAAACGAAAAAGAAACTCATTCTTTTGTCGTGTGTGTTTTTATCTTTAAAAGAGGTATTGGCGGGGTTATTTCGTGTTCAATACCAACCCATTATAAACTTCTAAAACATTGAAGTTAGATTTCATTAAAAAGAAATGTGGAAATTAAAAAATATTTAAGAAGTGGAAAATCGGTAGAGCAAATATTAAACATAAGATGTCTTATAATCCCATACGGTGGAAAGAAAATAATTAATTCCTCTAAAAAGTTGTCTTACTCCTAAAAAAACAATACAAAGACTTTGTAAAATTTTTTCAGTTAATTAGAAGTGCCGTTCGACATAACATTGCGGTGATTCGTTGGAATTTTATGACATAAAGTCCATATCTAGTTACTCTGCAATACAAATAAAATCAAGTAATAGGAATACACACAAGTTAGGTAACTTAATTTACGTCGCACTTTAGCAACACAACGGGCTAGTGATGATGGTCCTAAATCAATACCGAAGGGAGTGATCGAGAACAACCCTCATCGTTTTGAACCACTGCCAGATGACGAGGTCAACACCTGAGATGACACCTCACTCTCCAAACTTACACACCACGCCATCGTGTGAGGGCATTTGAGACCACGACAGATTTAACGAGCACCAGCCCCCACGTACACGACGGTATTTGGTTGGATCAAGCTTAAAACTCGCAATCAGCCGGTTGCTAATTCACTGCTCTACAAACCAGGCTTCCGAAACCCCCAAAGTTCTACCAAATCTTGACAGTTAAATTAACCATGATAGGCCTTGCTTTTAGGTATAACAGAAAACTAATGCTACCAGTCGTATTATTGATATGTTTACTGTTTATATACCGATTGAATTTGATATTGTCTGTAACAGTTTATTGTCTTTCTAATTTCAAAATACTTTAACTACTAAATAACTATTGATGACGGTCCGGGATCAGTCCCCTAAGAGAAAGATCAGAGGACAACACCACGTAATTTTGAACCACGGTCAGATGACGAGGCAAAGCCTGAACTGGCACCCCACTCTCCAAAATTCCCCACCAACCCAAAGTGAGGACTTTCGGCCATGACAGATGTAAGGTGCACTAGCTACCGCTACACCATACGCTTACAAACATCCATACACTGACCCTGATTCGAACCAGGAACCTTCCGACCTAGAGGCTAACACCTTAACCCCCAGACCGGTTGGTCGTCTTTTATAAGGATTGAAAGCCTTATTCCCTTAATCCTAGAAGCTCTCTGGAATTTCTCAATGTCCTGGTGAGACAATCAGTTAATGTATTCATGCAATAGCAAAGATATTTCCTGAGAAAACATAAAGAGGCAATTAATATTGATTAACTACATCATAGATTTGAATTAACCTTCAAAGTGGTTTCGACGAGGTATATCGTCCATCAAGATCTTGCAAAAGGCGAAAGGCTTCATCCAAGATGCCGATTTTTTGTTGGTGACGAGATCAAGATCTGCTCAGTTTCTTACTAAGGACGTTATACTACGTCATGATCGTATACGTACGTAGGTAGGTAGGTATTTTAATTAACGTCGCTCAGAAGCAACAGTCGGGGATCAGACTCGAAGGAAAAGATTCAATAACGCGTAATTTTGAATCACGCTCAGATGACGAGTTCACACCTCAGCTGTCACCTTTGACGAGATATCTCGCTAAAATAAAAAATAAAACATATCTAAATCAAGTAATAGGAATACACAAACATATCAACGAGACACTTCGTTTGCTAATGACGAGATACCTCGTCATCAAGATATTGCCAATTTTGTATGTTGGCAAGAACTGTTAAGTTTTTCGGTACGGCGAGATATCTCGTCCATCAAGATCTGGTCAGTTTTTCTATTGACGAGATATCTCGTCCATCAAGGTCTGGTCAGTTTTGCTAATAACAAGATATCTCGTCCATCAAGATCTGGTCAGTTTTGCTAATGACGAGATATCTCGTCCGCCAAGATCTGGTCAGTTTTGCTAATGACGAGATACCTCGTCATCAAGATATTGCCGATTTTGTATGATGGCAAGAGCTGTTAAGTTTTTTGGTACGGCGAGGTATCTCGTCCATCAAGATCTGGTCAGTTTTGCTAATATCTCGTCCATCAAGATTTGGTCAGTTTTGCTGATGACGAGATACCTCGTCATCAAGATATTGCCGATTTTGTATGAAGGCAAGAGCTGTTAAGTTTTTTGATACGGCGAGATATCTCGTCCATCAAGGTCTGGTCAGTTTTGCTAATAACAAGACATCTCGTCCATCAAGATCTGGTCAGTTTTGCTAATGACGAGATATCTCGTCCGCCAAGATCTGGTCAGTTTTGCTAATGACGAGATACCTCGTCATCAAGATATTGCCGATTTTGTATGATGGCAAGAGCTGTTAAGTTTTTTGGTACGGCGAGGTATCTCGTCCATCAAGATCTGGTCAGTTTTGCTAATATCTCGTCCATCAAGATTTGGTCAGTTTTGCTGATGACGAGATACCTCGTCATCAAGATATTGCCGATTTTGTATGAAGGCAAGAGCTGTTAAGTTTTTTGATACGGCGAGATATCTCGTCCATCAAGGTCTGGTCAGTTTTGCTAATAACAAGACATCTCGTCCATCAAGATCTGGTCAGTTTTGCTGATGACGAGATACCTCGTCATCAAGATATTGCCGATTTTGTATGATGGCAAGAACTGTTACGTTTTTTGGTACGGCGAGGTATCTCGTCCATCAAGATCTGGTCAGTTTTTCTATTGACGAGATATCTCGTCCACCGAGGTCTGGTCAGTTTTACTAATGACGAGATATCTCGTCCATGAAGATCTGGTCAGTTTTGCTAATGACGAGATATCTCGTCCATGAATATCTGGGCAGTTTTGCTATTGACGAGATATCTCGTCCATCAAGATCTGGTCAATTTTTCTATTGACGAGATATCTCGTCCATCAAGGTCTGGTCAGTTTTGTTAATGACCGAGATACCTTGTCAAGATACAACCACCAAGAGGGTTAGTCAATGTTAAATTCCACGAACAAAAAAGTATTAAATTCTACTTCAAGGTCAATGTTACCAATTTATTTTCATTGCTTAAATTTTTCCATGGGATGGCTATGGTATATTGATGAACTCGCAAGTGTTCGAGATACTCTGGGTTTCTGTCGTAAAGCAGTACTAAATGCTGTGAACTCTAAAATTAATTAAGAGTAAACAAGTATCCAATTAGCCGATAACCTGTAGTCAATGGTGTGAATAACCCTGAGAAGTCAAGGACAAGCAGGTGAGGTTCCAAAGAATTCTGCGGTTTTCTAAGATTCGACTGAGATAATACACTGTTTCTAAGAAATGAATCAGAGTTGAATCGCATAGCTTCTCTTTCACATAAGCAAAACTGTGAATCAAAGCAGTTTATAACACTAGCCAATATTATTTTTGCTGTCAGTTAATTTCGACATGTTTGTGGCGCTGATTCATTATATGACATAGGTTTCTCTTGATTCGGCTTACTTTTCTATGATTTGAATATTGGATAGTCAAGCTTGAAAGATCTTTCCCATTTGCTTTTAAACTATATAAAATTATCCAAAAGTAAAAATGAAATGCATGTATTTTAATGGGTGGAATACCATATAGCCGATTCAGATAATCACAGTTAAGGCATAGTAAAACCCTGATTGTTGGTATATTATGGGCAAGTATCAGGATCAAAATTTTGAGTATCTCAGTAAAAGTCTACCATTGAGTACCTTCCGCCTAATTTAATACCATTTCTACTTATCCTATCCCTTTGTAGATATCTATTCAGTGACTGAGGGGAATATATCTTTCTGCTCATATAAGTACAATTTGGTTTCTTTTCACCTGTACCAGACAGAAAATTTTTCACTTAAATTTTGTGAAATAATTAGTTATTAATTGGTTAGTGAATTTGAGGTCATAATAATTATAAATTTAGGTTTCCTGTATTTAAATCAAGAAAACGATTTACAAAATTTTAAATGGATCTGTGGATACCATCTTTAATGGTATACAACCATGCACCTTATTAACCTTTAAACTACGGCTATAGATATAACTACCGTGATTCTTAGTTGCCGCAATTTTTATAACTTTTAAGGTAAAACTTCTGAACCGGCCGAAGTCTAAATTTTTTCTTGGTACGATTTTTATAACTTTCAAGGTACAACTGCCGCTCCGGCCGTAGTCTAAAGTATGAGTGAGGTTTAGGAAACGGGTAATTAAATACCTGTAAAAACCATGTATTGGAGATAATTCTCTCTTTTTTCTAGAGATTAATATTTTCTTTAGAGATCTATATAATGCATCGATAGCAGCTTCAAAGGCCGTTATCATAGGACATAATGCCACCAGAAATCCAATCTAAATAGTAGTTTTTGCCGTGATGTCTAAAGTTGAATAAGCATCAGATGGGAAATGCCTTACTCGCAAAAAGAGATTCTGTTGTTTTCGCTATTTGAGAAATAGCTGTTGTGTTCTCGTGTCGAGATGCGTATCAACCAGTTCGTCACAAAAACCTTATGCGTAAGATCAATCTGTTGTGAAGAATTGATCGATCTCAGTACCAAAGACCAGATACGGCCCTCCGAATATGTCCACTATGTCCGGAGACCAAATATTGTCCTTCATAAAAATGACCTTCAGATATGAAATGTCCTTCAAATATTGTCCTTGATAAAAATGACATTTTTATCAGGCCCTCAGACCAGATACAGCCCACAGAATATGTTTGGATGTCGTAAGCCCACATACAACCCTCCAAATATTTTTATCAGTCCAGGAGACCAGATACGGCCATCCTTATACGTTCACTAGGTCCAGAGAGTAAATACCGTCCTCCATATAATTTATCAGGCCTCCAGAGCAGGTAAAATATTCGTAAACCAGATAAAACCCTTGGCCTGCACACCAGATCTGGATACCAAATAGTCTTAGAGAATATCCGCGTTGATAAAAAATAAATATAAAAATATATATATTGAATCGGATCCTAGCGTTATTTTGCAAATAGCTACGCTGAAATTAGAACAAACACATTTACACGCATTCTCGTTTTTTAATTGTTTTCGTGATATCAAAAAATATTACTATATCCCAAAGTTAAAGAAATAATTTCAGTTTTCCTTTTGGAGGTATTTGTTACACATGACAGGATGATTATAAACTACAATTCACCAATTTAAAAACATTGCTATTTCCGACATAAGAACATCCTCACACACATTTCTCTCTCAGGTAGTAGATGTGTTATCTAGTGTTATACGATGAATAATTACATCATTAACATGCTACGTACACACTCCAATTTAATATTCTATTGTGTGTATAATAATCGTAAATATAAATGAATGCTGAAAAAAGTGACTCATCTTTTATATTACTACATTTACGTACGACGTTAAGTGGTTTGAATACATATTCATGCGTGTGTCCAAAATGACATGTCCAAGCGATGCACTAGAATTAATGAGTGTCGCTTACAAATATTACGCTATTTGCGAGTGACGGCATTTCCAGTGGAATAAATTCCACTTTCCTTTTCAGCCTATTATTTACAGATCATTAATAGATTCTCTACACCATCGATATTTTTATACGCCTTCAAAATTCCAGCGACTCCCCTCGAAGCCCATGCCGTCACCAATGCACGTCGTAGCTTTCAAACTTGGATGATATCATCCAGCCCCAGGAACGGAATTCCTCGCTCGATTCCGTCCGATTGCAGTCCCTCCGTCCTTTACGTCATCCCTCGTTACATTTTTACGTCTTCACACCAAGGTCGAGGGTCCACCCTCCGGTACCACCGAAGATCCGGTAAAAAAAAGAATCAGCTCTTGTCTTTGCGATCACCCATCGCAAACCTCCATTTGACACTTTGGAGGAATGTATCATGATTAGCATGTATCATGTCATGTTGCGTTTAGTAGTGAGGTGCAATGTATCAGCTACTGTTTTGGGAGCCGAGTGTAAAAGGGGAAAGTCACGCTATGCGTGTAATGACAGCTGGAAGTGCTTGGGACGCAATAATCGCGTAAGATTATCCTTTGTGTTGATTCAATAGCTCTGAAGAGATGGTTTTCCACTTCATCGATTTCAGGTGATCGTAAACGTAAGGGCCTCTTTGTTTTCACTGGAGTTGTCTTTCGGCCTGCCCCTGTCGTTTCTGGAATGATGTATTTGTTAATGCGGGATGGCAACGCTGTTGTATTTTTGTCAGCCCTTGATGGGCACGCGATGAACGACAATGGCGAAGCTATTAAAGTGGAATGATTTCCGCGCTTTTTGTTCGGTCGAACAAAATATGGGAGCTCTTTTACGATCCGGACGGGTCGGTCGTTGAAGTGACGTCGCACTGGAGCAGCAACTCGACGGGCTTCTGGAGACGGTTCGGCATCAGGTGTCAGAGGAAAAAACACGAGAAGGACACCTCGTCAATTCGAGCCACGATTAGATGGTGACATCTGAGCTGACACCCCACTGTTTAAACTTATACACTATGCCAGCGTGAGATTTGAAGCCACGAGAGATTTATCGTGCATTAGTTCTCGTGTACATGACGGTTTGGGACACTTTTTGAAAACAAATTTCCACTCTTGAAGTGAAAGAGTAGTTTTCAAGGATCTCAGTTTTTTTAAAACTAGCATTCATTTTCGAGATACCAAGAAATGAAATTCTATTAATCTCATTAATGCAGCAATGGAGAAATACACTACCTTACAATAATGAACCGGACAGCAAGATGTGATGGTTTAAGGGAAATAATACATGCTTTAATAGGGAGATGGTCCCCCACGTGCTGAGATTTCACTAGCAACCCTTCTGGGCATACTTTCAACAAGGTTTTGATACACAGCTATGGGTATTTGTGTCCATTCCTGCTGTAAGAATGTCGCTAGGTCAGCTGTAGGTTTCGGACGCGGTTCCCTGGTCCGTAAGCGTCGCTCTAATTCGTCCCACAAATGTTCTATGGGGTTTAGATCGGGACTCTGAGCAGGCCAGGGAAGACGTTTTACATCCATATCTTGATGCCACTGCTTGACAGAGACTGCAACGTGACGTTTAGAGTTGTCGTCCTGGAAGTAACATTCGTCCATTCCAAAAAATTGCCAGAGCGCAGGAAGAACCTGATTGTCAAAAATGTTTCTTTCATGGATTCGGCGTTCAATTGACCAGGAACGACATGTAAAGATCGCAGGCCATACCACGGAAAACACCCTCAAACAAGTAGTCAGATTTTATGCAAATCCGCTGGCGTCCGGTCCATTATTGTTGGGTAGGGTACAAAGGGCTATTGAGAACGGTGTGGGATGAATCTCCAAGTGAAAGAATAGAGGACAACACCTTGTCATTTTAAGCTACGGTCAGATGACGAGGTCAACACCTGAGCTGGGCCCCCACTCTCCAAACTTCCACCTCAACGTGAGAAATATTTTAAGAAGAGTGTTACATAAAAAGTTATGATAGGTGTAGAAAAAAAACTCTTTTATATGTAACTAAGCTTATTTCAAAGATATTTTAAAATCATAAATCATATCATCTCAAAACGCTTAGAATGTAGACCAATTATGTTTTATAATTCAACATTCTTCAGAACTCTCTCTTCTTTTGCCCTTACAGGATTTAGAAACTACTCAGTTTTTATCCAAAAATTGCGAGAGGAAATCTGACTTTACTCCCTATAAATCATATAGATACAGATCTAAGTAATTTTTCTCGTACATTTGCAAATGATACTCGAAATATGAGATGCTACTTCTTACGACCTCTCGATATTTCATCGCAAGAAAAATATGTCTTCAATATCATCTGCTCAACAAAAATACAAGCTGCTATGCAGTGTAATCGAAAAACATTTTCCAAGAATTAACGACTCACCAAGAATTTTATCTAATTCGGTTGATCTGGACTCAGAAAAAAATTTATTACATGCGTTGAGTCCATATGATAAAATTCCCGTCATTAGATACAATCTTAAACAATATTCTTTCTAATTTTTGAAAAATTAGTTATTTTTTATCGTCAAGAGATCGTGAAATAAAAGAACAAGGGAGAAATGAAAGACGGGAGTGTATATTCCATATAACATAATTTATCATTATCACTCCTTTGTTGTATTGCCTTGACTCGCCTCAATCTGAGAAGAACTTGTATCCTGTTTCATTGCCTGATAAACCTTTTCATATAAGACCTTAAGACTCCCTTATATGAAAAACGTCATTTTAATAATAAAATAAAAATTCTCGCGGGTCAATGTAGCGATTAATCACGTTAAATTTGCTTTCGCACCGAAGAACAGCTGATTATATTCTCTAAAAGACATGCTTGCAGATGATGTATTAGTTTTAGCGTAATAATAAAATGTAACTATTTAAAGCCCTTCTTCCTTCCAAAGTTATTTAAAATCTTTCAAAGTTTAATTTAAAATCTTTCAAGGTTTAATTTAAAATCTACCAAGGTTTAATATAAAATCTTCCAAGGTTTAATTTAAAATCTTCCAAGGTTTAATATAAAATCTTCTAAGGGTAAATAAAAGTCCATTTTATTTGCACTAGGTCCATATGTTTTATTTAGTCATAAATTAGTTTGTACCTAAACTAATTTCAGTTTGAAAAATACATATGAATATAATCGTTAATTATCTAATTTGTGTATAATTAGCTAATTAGCTTGATTTTTGAACACTGATATGTCAAAACCTAATTTGTGCAAGCACACCAATTCCTGTTGGAAATTATTCATGTTTTGACTCTCAACTAAGATGCTAGTGAGAATAGGTTTATTTAACAGATTGTTTCGTCAAGGAAGTCTAAAAAAATTGAGATTTTTTCAGGTAGGTAGGTAGGTATTTTAATTAAAACGTCGCACTTGAGGCTACACAACGGGCTTTTTGCGACGTTCCGTGATTTTTTTTTATGAATTTTGACAGTTAAAAATCAACTAAAATTCATTTCTTACCAATAACTGCGACTTTGAGTCAAAACATTTGCTGTATTGTGTTGATTAGAATGTTACAAAAATCTATATATATAATTCTCTTACGTGGCACGCAAAAAAGACGTTATTTGTTATCGAGTTTTGGCAACATTGTACGATTGTTTGTTTATCACGAAGCCTCGAGCTTCAATTGAATTTATAGCGTTTTCGGATGACATTTTATTGAAAAATTTTTTTTTTTAGTTGAGCTGTTGCAGTTACTAATAGAAATCAAAGAAAGCTGAGGATTTTTTTAGGGCCATTTTAAAAAAGGTCCTTTTCAAGGCCAACAATTATAGTTCAACAAGACGCTTGCACTACAACTTTCGACAACAAATTCAATAAAAAAGCGTGAGTGGCTCGAGTGCAGGGTAAATGTACACACAAACAACATGCTGGGTATTCAATTTCCTAATCAGCGCTCACATTTCGAGTCAAAATTTGCTCAAAGTTTTCATTTGAATTCTGATTCCATAGGTACTGTATATATCTTTCCTGAAAAACAGCAAAAAAAAATTTAGAATTGAAAAATATTATTTTGGAATATCATATTTTGTAAACAATTCCTTCTGCTAGGACACATGTCTTCAAAGATGCGAGCGAAGCGAGCATAAGTTCGCGCCGAACCAATGAGGATTGCAAAGCAATCCTCCTGGGGTTGGCGAGCGTGAGTGAGCAGGGGGCGGGCCCCCTAGTAATTATTAGATCATTTGATAGTTGAGTTCTCACTATTTGAACAAAGCATTTTATTGACAAAAAACAGTTCTTCAGAAATCAAATTTAAAGTTTTGGAACCATATTTGCATATGGTGACAATAATTAACGAACTTACAGTAATAAAAAACTTTCAAATGTTTGCAAGAACTTAGTATCGTTTGAAAGCTAAGGAGGCTAAGGAGTTGGAAAATATTTTGAATTAATAAAAATATATCGTTATTCTAGTCAATTTTTTCCTGATGTCTGGTGTATACATACGCCTTTAATTAGCCTACAAGCATAGATCATCCGCGCCTGTGAGATCTATTATATTGATTGATGACATTGGGTTAAGCACACATTTCTTTCATATGTCAGTTAGTTTGGATAATTGGTAATTTTTTAGTTAACGTCGTACTAGAGCAACACAACGGGCTATTGACGACGGTCCGGGATCAGTCCCTTAAGGGAAAGATCCGAAAGGTTAGTTTGGGATTTAGGTATAAAACCAAAGGAAATCAGTGATACTAGTTTTATCATTTTGTGTTTATTGCGCTATTAAAAGTTGCAGCTGAAGTTTACGTTTATAGCGGTGGCAACGACCTTGCCGCTTTTTTTGGCGGACTTCTACTAGCGATTTATGGCAGGTTAAGGCATCCATCTCTATTGCGGTTTGTATGGCAACCTCGCAAGCGGATAGTTTGAATTTTCATTTTGAATATTCTAGAAAGTTCTTTCAAAATCTGTTTAACTGTCCTTTCATTAATATATTTTTTTAAAACGTTCACAAAGGTGTTTCTGAAGCTTATTATTTTCCGTTCTAAAAGAAAAAAATTTTTGAAAGAAAAGGATTTGTGAAATAATTATTTCCTTGGCGACTTTAGAAGTGCGCCGAAAAAGCGCGAATGACGTTATCACCGCTATGAACGTAGACTGCAGCTGTACCTATTAAAATTCATTTTGTCCCCCAAAGGGCCACGATAACCCATTTGGAAGAGCAACGGATTAACAAACAGAAGGGTCGCGAGTTTGAAACTCGGATCAACCAAAGACCGTCGTGTCCACGGGGTGCACGTTAAATCTGTCGTGACCTCAAATGTCATGTGTTAATATGGTGTGGAGGTTTGGAGTGTAGGATTCCATACAGATTGATTTTCTCGTCATCTGATAGTGGTTTAAAATAATGAGGGAGTGCCCTCAGCGACGGGGTATTGGCTAAGGTGCGAGATCAATCATGAAGGGGACGACCCGAGGACAACACCTTTTTATTTTAAGCCACTCCAAGGTGATGAGGTTAATACCTGTGTGTTAGTTGGCACTCTACTCTCCAAACTTCCACACCACGCCAACAAGAGGACATTTGAGGTCACTACAGATTTAACGTGCATCAGCCCCCGTGTACACGTCTATGATTGGGCCTAGTTTCTAACTCGCAACCTTCCGATTGCTATATCTTTACTCTTCTCAGCGAGCTTCCGCGGTCCTGCATTTAGTGCAAATCTGATGAAATATTGGACAGCGAGCCTACAGAACAGTAATCTGTCTTTCTCTAGCCACTTCCTGGTGCCACTTCGAGCTTCACAATTACCATTCAGAATTAATTCTACTGTGTGCGGCCACTTGAATTTAGAGGTCTCAAAGCAGCCAACCCACGATGCAAATATAAATGAATCGTAAGTTCGAAGCGTTCCACCACCTCCGCTGCTCAGAAAATCAGGAAGCCTGCTCGGCAGCAGAACTCGAAACGTACGACTAGGCCCCGATGCCACCATTCATCATAGGAAGCCATCCAGATTGAAATTACAAGGGGAGAGAAAAGATTCCGGATGAATATTCAACAGGTCCAGCACAGCCAGTTTTTCCTGTACCCACTCTTCCTAGAATTCGATTAACATGCACTCACGTAGGGTTCTAATGGCCGCTCCTTTGCCATCGAGAGGAGTTGAGATGGACAGCAGGGTACGCTGAACTCGTGGTACTGCCACCGAAGCATTGTGAAATTAATATAATTTATAGACTGCCACCTGTTTCAGGTATACTTAAAAAGATGATCTTTCGTAAACTACGATGGGCTGCCGTTGCAATTTCCATATGCTTAGGATAGGCACCAATGGGTGAGAAAAATGTAATCCATTAAATTCCATCGAAGTTATCGATGATATGTATTCATACCAATAATGACGACAACAGTAAATCATAATCTTTTCCAGTGATTTTCGGTTAAATTTCTGAAGTACGAAAGGTGTTCATTCAGTGGCATATTCATGTAGAGAGATTAGAGATATTGAATATATTAAACATTGCAGCCGTTTTGATGATGGGTTTCATCCGGAATTCGATTGTATTTTTAAGAGTTTTCAAACGGCTTATTCACATTAAACCTCATTTTTCTATGATGACTTTACGTGTTATGAATCAGTTATGTACCCGCCCAAAATACCTGTATACTTTGAGACATGATTTTTTTTATGGAATTGTTAAAACCGTTAAAGTGAGAGTACAAGCATAAGGTCAATTGGTATAATGGTAGAATACTACAAAGGGGTTTAATTAACGTCGCATTGGCGCAACACAACGGGTTATTGGAAACGGTCCGGGATCAAACCCATAGAGAGGAGATGCGATAAAAAAAACGTCACGTACTTTTGAACCATGGTCAGGTGACGAGGTCACGCCTAAGCTTAAGCTGGCACTCCACTCTCCAAACTTCCACACGAACCCAACGTGACTAGAATAAAAGAAAATAAGCTGAGCATAACATACTAAAATTAGCCTTTTAATGAAACTATTACTGTGACACGTAACGTAACTACTCTACACCAAATTCACTAATTTTATGTCTCAGGTTGATGATTGAATTCGTCAAGCAATAAAGGATTTTACCTAAGGCAAAAACATCTTAATACTAAGAAGTTTTAGTCACATTTAGTCTGAGACCAATCAAGAAGCATATTTTGTGATAAATTAGAATGAAGTCGATAGGGGTCAAACCTAATTTAAATACTCTTTATAAAACATTTAAAGAGAAAATATATAAATCAGGGCAAACTGAAACAAACGTTTAATTGTTTAAAATTTCGCATTTTATGAAAGATTAACTAAGTTGATATGCTTAGCACATTTATTTAATAAGTTCTGCAATTGAAGGAATCCGGTCAATGTAATGAAAAGCCACTTTTTTAATTTTTCAGGCTTTAAAAATTTAAATACATTCCCAAATTATAATGGTTTATCCACCAGAGATCGTGTTGTCTTAAATGCTTAAGCATTCCAAAATACATTTAATCTCCTATCGAACATTTTGATTTTATTCGGTGACTTATCACTATAGAACCCGGAGTCCTTCATTTCAATTCCCTGGAGTACTTTTGATATAGTACAACCACAGCCTCTTATTGATACAGGATCGTAGCCCGTTGTGTTGCTCCAATGCGACGACAATTAAATACTAACTTACCAACAATTTTTATTTTGCAGGTATAAGGTAATGGTAATGGTAATGGTAATTTTAGTTAACGTCGTACTAGAGCAACTCAACGGGCTATTGACGACGATCCGGGATCAGTCCCTTGAGGAAAAGATCCGAGGACAACACTTCGTCATTTTGAACCACGGTCAGATGACGAAGCAACACCTGAGCTGGCACCCCACTCTCCAAACTTCCACGCCAACCCAACGTGAGGACTTTCGGCCACGACAGATTTAAGGTGCACCAGCCGCCTCTACACCATACGCTTACAAACATCCATGCCCGCACCCGGATTCGAACTAGGAACCTTCCGATCGAGAGGCTAACACCTTAACCACTATACCGGTTGGTCGGCGCAGGTATAAGGAAAAGTAGACAAGCTAAAGAAGTATTTCTTAACTTGTTTGCCATAAGGCAAAAAAAATAAAAAATAAAACTTAAAATCGAGGCAAATTTTAGACACCGCTGTCATCTCTAACTAATGTGATTTTAATATTTCTAATCACCGAAACCCTAATTTGATCACAAAATCTATTAACAAAATTATCGCCGCCTTCTCCGTCGATAGAAAGGGAAAAGCTACAACCGTTTCGACAGCTAAGTAGATAATTTTGTAAATGAGATATTTAATTCGCTCTACATCCCTCTGTGGCGTTCGAGAGTATCATTTCTATTTTGGACTGATCAAACAACCGAAAGCGGCCTGCGTCACAAAGAAGTCACGTCGCGAAAAGTGAAAGGGGGTCTTTCCCTCCAATGGCATCCCAAATAGCATCATACCCTGATTTATGACCGAAGCACTCATCCAGAAACAACCGCAAGCGCACCTAATACATATGGAACAGATTGCCAGCGAGAGTTTTAATTGCTGAATTGGTAACTCCCCTCGCAATGTCATCCGAAGGGTATTCCTATGAAGTAAGTGAAGACATCGCAGTCGTCTGAGCTGCGTAATGTTTTGGTGGATGGGGAGCTGAAGACATTTCTTCCTCCCCAGGAGATCAAAACGACCTCGGAAAACTTCGACTCTTGCCTTTACTCGCAGACACTTCAGATGGAGTGATCTCATGATCATGTACCTATGCAAGGAATCCCCGGTGACTACACCACTTAGAAGAAATGGTAATCCATCGCATCAGTTATTAAGAATTTCCTCTTATTTTCCAGCAATTGAGGGAAGGCAAGTGGAGGTTGTAATGTCACTGGAGAAACACAATGGGCTATTGACGACAGTCCGAGATCAACAGCTGAGCTAGCACCCCACTCTCCAAACTTCCACACCAACCCAACGTGAGAACTTTCGGCCATGACAGATTTAAGGTGCACCAGCCACCTCTACACCATACGCTAACAAACATCCATACACTGATCCGGATTCGAACCATAAACCTTCCGATCTAGAGGCTACCACCTTAACTTCCAGACCGGTTGGTCGGCACTTTTTGTATGGTAATTTTTAGCTAACGTCGTACTAGAGCAACACAACGGGCTATTGACGACGGTCCGGGATCAGTCCCTTAAGGGAAAGATCCGAGGACAACACCTCGTAATTTTGAACCACGGTCAGATGACGAAGCAACACCTGAGTTGGCACCCCACTCTCCAAACTTCCACGCCAACCCAACGTGAGGACTTTCGGCCGCGACAGATTTAAGGTGCACCAGCCGCCTCTACACCATACGTTTACAAACATCCATGCCCGGACCCGGATTCGAACCAGGAACCTTCAGATCTAGAGGCTAACACCTTAACCACTATACCCGTTGGTCGGCACTTTTTGTATGGAATTATGGCAGGTGAAGGCAACCCATCTTTATTAGGCTTAATCTCGTTTGTAAAGCAACCTCGGCATGCAGAATGTTTAAAAATTAACTTTACTTTTAGGGGGACTGCAAATAGCTCGTTTTGTTGCTCCCATACGACGTTAGTTAACTAATTACCAACCACCAATAAATGCGTGACAAAAGGCACATCTCAATCATTTTACCACAATAGGTTTCTGGACATCCTTTTTGATATCTTCCCATTATCTTGTCCAAAGGTAGCGTCTTGAATTTTTATGTAATTAAAGACCTTGATTTTAATGGTATTTTTGTTAACGTCATACTAGAGCAACACAACGGGCTATTGACGGTCCGGGTAATGGTAATGGTAATGGTAATGATAAGTTTAGTTAACGTCGTACTAGAGCAACACAACGGGCTATTGACGACGGTCCGGGATCAGTCCCTTTAAGGGAAAGATCCGAGGACAACACCTCGTAATTTTGAACCACGGTCAGATGACGAAGCAACACCTGAGCTGGCACCCCACTCTCCAAACTTCCACGCCAACCCAACGTGAGAACTTCCGGCCACTACAGATTTAAGGTGCACCAGCCGCCTCTACACCATAGGCTAACAAACATCCATACACTGATCCGGATTTGAACCATAAACCTTCCGATCTAGAGGCTACCACCTTAACTTCCAGACCGGTTGGTCGGCACTTTTTGTATGGAATTATGGCAGGTGAAGGCAACCCATCTTTATTAGGCTTAATCTCGTTTGTAAAGCAACCTCGGCATGCAGAATGTTTAAAAATTAACATTACTTTTAGGGGGACTGCAAATAGCTCGTTGTGTTGCTCCCATACGACGTTAGTTAACTAATTACCAATCACCAATAAATGCGTGACAAAAGGCACATCTCAATCATTTTACCACAATAGGTTTCTGGACATCCTTTTTGATATCTTCCCATTATCTTGTCCAAAGGTAGCGTCTTGAATTTTTATGTAATTAAAGACCTTGATTTTAATGGTATTTTTGTTAACGTCGTACTAGAGCAACACAACGGGCTATTGACGGTCCGGGATCAGTCAATTAAGGGAAATATCCGAGGACAACACATCGTAATTTTGAACCACGGTCAAAAGAAACCGTGGTTCAAAATTACGACTGACACGAAGCAACACCTGAACTGACACCCCACTCTCCAAACTTCCACGCCAACCCAACGTGAGGACTTTCGGCCACTACAGATTTAAGGTGCACCAGCCGCCTCTACACCATACGCTTACAAACATCCATGCCCACAACGGGCTATTGGTAAACATCGAACACAACGGGCTATTTGTGAAGGACCGAGATCAACCCTCGAAGGGAAAGAGTCGAGTTGAACTCCACGAATTTTTGAACCACGGTCAGATGACGATGTCATACCTGAGATGACACCCCCCACTCTCCAAATTTCCTCAACACGTCGACATGAGGACATTTGAATCCATGACAGATTTAACTAACACCAGACTTTGTGTTCACGACGATCTTTGGCTGCAATGAGTTACAAACGTTTATAGTTATCTCTAACATTATAAAAGGAAATGTTTGCCTATTTTTTGTTTGTTTCTTACACACAAAGACCTGACGAATCTATGGCACTTACAGTAATGGGATTTGGCGCACAGGTAGTCCAAATTTTTTGCAAATTTAGGATTGTAGTGAATTTTTAAATTCAATCTAGAACATTTTAAAATGAATTTAAGGAAATTTAATTACTATTATTTTCTTTGGAATGGCAACAGCATAAATATATGATAGATTCTAAATTTATTTTTTGCTTTTTCGTTTTCATTTTGCGCAGAGAAGTGATTTTCTAGCAGAGGATAAAAAAAAGTTTTTACTTTAGTTATGTAGTTCTTTTTTTCTTCTAACTCCTAGACCGTTAAAGATAGATAAAAAATTTCAACAGATTTGAAATCAGCGGAAAATTTTACATTATACGGATAGCTAAAATTATGATTTTCTTTATATAAATGAAAAAATTTAATTGAATATCTTTTATATTTTTGCAAGAGAATATGTGACGTCACGCTAACATTCGTGTTCCAAAAATAAACAGATTGTTTTTTTCTAGCGCGAAGGGCAGGAATTGCAGACTACATTTCCTGCCCTCTTCCATTTCAGCGAAGAGCACAAAAAAATAAAAATAAAACTTTTTTACTGGCATTATTTAGTTTTTTTCTTAAAATCGGAATCGTTAAAGATTTTTTGAAAATTTCAACGGATTTCAAATCTGCGGTAAATTTTACACCAGATTAATACCCTACATCACGGCGTTACGCGTGGTGTTGGTTTGTTTCACAAACAAACACCATGGGTACGGGAAACGCCGGGCTACCCACGCAGTTTCTAGTAGTGTATAATATGAGTTCAATTTTTGTTTTAGGTTTAGAGTAGATTCAGATGTAGGGGGGGGGATGAATCTCACTAAGCAATCGAAGTAAAAATAATACAATTATCCCCAAAAATATAAAATTTCATGTTGAGATTTTGGTGTTTTTAGACAAATGGGTTCACACAACTTCATATTAAACTTCAACAATTTCAGTTTCATCAAATCTTCATATGCAACTTCCACAATTCCAGTTTCAGCAAACCTAAAATGCAACTTCCAACTTCAGATTCGACAAATTTAAGTATAATAAAATTTTGTATTCGAACTTTCAGCTGTTAAGACGTAGATTCAAAGAAACATTGCTGAAATGTCCGTCTATATTCTGCTTACAATTAGAATAAAATATCATACTTTAAGAGATTAAAAACTAAGTGTTCTATAAATTCATTCATGTAAAATTACTGTCATAGGAACACTTCATACTTAAAAATGGAATACTTATTCCATTGAACAAAAAATAGCCATTTTCGGAAATTATTATGTGTTAACAAGGAACCAATACGTGAGCGAAATAACTCAAAAGCATTCTTTCAATAGAGGATGGTTAAAGGATGGCCATTCATCGACTAATAATATCCATTGAGACACAAAATATAACTGGAAAAAGCTATTACTTATAAAAGTGTGGCAGGGAGATATATTTTTGATGGACGTGGAATGATAAAACTCAATATTAACTTATTACGCTATGGAATAAAATTTCTATCGACTTCAGAAGGTGTCCAAACTGTCACAACCAACTGACAGCATAATGTATTAAAATGTCACTCTTAGTTGCATCCCACTGAGTTTCCCATCTAAGGTTTTTAGAAAGACGAGTTCACGTAGTCACTGGTTTGGTAAAAAACGTGTTAGACAATTCAGTTTTGGAAATGGAAATTCAAATGGAATTTTCACGTTCTTTGAAAAAGCATTACCAAAGCAATTTAGCACCATTTTAGAACTTTGTAAGAAAATGGCACTGTATTGTTCATTTTGCCCGCAATCGAAGTTTGAGAAACTGGTTGACACACCATATTTCTGTATGCATAAATAAATTCTAAAAAGATTGATGGATGATTACGTAAATGTATAGTTTGTGTTAATTATATAGTTTGCAACTATCATACCAATACATTATAATGATTTATAACATAAATACATTATTGACAACAATCATATCAATACAATATTGACCTATTTAAGATTTTCTATATTTAACAACATTTGCGAAGATATCGTTACCTGTGTGTATGATGCATATTGGGGAATTCGAAAGGGAAACTAATTGGTTTTTCTTTGCTTTTAAATAAAAGGTTAAATGGTTTTAACCATCTATATTGACATATTCATTTCCTAAAGTATAACGTTGGCGTGGTGTGGAAGCTTGTAGCGGTGGAGTGCCAGCTCAGGTGTTCCATCGTCATTTGACCTTGGTTCAAAATTACGTGGTGTTGTCTTCGGATTTTTCCCTTCGAGTTTGATCCCGGGGCGTTGCCAACAGCCCTTTGAGTTGCCCTTGTGCGAGGTTAATTCAATAACAAACTACATAAAGTACAGTTAAACTGAATTTACTTTATTTTACTTTTATTTCTATTAAAATAAGTATAAAATACCACACTTGTGTAACTTATATTATTGATAATTAAAAACACTTCATTTTTATAAGAAAAAGGGTACTATAGTTCGGCTCTCGGGAATTGGGCAGTCGAATCACGTGAGAACGAGTCTACTAATTAAATTAGAACACTGTCGGTAACGTAAACAAATCGCTTCCAGTGTTTCTAAGTTTACTTTCAGAGCCGAAAGCGAAAGCAATGATGTCACGTTGTTGGAGGAAAAACCAATCTTGGGGTTCGACAATAACGCTTTTGTGTATGACAACCTTCTCATAAGGTTTCACCCCTTTTCAAAAATCGACTGACCCAAGGTTGACTCACTTCTCATCGAATTATAATATTTTTCAGTCTGTTGTTGGGAATATTAATTTAAACAATAGAATACAAAACTCGTTCAATGTTTTGACTGCCAAATCATCCGGAAAGTTTAAAAAATAATTGTTTAATTTCGCTTAAATATTGGTTAAAATTATTCTACTGTGGCTTTAAATTCATATTTGAGAGAAGTATTAACAAATTTGATATTGAAGAATTATTTAATCAAATTATGCATAGAAAATTCTATACATCGCTTGTCATTTTTGCTAACTTAATTTCATGTAATAAGTTTTATTTTCGTAAATGGTAGTAAGCGTTGAAGCGTTTGATAATAAGCTGTGAATGGCGAACTTAAGATTTCTTACTCTATATACATTTTCGTACGCTATTTAGTAATCGAAAATTTAAAGCTTTTATACATATGAGTATAAATAAAGACATTTGAATCTACTTTTAAAAGACTTTGGCTGACTTATGTAAAGAGTTTAAAATCGCGAATTCAATATTTATACAAAATATAAATATATTTCAGACAAGTAATGTTTTCGAGTTTTTAAAGCATTCCTAATTATAATAGTTTATCCTCTATTGAAAATGTCATGACACCCAAATGTTTAAGCAATACTCATTCATTCAAACAATCGGAAATTCTTCTTATCTTCCTTAACATTTTTATATTTACGAAATTTTTGCTTTGACTTAATACAGTGTTCTTCGGAGTCCTTCAAGTATTTTTTTAAATAATTGAATTTATTTCAAACCGAAAAGTACTATTTTAAGATCTCTACTACTCAATAAAGCTAAATTACACATTTACCATTGGGCTAATGCAAAAGTTCGTCCCATTTTTTGATAAAAATCGAGGAAAAATAATTTTATTTACTAAAAATTACACTGAGTCAATGTACACTTCCCTTTTTTTTTTTTTTTTTGTGGTATGGCCTGGGACTTTTGCATGTTGTTCCTGGACAATTGAACGCCGACGCCTACATGAACATTTTGGAAAATCAGGTTATTCCTATGATCTGGCAATTTAAAGGAATGGACGGATGTACTTCCAGGATGACAACGTTCCATGTAAAGTTTCAGCCTCTGTCGAGCAGTGGTATCGAGATATGGATGTAAAACGTCTTCCCTGGCCTGCTGAGTCTCCACCTAAACCCTATAGAACATTTGTGGGACGCGTTAGAGCGACGTTTTCGGACCAGGGAACAGCGTCCGAAATCTACAGCTGAGCTGACGACATTCTTGCAGCAGGAATGGACACAAATACCCATAGCTGTGTATCAAAACCTTGTTGAAAGTATGCCCAGAAGGGTTGCTAGTGTAATTGCAGCACGTGGGGGACCACCCCCTATTAAAGCATGTATTATTTCCCTTATACCATCACATCTTGATGTCCGGTCCATTTTTGTAGGGTAGTGTAGTTTGTGTCGTTCTGTTCGATGAACTTTTTCCATCTCTCCTGAAGCTGCATCATCGCGCGCTGATACAAGTTCTGAGGTTTCTAGCTAAAGGAACTGATCCAGGTTTTTTGCAGTTAACTTTCCGAAACCCTTACGGAAAGTGGAATCGTCCAGGGCACCCTTAATCTACACGCCGCATGTTTTTTCTTTTGCGTCTGGGAAGCATTCTTGCGTTTTCGGAAACAAAAAATAATAATAGATAAAATATTCTCTTTATTTCCTGCCATTTTAATTGCTCAACAAAACTTAAAAACACAACCCGATAACAGTTTTTTTTTTCCAATTACTCGCTTAAATTCCTTTTTGAAACAACACCAAAACTTTTCACGTTTGAAGCTGATGGCACGTCGTTTCACCGATATAATGCCATCTAGCAGCAAAAGCGGGACGAAATTTTGCATCAACCCCATTATTTTGGAAAGCTATGTTAGGATTAATACGATCAAGTCTGCCCTAAACATTTAATTTGTCAAATGCAACTATAATTTATTTAAATGTCATGTGGAGAAAAGTGCATCTTGATCGAAGTCTTCCTCTGTTTTATTTCGGGAAAAAAGCATCTAAACTATACCTTTCATTTCCATCTAATATCTTATCTTTTAATTCCCAGAAAAAGTATGGTTTAGTATTTATGTAAGTTAGCATGTTATATTTTAGCATTCCTAGAGAAATCTGTGGAACTACCTTCTAAAGAATTCCCATCAACCCTTTGAGACATTTAAAAGGACATTATTCCATTTTGCAATTTGCAGTCTTCCCTGCCTGACTTATAACTAGTTCTGACTTTCTCGATCAATAGAATCTTTTAAAAGCATTCCATTAAAAAGAAAGAACCGATATAGTCTTTTCCAAAGTCACCAACCCAATAGATAAAACCAAGCTACACATGATCAAAAAATTGAAGAAAGAATTCAAGCTTCTCTCGAATTCCTTTCAAAGACTATTAGTTCCCACATAGAGATACTGCCTAAAATGTATCTCTAGGGATGATAGTGTCTTCATTAAATGTGAACACGAGCATTCGTCTCAAACATTCAGCCTGTGATATTCACGCTAACCAAATTACCGGGTCGCATCCGAAAAAAATCGGAAACAAATTTTAATCCATCGTCCAGATTGAACGAATCGTGATTGATGCGAGCCAACTATAGTGATTCATTCTCCATCAATTAAGTAGTTACATTCTTCAAGGGAGTCGGAGGATCATCCCTCCGACCATTAGAAAGCCCTTAATGCATCTGCTATGGAAATGAATCCAGGTCTTCTGGTAATACAAGGCTTAATTGCGATTCTAACGATCGAGTCAGGCTAAGAGGTCTTCTAAACTATGTATCACATAAATTGCTTTGGGGGAGCTTAGGAGCCAGCTCGCAAGGAGCCCTTAAATTTCTGAAGTAAGTCTTTATTGAGTAAATAAAAGGATACGGGAGAATAAAACTATGCTGGTTGTCATGATCCTAAAGTGAATACTTTTCATCTTTCTGTTTCGGTGTATTCTAGTAAACGAGATGGATTTTTAGTTTGGAAGGGTTTCTTTACTGAGAGTTAGACGGCAGTACTTGGTATAATGTCTGTTGGGGGATTTGGTATGAGAATAATAAAACAGGGATGTGGTGCTGGAGAGATTTGAAGGCAGTCTCGTGAAAATAGGTATCATCGATATAAAGCGGTGGGTCGTTAATTAAAGTCGCACTGGAGAAACACAACGGATTGTTTCGTTGGTCATGGTATGTATATATTTTTTATATATGTATGTATGTATTTTAATTAACGTCGCACTGCAGCGGAATAAAGGGCTATTATCGACGGTTTGGGACCAATTCCGAAGGGAAAAAGTCTTGTAATTTTGAACCACGCTCAGATGACAAGAACGACACTTAATCTGGCACCCCACTCTCCAAACTTCCACACAACGCCAATGTGTGGACATTTGAGGCCATCGAAGGTTTAACGTGCACCAGCCCACAAGTACATGACTGTCTTTGGATGTTCCTAGATTCGAACTCGCAATCCATCGATTGCAAATTCCTTGCTTTTCCAACAGGATTACAGCGGTCCATATAAGGTAAGGTAATTTTAATTATCGTCACACTAGAGCAACACAACGGGCTATTGACGACGGTCCGGGATCAATCCCCCTAAGGGAAACATCTGAAGACAACACCACGTGATTCCGAACCATGGACAGATGAAAAGGCAACACCTGAGCCTGGCACCACACTCTCCAAATGTCCACTCCAACCCAACGAGAGCGGCCCATACAAAGCGAGGAATTAACCAACCAAGTGGTTTCGAAGACATATCACGTCCATCAAGATTTGACCAATATTGCTCAAATGACGAGATATCTCATCAAGATATTAACAATTTTTTGACGATGAGGGGATCGAGATCTTGTCTGTTTTCTACTGACGAAATATCTCGTTCATCTGAATCTGGTCAGTTTTCTCCTAATGACAAAACCTCGTCAAGTCAACTGCCAGGAGTGTTGATTTGAGGCAACAAAGACAAAGTTATATTTTGACTTATTGCTATTTACTTCTCATATCGCACCCCTGCAAAAAAAGTGACACAACTCAAAATTGCAGAATTTGAGAAACATCAACTCAAAGGATACTATGAAACTTATATTGAAATAGTATAAGCTTCTTTTAAATTTTATGTAAGTATTGCTGGTGGCAACTTCTATTATATTCTTTAGAATAGTAATATAACACACTGGGGCACCTCATACATATTTTTCATCGACATAACATCAAAATATTTATTTTTTGACCTGTGTCGCTTTTCTTGCCGGGGTACGATATGTTTGCATACCCGTATGGCAAAATAATCTAAATATCACTTTTTAAGGTCGTGGTTTTCCTTTATGCCCCCACACCAGTGAGCAGGTTCATAAAGGTGTCGCTTTTAACCCGTCTGATGGTTGTCTCAACGAGATATATCGTCATCAGAAGAAAGCGGGTTTGAAAAGTTGATCGCATTGTCAAGAAGCCTACAGAATCTTGATGACAAGAAATCTCGTCATTAGCAAACTTAGTCAGATCTTGATGAACGTAATTGGATGGATCCTAATTATACAAATGATACTTACAAATAGGAACTGAATTTAACTTAATTCGATTAAGAAAACATTTTCTCTCTCTACAACCCTATTCTTCAATTACACTGGGACCGCCGTAGCCCAGTCAGGATAATCAACCGGATGGTTGGAGTTCGAATCCTACAAAATACCGTCATGTATAAAGGGAGCTGGTGCACCTTAAATCTGTCGTGGTGTCCAATATCCTCACGTTGGCGTGGTGTGGAAATTTGGAGAGTGGGATACCAGTACGTGTGTGACTTCGTCATCGGACCGTGGTTCAAAATTACGTGGTGCTGACCTCCAATCTTTCCCTTCGGGTCGTGGACCGTCATCAATAGCCCGTTGTTTTGCTCCAGTGCGATGTTAACCCTCCGTCGGGCGCAATATGGAACCAACGTGTTCGGGTGCAATGCGCCTGACAGGTACACATAAAAGAATCGCTAATTATACCCATTAATTTTAGATACAGTATTCTAAAAGTAATCAGAGATCTCCATAGGATTATTTAAACAAAAAACAATGCAATTCGTTTTTTAAAAAAAGAACACATTTTATGTTTAGAAAACATTGAAAGAAAATTTCAGATCTAGCATTTTTTTTCTTCTAATGTCGGGCACATTTGACCGAAGTCATTGGCCACTACAAGGCCGAAAGTGATGGCCACTTGTGAAGGAGCACTCAGTGGGAGGACCATCATTGCCCCTAACAATTTATACTTCGTAATTTTGAACCATGTTCAGATGACGAAGCAACACCTGAGCTGGTATACGCTTACAAACATCCATGCCCGAACGCGGATTCGAACCGGGGACCTTCCGATCTAGAGGCTAACACCTTAACCACTATACCGGTTGGTCGGCAGATCTAGCACTAAATTGACTTAAATTTTCAGGGTAAAAAAAAGTAAATAATTTTGGTAAAAATTATACATTGTAGTGCAGAGTTAAAAAGCCGATCTTCCCTCTAAGTCATAGTCCATCATCTTAAGTTCAGTAGAAGAGGGGCATTGGCAAACAGCACAGCACGTTGCGCAGATCATATTTGCATGAACCAGGCAGATTGCGTTGTGACATTTATTACATTCATAATTTGTCATCCTTCTCATACCCGTTTCCACATATTTACATAAAAAACCACACATTTTGCATGACGCAGTCATGAAATTAATAAAATAAACACCTGTGATATTAAAACACAGATATTACGTACCTTTATATGTGTAACGCTTTCGGGCGCAATGTGCATGATAGATCAGAATAACGCTAACAGCTGTCCACGAAGCGCGCGAATAAAATTAAAAGGTTGGGTCCAAACATCCGGTAAAGATAAGACTGCTAGAATAAGCAGATTTCGAACCCTTCTACGAGAGGAGGGGGGAACGTAGACGTCAAAGCTGTGCCTTTCAGGCCGGTTGCGCACGACGAAGGGTGAATTATAATACCTACTTAGCTACAATCATACTGTCCATTCAATAACTAATGAACATTTACCTAATCCACCATGAAGCCCGGAGAATCCAAGATATAAGAAAACTATCGAATTGTCCTGTAAAAACAATCAATCTCCAACCTTTATTTCCCAGCCTTAACTGTAATCCAATATTTGTAGACCGTAAACAGAGAAAGTTTTGTTTCTTTCGGCACACACGATGCTGTCTTTCCTGATCGAGATGGGGGTAGGACTAAAAGGGATCAACGTTTCTTTCATTGGAAAGACAAATTGATTTCTGATCGAATTTCGTTAGAATGGAACTCGCGACGTACTTAATTTCTAAACAAAGAGAGATGGCGACTACAGTTGAATCTCCAAACGTAGTTGAGCGAAATTTTCTTAGCAACAAATATGTTCCTGTTTGGTACTTTTACGACGGTCCTGTTAACGACGGTCCGGGCAATTCGTAATTTTTTAATTAGCTTCGTACTAGAGCAACAGAACGGGCTATTGACGACGGTCCGGGATCAATCTCCTAAGGCAGGGCTCGAAATACCCGTGTGCACACGTGCACTGTGCACATGAAAATACAATTGTGCACCTAATTTTTTCCCGCTGGGTGCACGCAGTGTAACTAACGTTAAAAAAAGAGGCGGAACGCTGATTATGTTATTTGGATGTTTGAACAAAATATTAGTATCGACCTCTCTTGCTCTAAACAAAAGTAATTAAAATTCCAAAATACACACTATTCGAAAACAAAATCGCTGGGCCATAACGGGTTTATATAAAAGGTAATTTTGGTAATTTTTTTTAGTTAACGTCGTACAAGAGTAACACAACGGGCTATTGACGACGGTCCGGGATCAGTTCCTTAAGGGAAAGATCCGAGGACAACACCTCGTAATTCGTAATTTTGAACCACGGTCAGATGACGAAGCAACACCTGAGCTGGCACCCAACTCTCCAAACTTCCACGTCAACCATACTTGAGGACTTTGGGCCACGGCAGATTTAAGGTGCAACAGCCGCCTCTACGCCATACGTTTACAAACATCCATGCCCGGACCCGGATTCGAACCAGGAACCTTCCTATCTAGAGGATAACACCTTAACCACTATACAGGTTGGTCGGCTTATGAAGACGGAAGGTTTACTTGTGCCACTGCCTACCAGAACTTTCCAATGATCATTCCTATGATATATAAACATTTTCCAGATGGCTCTATTGAAGCGACTGTCGCGAGAGCCGGAGAAGGGAGAATTCAGATGTTTAAATATTTTTATTTACTATCTACTACTAACCTATCTAAACATACCCAACTAATAAAGTAGTTTACATTATATTAATGCTTTTATATTACGTTTTCTTTAAATGTGCTCCTAACATATAACCTGTGCACCTAAATTAAAAACTTAGGTGCACAAGATGCATCTGTATTAACTAATCTATTTCGAGGCCGGTCCTAAGGGAAAGAACCGAGGACAACACTAAGTAATTTTGAACCACGGTCAGATGACGAGGCAACACCTGAGCTGGCACCCCACTTTCCAAACTTCCACACCAACCCAACGTGAGGACTTTCGGCCACGACAGATTTAAGGTGCACCAGCCGCCTCTTCACCATACGCTTACAAACATCCATGCACTGATCCGGATTCGAACCAGGAACCTTCTTATCTAGAGGCTAACTCCTCAACTCCCAGACTGGTTGGTCGGCTTTTAATTTGTAGGAAAAATATACTAGTGTGTGTGTTTTCAATGACTACAATTTGAAAAGATATTACGCAAAAACATGCTGCGAAATTGAGTGAATATCAAGGAAAGAGCAGTAAGGACAAAATAGTAGAACTGGTGAAAAGTCTATCATCTCAACAAAAGTGTTTTTTAAATTACCTACTCAAACAGATTCTATAGAAAAAACTAGTTATCTGTTTGAAAACCTGTTAGCGAAAATCGTTAGCGTTTATTAAGCGATATATGAAAAGCGTAGGAGACATAATTTGCCCTAATAATAAAGAGATTTTTCTAAAATCCATTTGTCTCACTAGCCTATAGCCTGACAAATTGATATAGCAAAATCTATCGAAAAGGTTTGGATTTTAGAGCTGTTAATTTTAAATTTTATGTGGTAATGGTAATGGTAATGGTAATTTTCGTTAACGTCGTACTAGAGCAACACAACGGGCTATTGACGACGGTCCGGGATCAGTCCCTTGAGGGAAAGATCCGAGGACAACACCACGTAATTTTGAACCACGGTCAGATGACGAAGCAACACCTGAGCTGGCACCCCACTCTCCAAACTTCCACACCAACCCAACGTGAGTACTTTCGGCCACGACATATTTAAGGTGCACCAGCCGCCTCTTCACCATACGCTTACAAACATCCATGCCCGGACCTGGATTCGAACCAGGAACCTTCCGATCTAGAGGCTAACACCTTAACCACTATACCGGTTGGTCGGCTTAAATTTTATGCTTTGGTGATAGACGAAAGTACTGATGCTACTAATACACCTCCATTCAAATACTCCAATCGAAATATTGTGAGTTTGAAACTCGATGTAACCAGAGACTGTCTTGTACACGTGTACTGGTGCACTTTTAATCTGTAATGGCTTCAAATGTCCCCGCGTTGGTATGGTTTAGAAGTTTGGAGAGTGAGGTGCCAGCTCAGGTGTTGTTCTTATCCTTTGACTGTGATTCAAAATATCGAAGCGTTTTTCTCAGATCTTTCATTTTAGAATGGATCCCGTACCGTGGTCAATAGCCCGTTGTGTTGCTCTAATGCGACGTTAACTAACTCTACCTATCAAATTTGAATGACAGTAAATGTTTATAGGTAAACAACTGATGTTACAGTTTAACAAATACGGACGAGACAGAAACTGAACTGTTTCATTAAACTTCCTGGATGTTGCTTGGATCAGGTATGCTGTGATTAGCAGAACTGATCAGATCTTGATCTCATCATCATCAAAAACCTTGAATGCGAGACATCATGTCGCTATCAAAATTGATCCTATCAGAAGGGGGGGGTAGTTGAATAAACGTCACACTGAGGCATTACAACGGGCTATTGGTGACAGTCAAGGATCAATCCCGAAGTGAAAATTCCGAAGATAACATTCATTTTGAGCCATATCCAAATTACGAGGTCAACAGATGAGCTGGAACCCTATTCTCCAAAATTCCACATCAAGCCAACGTGAGGACATTTGAAGTCATGACAGATTTAACGTGCATCAGTCCACACGATGGTCTTAGGTTGGATCGATTTTCAAGCTCACAACCTTCCTGTTTCCAATCAATCAGGTAATGGTAATGGTAATTTTAGTTAACGTCGTACTAGAGCAACACAACGGGCTATTGACGACGGTCCGGGATCAATCCCTTAAGGGAAAGATCCGAGGACAACACCTCGTAATTTTGAACCACGGTCAGATGACGAAGCAACACCTGAGCTGGCACCCCACTCCAAACTTCCACGCCAACCCAACGTGAGGACTTTCGGCCACGACAGATTTAAGGTGCACCAGCCAATCAATTAGGAGATATTCAATAAGTACAGGATGCATATTCAACCACAAATCCACTAGCGCCACCTACATTTACCTTCACGGAAATGATTCTCATAGGGAACTTTCTCCAATCCCGATTCGTAATTTGAGTCATTTTTACACTACTCATCTAACAACGTGTTAGCAAATTCAGGGTTACCTAAAATGTGTACGTTATACCCTGCATTTAAGAAATTACACGCACATACCATTACTATTAGTCATAATGGAAACCCCACTCAGCAAGACATCCGTGAATAAATTTGTCACGGAGGATGTCTGCGAATTAAAATCTCATTCCAAACCGAAAGAAGGTAAATTCAGTCCCCTTCGATACAAATGACTGTTCTTTAAAAGCGGCTTTAATGACCGCTTTATTTGCTTCTCGGAAGTTTTAGAGCTCCTTCTCAGCAGCAAGTCAAGGATTTCGCACAGAATCCAAGAAATATCCTTGACTCTTGTAATTATACACTTTCCATTTCTGTTGTACGAGACACAGTCCTCCCAAACGAGTGACTCGCCCTCTCTGCGACTATCAACGAAAGCGTGGCAGAGCCATTAGAGGGGATATTCCAAGAAATAAAGCAAAGAAAACCTGAGAAGGTCTCGCAGATAAGCACTTGAGTGTCAAGTACCGACGGTGTTATCAGTACGAGAACGTTGTCTGGGGATTTCTTCCAAATATGTGACTTCTCGGTCGTGGTTGTTGTGACTTTGGCACACGTATTAGGAAAAAGCCTAAGGACAAGGCTTTATGGGGTAGGTCAAACTTACTTAACTCCGTCGTGGGATACCGACCCTTAGATTGGGTTTACGGTAAACAAAATTTCCCATAATGTAAAGGTGACCCAATGAGAAAAGAAAAAGAAATTTGTGGAATGCAAAGCAGAAATTAAAAGTTTAGAAATACACACGCAAATGCTGCTCTAATAAGTTTACTATGAGGTTATTGAGGCAATTAAAGTGTTTTAGTCAAAAAGTGAACCTAAATCGCTTGGTTCACTTCACTCCCTGGAGGCCACAAATCGTACGATTTGTATTATCTTCCTTTGAAGCAAGGGATGAACAGCCAGGCGTCGTAGTACTGAGGTGCTGGTTTCTTGATGTGCAGATGAGGTGTGATAGGACAAGTGGTAACGTAGTGGTCCGGGTCTGCTTCCATACCACAGATGCAGAAGTCACTACAATGGATATTAATCCGAAATACAGAATAAAAGGACTCTTTTGTTGAAAGGATTCTTTTTTAAATCAAGAATGGTTTTTAGTCCCAAAATGTTTTGGTAACTTTTCCTATTGACTGGATAGGTAGATAGGTATTAATTCGACGTCGCATCGCACTGGAGCATTACAATGGTTTATTGGCGAAGGTCCTGGCTCAAATTCGAAGTGAAAGACCTGAGGACTCCACCACGTCATTTTGAACGACAATCAGATGGCGAAGACACACCCGAGCTGGCATCCCATTCTCCAAAACTTCCATCCACGCCAATGTCAGGATATTCGAGGCCATGACAAATTTAACGTGCACCTGCCTCTCACATACACCGCGGTCTTTGGTCGATCGGGTTTCAAACTCGCAACCCTTCGTACCGGGCATCCGCAGCGCTTGTAAAATTAGGAAACCATATTTTAACACTTTCACGGATTTAGTATAAAAACAGTGTCTGGATGCTTGGACTTTATCGCCGACCAACCGGTATAGTGGTTAAGGTGTTAGCCTCTAGATCGGAAGGTTCCTGGGTCGAATCCGGGTTCGGGCATGGATGTTTGTAAACGTATGGTGTAGAGGCGGCTGGTGCACCTTAAATTTGTCGTGGCCGAAAGTCCTCACGTTGGGTTGACGTGGAAGTTTGGAGAGTGGGGTGCCAGCTCAGGTGTTGCTTCGTCATCTGACCGTGGTTCAAAATGACGAGGTGTTGTCCTCGGATCTTTCCCTTAAGGGACTGATCCCGGACCGTCGTCAATAGCCCGTTGTGTTGCTCTAGTACGACGTTAACTAAAAATTACCATTACCATTAGCTTGGACTTTATCACTGACACTGAAAGGGTGGATTTGAAAACCGTTTAGCGTTACCTTCATGACACCGAATGATAAACTTAGAATCCAGAATAAAGACACCAGTTGTGGGAGCGCTTTGTTCTTCCAACCTTCCACCCTATTTAAAGAATACACTCGTCCGAAACCCCTTGACTCGATCCTCTCGCGGGAGCCGGATTATAAATTTGCAACAAGCCACTGGGTTACATTCTTATCGACTTGTTTATTGCCTTTCGAATTTTTGTTTCTGAAGATGGCCGATTCCCATTTTACCTAACGAGGTTTAAAAAATCAATTCGGAAAATCGCTGCTGGGGTGAAATCGGCACACCTCTGCACTACATCAGTCTGCCCCCTTACAGTGTCAGGGCATATGAGTACGCCTGCCGAACACATTAATATCGTATGACAGTTCTCTAAGGTTCGGCTATTGAACATTATCTATCACGGCACTACACGGGCAGAATTGTGAAGCAATTACCGTTACCCTGATGCATCAAGGGGGTGGGTTAATTTACACCTCACAAAACATACTTAGCACAACCAGTTTTAAAAAATACACATTAAATTTAGGCGGACATCATCTTAAACTTGGATTCAAACCAGGAACCTTTCAATCCAAAAGTCAGCAACCTGACCGCTAAACTCAGTGATAAGTATGGTTCGATTATAATTCTTCTAATGTCTCTCTAACAAAAATCTATAATGTTCCGATTGTCGAAATATTCAGTCTATATAAGTCAGGATTATAGAGTCTACTATAAACCTCAATACTAGGTTCATGCATTAAGTGTCGAAAATACGTTAATACTGTGTACTACTGGAAAAATCAGTACACCATTCGTGATTTATAACTTATTGGAAGAATTTGATCAATTCTTAATTAATTTTTTATTTAACCCGTGGTTATTAATTGGAATTTTGATATAGTACGGCCTTAATTTTTTTATATAACAGTTAATTAATTATGTGTAATAGTGGGACTCACTATTATTACTAATTATGTGTGTTATATATATCTGTATAAAAGAGTTGTTGCTTAAAAGCCTTTTCAGATTGTATCACAATCGTCAAAAACTAAAAATTAAATCAAATTCTGATTTTTATATTTCCCTTAATTCCTATTTGTGAAAATGGCCATCACTTTCCTGCTCAAGTCAAACTACTTGTATTTATTTACATTTTTGAATTATTAAAAATAAAATTTTATTTAGATGTTTAATGTATTGCATTTTTAAAATGCAATTATTTCATTTATTCATTTTTGCAGCAGTACATTTATGTAAATTAAACATCTCAATTACTATATTTTCGAATCGTCTGCAAATCGTCAGAAATGTCGTCAGCAAAATTACGTGGCGTTGTCCTTGGATCTATCCCTTAGGGGATTGATAGCCGAACCGTCGTCAATAGCCCGTTGTGTTACTCTAATACGACGTTAGTTAAAATTACCTTACCTGCAAAGTGACGGATGTATTTTCATGGATACCTTCAATTTCTAATAAGGTTTACAAACTTACATTTTCATAACAAAATATTCAAACTTACAGCTTTCAGCATCCTAGCATTTGATGCGTTCATACATGCAAATAATTTAAGGTCTGCTGTTTTAAGAAATCAAGTTTTCAATTCTAACTCATGTAAAACCAAGCCGCATCTGTGAGTATTAGGTCCGGTGCACTCATCTCATTTTTCAACGTGCGGCACCGCTGCGGCGTCGAAACCCAACTATGCACACATAACCGTGAAATGACGTAAGTACTGATTTCACGCCATTTGCGACAAATATTCTATCGAAGAAAACGTGTTTATTTCTCTTACTTGGTGTGAAAGAAAAGTATATTTTGAAACAAAATAGACGTTACTGGATACCACCATTTATTAATTATTATTTATATTCCATTTCTTTATGAAAACAAGGCACTTCAGAACGGAGACTCATGTGCGGCGCCGTATGGAACTGCGGTACAAATTGCACGCAAGTTGGACGTGCGTCTCCGCAGCGTCGCCGGAGGCATGTGTGCACTACTCCATTGGATCTAATGTATCTCAGACCGCAGTTGCGTTGCGACAACAGCGCCGCACGTTGAAAAACCGGATGTGTGCACTTGGACTTAGAGCGCTGTAAGGGCGCTCCTTTGCCAACTCGGTAAAACCGAGGAAAAGACACTTTTACAGCCCAGTCTCGATGTTTCTCATTACCCAATGGATTTTCCTCAATCACTTCCGGGATTGACAAACATCCACCTCACCACCCAAAACGCACACACAAAGTCGCTAAGACAAGACGTCATGCAAATTGCACGATGTTTACACCCTGATTAATGTCCCAGCTAACATTTCAGGGAATGTCTCCCACTCACATTCTGACTGAAGTGTATTATTGAACTACATCATTCCAAACTCGGAAATCTAGAACAATCCAATTGCCCTGATGAACTAATGCCGACACCTACGTTTTCACGGGCAAGAGAATTGTTCTTTTTTTTTTCTTAATCGTTTGGGCCAATCAGGCAGGCGTCTGTTAGTAAACAACCTTGACGGCCGTGACCCCTCTTCCACACCAAAAAATAAATAAATAATAATAATTCGGAGGAATCAAGAGAGAGAGAAAAGATGCGAGTGCGGAAGATCGAGAGAGGGAATTATTCAGAATCGAGAATGCTTTTTTAACATTGACCTTCCATCCTCAGTCACGTGACGCCATGTCAACGACCAACGGCAGAAGCCGAAAAGTTGCCATTGGTCGTGACGTCAGAGACGGCGGGAGGGCATAAACGTCAGGTAAAAGAGTGACCACGGGTCAATTTAAGTGCGGAGTTCGGATGCTGAGGAGATTTTCGGTTGTGTCCTGAAGATCGAGATCGGCGTGAATTAATGATACGCTGAAATCTGAAGCGTGAGATCTTTGAATTTGTTAGGTTTTGGGGAGGTAGGTGAATCCTTATGAATCTTCTCTTTCCCTATATATAATGTATCATTAGTTAATATTTCATTTTATATTTTTAACGTGTTGAACTTTTTCTGGTTTTGTCGTTTGAACCCAAGCACTTTCTGTAAAAATTCGGTACGAAACATTCTGTAAAATGATTTTCTACGAAACGTTCTATAAAATGATTTTCTACGAAACGTTCTATATAATGATTCCATACAAATATTTAATAAAATTGATGTAATAGATTAAGAAAAATAGTTTTATATTCTATAAAAATTTACCATACAAGATTTAATGAAATTAAAGGGATAGTTTCAGAAACATCGCTTCATATTCTATAAAAATTTACCATGCAACATTTAATGAAATTGGAGGGATAGATTTAGAAAAATCTTTCATATTCTATAGAAATTTACCATGCAACATTTAATAAAGTTGTAGGGATATATTTGGAAAATTACTCTATTTTTCCAATTAATTTAATTTTTTGTGTAATACACCGAACTATATATCTCAAACTACATAATTTAAGCAAGACATACTTATTCGTTAGTAAGTAACACATAAACTTTTGTAGATACTTATAATAAATAATTTTCAATATTTAATATCCATTCACCATTTTCTATTACCAT
Organism: Metellina segmentata; assembly: GCA_947359465.1. Classification (NCBI taxonomy): domain Eukaryota; kingdom Metazoa; phylum Arthropoda; class Arachnida; order Araneae; family Tetragnathidae; genus Metellina; species Metellina segmentata. The sequence continues at coordinate 121,686,657 of OX375877.1, read as the reverse complement.
AAACATTTTGACTTTACGAATGTGAGTTAATACTTGTCAATATAGCTCAGAACAAAAGATTCAGTAGTAAATTAAATTCAATATTGAAAGGGAAAGAATCAATGTCTCGTAGAAAACGATATTTATATCAAATGAAAGCAGTCTCAATCGATTGTATAAAAATCCATTTTTTTCTCGTTGATTTAAATCATAGATATTGTTTTATTTTAGTTTACGTACTTTTCATATCCAAAGAACCAAAAAGTAATAGTACCATTGCCATCGTTTTGACGTGTTTATTGAGTTCTAAATCATATAAAGTATTTGAAAGCAGCAGACATGTCAATGTGGTATTCTGTACAGGAAATTATTGGTTATTCTAGAGCTTTGTTATGTCAGGCTATGGATTTTACAAGTTGAAGAGAGATAAAATGTATTTTTCTATGAATGAATACGTTTTGAGGGGGAATATGGATTATTTTAATGGGCTTAGAATGTGGACTTCTTTCGCTTCTTTTGGTGATTTATGTATTCTGTCAGATGATTTTTATGGCCTGAGGATATTGTGCTCTCTATATGAAATGACACCACCCAAATTTTGTAGTTTTCTTTTTCTCTTTTTTAAGTATCACTCCAACATTTTTGAAATGTAATAAAACAAAAAATAAATTGATGTGTTTTTATTTTAAAAGACTTTTAAATTATTTTGAGCACATGCATTTAATATATTACGTATTGTTATTCAATAATTAATGACGGCATCTACTATTTTAATGTAAAAAGACCTCATGGGTTAAAACCTCATGTAAAGAAATAAACTATATTGTAAATAGGACCTTAATGATTTGAATGTTTTTAAGGTTTTTGTAAAGCGCTATTTTTTATACAATTTCTGTGTAAGTTAACTGAATTACATTTTAAAATAGGCTTATTTTGCATTGGAAGGTATGTATTTTGAAAAACAGTTATTACTTCGTAGTTTAGTTATAGAAAATTAAAGTTAATGTTTTCATTATGAACTGTTAGAATAAAGTTTTGATTTTGAGTTGGAGTTTTTCAGCTGGCAATAATGTTTAATTTTGAAATAAAATAATTAGGCGAGTCGGTAAAGCTATTTATAAGCAGTACAATGCCGCATATTCTCAGAATAATATGATAAATGCTATAGTGTGTTGACGTAGTTCATCTACACTTCAAAATATTGTTCGATAAAAGTTTTTAAAAAAAGTGAGTACAATGTTAGTGTTCTGAGACTGATATTATTCGACCTCACATTCGCTTATTTATAAATCAAAATTGCATACGTCTAGGTAACATATGTTATCGTCCTAATCCCCAATATCATTATGGTAAGACAATCATCGTCTTTTTTACATTTGCAGTATTTCTACTAAAATTGTATCTTTCTCTCGAAAAATGCTTATTGGAAGCAGCATATAATATTTAATATGAAATATCAAAATATCATAGCAATGCACCATCTTAATACAGCCGACTGAATAAAGCTTACTTAAGTTTAATATTTATTAAATTTATCACAAACTCATATCATCGAATACCGCATTTACCTCACCCGAAAGCTAGAAACCTCACTTGCTTCCTTTATACAATATTTTACTTCATAAATATACGAATAATTTAAATAACGAAACTTAGCAGCATCACAAACATTATGTAACTATTTTAAACATCCAAACAGCACCTGCTGACAGATCTGCCAAACAGACAAAAACTTAATTTCAAATCATTCTCTGGTAAGCAAATCACTTAACTCAGTATATCAAGATCTGGTCAGTTTTGTAAATGATGATATGTATCGTCCAGACTAAACTGTCCTATTACTCCAAGGGGAATTGGATATCCAAATTAAGACCTGGTCAGTTTTGTTAATGGCAAGATATATCATAACAAAACTGCCCTGTTACTCCAATTAGAATTGAATATCCAAATCAAGACCTGGTCAGTTTTGTTAATGATATATAAGATCCATCGTCCAGACAAAACTTTCCAAATACTCCAAGTGGTATTGAATATATCCAAACCAAGATCTGGTTAGTTTTGTTATGAACTGTTGAGATACATCATCGAAACAAAACAGCTCCAAAGGGAATTGAATATCTAAATAGTAAAAGTTTTAGCATATGAGAGGCTGGCTACTACATGGCAGTTTCGAAGACACAACACCAGGAAGATTAAATAACCGAAACAGACACTTCCCCCACACAACGATTAATAAGATTTCGTGCACTTCACAGTGCAAACCCTTTATCACCAAAAGCTCAGTCATCGAGTCCGCTTGAACTTTCCCTTCAAATTAAAGAGGCATAGGTTAAATGAGAAAGCCCCGAGAAACCAGTCATTATATCGTAGAGCCATTCACTCACGCGATAAGAATTCCCTGCTTTCACTTTCATCCTTGGACCCAATCGCTCGTGCAGGTGCCGGCTACTTGCAAGAGGGCAAGATGGCGAGGGGATGGAAACGTTGTTGGGGGCAGAATACCTACAAGGTACCTCGTTTCCGACAGGGCCGGTTGTTGTTATTGACGCCATGGTTGCGAGGGGTGACGATGCGATTTTGGCAATGTCAAGGTCCGCGCGGTGCAAGTTGAAGGTTGCGGGCATGGACAGTTGATCGTATTTCACTTGTTCGATGCAAGAGGTTAATAGAAAGAACGCTGCCCCATTGTGATATGGATGATGTTTCTGAGGTAAGGGTTAACAAACACGCTGACCAGTGTCCTTGGGGAGTTGGAACGTCAAGGTCGTTCTTTCTGAACCGTACGCTCCAAGATGCCTTTCGAGAAAATGTGATGAATGATTTCTTGATTTGAATTATTTACTTACTATGGCAGGAGGTGGTAATTGATTTATTAACAGTTTTCTGTGAGTTAAGCTTCTGACGTTTTCTGCTAGAACTCGGGAAATTTTATTTGTAATAGATTTAATAAGATTTTAAATTTATAATGTGACGGTGTGTTGTATTCTACGAATTGATGATAAATTTGTGAAAATATCGAGAAAAGGGAGAAGGGTCTTTGACTGTGTGTGTGTGTGTGTGTCGGGTTTCGAACTCCCAACCCACCTGTTACTCTTCCAACTGGGTTACCGCGGCCTCCAGTTTCGTGCTCTCCAAACTTTGTTAGTGAGTTGTTCGTTCTATGAATAGTTACAAGGTTGCAATGTACAACGTGAAGAGCAGAATTGATCTTGAAATCCTCTTGGTAATTGTAATGACGAGATATCTCGTCATTAGCAAAACTTTCCAGATCATGTTGGAAGAGATATCCCGTCTTTAGAAGAACACACGATTACGATCGTTAGTAAAAGATTGATCAGATTTTAAATTCGCCGTCTCAAAAAAAAATCGACAGTATATTTATCTGAAGATGAAGTGATTGTGAGCATTCACTTCACACGCATAGGACTGCAAAAATACTTCTGCGATAAAGGCGTTTTTTCAAGATAAAAGAAAATTTATAAATATTTCTGAAATGCCACCCATTTCCGCTCTTGTCGACTCTTCCTTAGTTACGCCCCTGTATTCAAGACAGTGGAGGCCCTAACTGTAACTAAACATCAATAGAAAACATTACTAAACAACTTAGGTGAATATGAGATTTATTTTATTTTTTTAACATCAGATGTCGCATGTCCAAATATTTGTCGCAGGGAGAACGTACAATGAAAACTTATTTACATTTGACTGTGTTAGGAAAGGCTTTCTGATCTTGCAATTAGAAGGAAAGAAGAAGAAGGAGGGGGGATTTGATTCAGCTTTTCAAGTTTGTAAAACAAGGGGACACAGAGGACTTAAATTTCAATAGGGATAACAGAACAAGGGGCCATGGGTATAAATTGAATAAGACACATTTTAATCGGGATTTAAGGAAAAACTACTACTTTAATAGGGTAATAGACAGTTGGAACGCGTTGCCAGAAAATATAGTTAATTCAAAGGGAGTGTACGAATTTAAGACACAATTGGATAGTCAGTGGGAATTGGAGAATTCATAAACAAAGGACCAGCCTTGTTGGGCTTGAGCCTGTAGCTGGTCGTCAATATTTGTATTTGTATCTATTGAAAACAACATTGCATAAAGTAAGTTATTCCGGCCTAATACAGAAATTTATCAGCGAGAAATCGAGAAAGGTGCACACATACTATGTTGAATTCTCAATTACATAAAAAAAATTAAACACATATTTTTAAAGAATGTTATCGATCCTGTCTGGGTATAAGATTTTCAAGGTCCTTTTCATTACCGCTTGTTAGAAGAAAACCGCATATAAATAAGCGCTGACTATACAAAGCATTAATGTTCAATACGACGCAAAGAATCACGTTCTTTTCTTCTAAATCCTATATCGATTATAATCGCGTGTTCATTGACAACAGAAGGAGTCCCTTTCCCTTTAGCCATGATGTCCAACCCCAACCGAAGCAATGCGAATCCTCATTCACCGAACCTGCTTTCTGAAGGTCTGACAACGGATTCCGCGGTATTCGCAGCGATAAGAACGGTTTCCGAGTTAGTCTTACAAAAGCTCGACAGGTATTTCAACAATCGGGTGGAAATGCCGTCGATCGGACATCCATTGTCAGTTTTTCAAGAAGAAAACAATGGATTCTGAATGCAGTTAAGATTGAACGCAAACATGGATTCAAAAAAACGCGAGGAAGAAAGAAGCGGCGGGGTTATTCGATGCGTGAAATTTATCTACGTCTTTTTCATGTAATCCTTGGTGCATATATTACAGACGCTGGAAATGAAGTTGCACACGACAATAATTACCCATCGAATGGGATGTGGGGATTTGGTTTATGTTTTGCCTTGAGACGGCTTAATCACTAAGAATACTTAAAGGTAGATTTTGAGAATACTATCACAGAAGAATGCGAGAGTATATGGAAGGGGTTATTATTTCGCCTTCTCAGTTGGTTTTATTTCATGCTAAATGTGAAAGAACCCTAGTGAAAATTTGGAATATATAATACAAAGGAGGTAAGTTTTTTTCACTTAGGAAATTAATATGCATATTTTTTAACAGGAAAATAATTAACAATATAAAATAATTTGAATTATTTTATTTTGATATTCATGTGGTTATAATAATATATCAATGGTATTTTAAGTATTGATTTTATATTCAAAGTATCCATTTTAACTGGAATGTAATTGACGATGGAAAATAATTTAATGAATAATTTATTTTGATATTCATTTGTTATAATCATATTATCAACGGTATTTAAAAATTTGATTTTAAATTCAAAGTATCCATTTTAACCGGAATGTAGTTGACGATGGAAAATAATTCAATGAATTATTTTATTTTGATATTTATGTGGTTATAATTACATCAACGCGGTGTTTGAAGCTTTTATTTTAAATTCAAAGCATGCATTTTAACTGGAATGTAATGGACGATGGAAAATAATTTAATGAATTATTTTATTTTGATTTTCTTGTGGTTATAATAATTATTAACGGAATTTTAAGTTCAAATTTTAATTTAAAAGTATGCATTTTAACTGGAATGTAATTGACGAATGAAAATAATTTAATGAATATTTTATTTTGATATTCATGTGGTTATAATAACATATCAATGCGTGGTATTTTCTCATTTTTGATTTAAAATTAAAGTAGACATATATATATATATATATATTAACGGGAGTGTAATGATTTTTTGTGGAAAATGAAGTGATAAATTACATTATTTGGATATTTACATCGTTAAATTAACAATAAAAGCGTTTAAACAATTTATACAATCGTAACAAAAGATACGCCCCATTTTAATTTAAAAACATACTCTTTGTAACCATAGTTTTTGAAAACATTTATTAGTAAAGCATCTCTAATTTCTCTTTTAGAAATTATATTCGTCCCTCTCTCCAAACTTCCACACCACGCCAACGTGAGGACATTCGACAGATTGTTCATGCATCAGCCCCCATGAACACGGTCTTTTGGTTGCATCAAGTATCAGACTCCCAACTCCCCGATCCCTAATTCGTTACAACTGAACTACCGCGGTCATTGGAATTTATATCTGATTGCGCTATCCTTAATTTTGTGCTCCTTGTAATATCCATAACGTTGGCATAGTGGGGAAGTTTGGAGAGTGGGGTGCCAGCTCAGGTTTTGACTCGTCATCTGACCGTGGTTGAAAATTATGTGGTGTTCTCCTCGGGTCTTTCCCTTCGGAGGTTGATCCCAAACCGTTGCCATACTAATATATACTTATATTTATGTAAATGTGGGGATAATATTATTATCTATTGTGATTTATTTATAGTTAATTTATTTCGTACCACACAGAAAATAATATTAAATACTACACAGAAAAAATAGATTTGAAAGTAAAATTTGTTGCATTATTTTTCAAAAAATCATTTTTTGAAAATCATTCCTATTTATGTAATATCTGCTATTTCGTATTGCATACGTGTTCCGGACGTACATGACGTGCGGACAAATTTCACGCGGGTAGGTAGATAAGGTTTTTTTGACAAAAAACGGCAAATAATCCAAATGTCCGAAAGCAGGAATGGCCGAGGTCCTGATTTAGGACTTAGTACTGTACTATCCATGTGTATCTTCGGGGTGTTGATGTATCAAACTCGAGCTGAACTGTCATGGTTTGGTCTCGGCCCCGGTTGACACTAGCAGAGTAACCGCAGCAGATTAGGTTGTCTCCACTCCAATGTCGGGCGATAAGGGCGGGTGGGGAGCACTTGGCGCGTGGAATGCGGCGCCCTCGACGGGCGGCTTGTTTATTCACCTGCCACGACCTCTGCGAACTGGTAATTCCATCGAAGAAGCAGCGCGACGTGAGGCAACATATGTGTCGAGTCGAAATGAGTCAACAACTCCTTTACCTGCGGAAAGGGAACTTACGCGACCCCAAGGATGTTTTCTCGAGCCACGGAGATCGACCCCCGTGACTCAGGGCTTTGCAAAGGGAGCCAATATTGATTTCCAATTAGATTCCTCCAGATGCGAGAGAGTTTTCCACGATGGACATGTATTAAGAAGGAGTCATCGTCAAAAGGCGCTAATATGGGATGAAACTGAGTCAGATTTAGGGTTGTTTGGGGGTTTTATGGCATTAGGGCCATATTTGGCCGTGATTCTCCAGACACAAGATGTGCAATGCCAAATATGAATGAATATATCACACTCCGTCCGGCAAGAAAAGTGACAAGTCAAAATATAAAAATTTTGATGTTATGTCATTGAAAAATATGTATGAGGTGCCCCAGCGTGTTATATTACCATTCTGTAGAATATAATAGAAGTTACCACCATAAATGCTTACCTAAAATTTAAAAGAAGCAGTTATACTATTTCAATATAAGTTTTATAGTATCCTTTAAGTTGATGTTCCTCAAATTCTGCAATTTTGAGTTGTGTCACTTTTCTTGCCGGGGTACGATATGATACAGACATGAAAATTTCAACTGATACAAAAGAGAGAAATGCACCTCACAGGAATCGAACCTGCACCGCCTAGAACTCAAAGGTTGCTAGCGCAGTGGGAAATTCCCTAAGGGAAAGATTCGAGGACAACACCATGTAATTTTGAACCATGGTCATATGACGAGGCAACAGCTGACCTAGCACTCCACTCTCCAAACTTTCACGCCAACCCAACGCGAGGACTTTCGACCACGACAGATTTAAGATGCACCAGCCGCCTCTACACCATACGCTTACAAATATCCATGCACTGACCCAGATTGGAAACAGGAATCTTCCGATCTAGAGGCTAACACCTTAACCAGACCGGTTGGTCGGCCCTGATGGACGAAATACACGTCATTAGAAGAAAACTGACAGATTCCTGTCATACGAGATATCTCGTCATTAGTAAAAAACTGACAAATTCTGATGGACGAGATATTTGGTCATTAGATGTAAACTGACCAGATCTTGATCTCATCATCTAAAAATCGACAGATTCTGATAGACGAGATATGTCGTCATTAAAAAAAACTGACCAGATCCTGAACTCGTCGTTATCCAAAAATTGACGTGGCCTCGATGACGAATTATCTCGTCAGCAAGATTTGTCGATATATGGGATGCGTTAGATTTACCAGAGATGTATTTAACGCTGTGTCAACATGCGTAAAATACCATTTCAGTTTCAAAGTGTGTCTATATATAATTCTCTTACGTGGCACACATAAAAGACGTTATTTGCTACTGCGTTTTGGCAACACTGTACGACTGTTGGTTTACCACGAAGCCCCACGGCTCAAATGAATTTATAACGTTTTCGGATGAAATTTTATTGAAAAAAATGATTAGTTGTTATGAAGCTGTTGCAATTACACAACTTGCAAATCACATGCTGGGTATTCGATTTTTCAAAGCAGCGCTCACATTTCGAGTCAAAAGTTGCTTAAAGTTTTTCATTTGTATTCCAAATTGTTTGAGTACTGATTCCAGAGGTACTGTATAACTTTTCTGTAGTACACAAATTTATATTTGAAAAATATTTTTTTTGGAAAATAATATTTTGCAAGCAATGCCTTCTGCTAGGAAACGTGTCTTCGTTGATGCGAGAGAAGCCACCAATGAAGACCTTAAAGCAATCCTCCGGGGGTTGGCGAGCGTTAGCGAGCACGGGGAGGGTTCCCTAGTATTTATAGATACTGAAACCGATAATTACCAGTTTAATTCATGGAATAATTCTTGATGAAATACATGATCACTGATATATTGTAAAATCGCTTTGGATTTATTGATGTGTCTAGAGAATCGCGTTAAACGTCCAAACTGTTTCGACGAGATATCTCGTCAACGAGATATTGCCTATGTTTTTTATTTGGAAATCTGCTAAGTTTTTGTCTAGATAGTCACCAGAAGGATTAAAATTTGTGCATCGGTTTTACGAAGGTAAGAATCAGTTTTCTGCTAATAGGGACAATTCTCGAAAACAGTCGAGAAATATCTGAATTCCCAAAGAATTTTTCAACCGAAATTCCTTCACTAATTTCTTTAGAACCATCTCTTTACACTCGATTTCGAAAGAGAAGAGTTAAACTGAATCCAGTTCTGCAAACAAACGCAGTTGGAGAAAGCTGCATAGAAAATAACTGTCAATTTAGAGCCTGGACTCACGATAGCATAATAATACTGTGAATCATTCTTTGTTTTTGTGTTTCACAACACGGTACAGATGTAAACCGAGTCATGATTGCATTTCTTGGATCATCTCCACGCTGTCTCTGTCATGAGCTTACGTAAGCTGAGAAAGAAATATCGCGGAATTGTTTATCCTGAGGCTAAGCATTTATTTTAATTTATTTCAACATGCTTTCTTGTGGCTAGCCAATTACAATTTCATACGATTTAAATGTCATGGAAGTTTCAGTAGGTTACTCTATGACACAGGGCGTACAACTTCAAGTGGTCTTTTATTAACACAAGGTCATATTTCCGCGGTGCTGATTTGGTGTGAAATCAGCGTTAATTGTTGCTTACAGGTAAGTTGTTTTTCCTCGCATGGGCGTAAAGGTCGTCATTAAGAATGAGTAGATCAATTTATTACTCATTAAAGTTTTCCGTGGGCCTGTTTATGCTGTAACGAATCGTTGACTCCGCAAGCGAAAATGCGACATTGGCGTTGTATTTTAGATGTATGAATTATCCATTAAGCTTCTCTACAATGGTTTTAGATTGACTTTACATGCATATTAACTTGCATACACTTTAAAGCCAGACTTCAAAGACTTGTAAATACATTAAATTATTTTAGGACCTTTAAATCCCATTTTTATATCACAGTCCAATCATCAGGCCTCTAAATGCGTATACCACCGGGATATGACGAGGTAGGGAAGGAGATAAGACTATAACTATTTATGTCACACTGGAGCAACACATCAGACAGGCCTTTTGCGACGGTCTGGAATTTGGGGAAGACCAGAGAGCACCTCAGAATTTTGAATCATGGCGCCTAAATGTTTCTCTCGCCATGCTGTGTACCTGGATTTGATACCGGTATCAAAACTATGTTTCTAAAAGCTAAATCTTTGTCGATATCGACATTAATTCGTATCAGTGCATGAATAATTGATGATAGACTCTATGACCATTGCCCTGTCGTGTAAAAGCATCGTTTGATCCTTACTGGATGATTTAGTTTTATGATATATTGACAGTTTACTGTTAGATGCAAACTCTAACTACATAACTGTTACGTTTCAGATAAGAATATCTAATACGACAGGGATGTGTGCTTATTTTTTCCAACGTTGCTGATACTTATCACAACATAGGTGTCCTTTAGTCCATGTCACTTGGTGAAAGCTTATAGAGTAAAATTATTTCAACTATTGAGCTTTACTTTCCTGAACTGCGCTCTGTGCTACGTTCTTTGCTGTGTTGAAAAAACCAGCATTTGGTTGGCATAATACCCTTGAAATTCTATATCACTATACACTCTGTTGTCCCTTAAAAACAGCACAGTGAAAAAACACGCGCTTTAACAGATTCAAGGCCGTAAATAATAGTAGTTATCTTCAAATGTGAAATATGTAATTATATTTTAGAATTTTTCTATTTGTCCATTCAAAATTATAAGTAGTGTACAAACTAACGGTATCAAAATGGAGGTCGGCGTATAGCGCTACAAGTGGCCATCTTAGTAACTATATCTATACGCAATCGTCCTCAGACGAATAAAAATTCGGATGGCCTATACTGTGTGACTTTTACGTGGATATATTATTAAAATTGCATATTTATGCACACACTTTTTGAGTAAAGCAAATCAAGTCCCATCACTTGCAAGTATGAAACTCGATCCAATCAAAGAAATCTAGGAATATTGGTTATAAGCGATAACTTAAATAAAATAATTAATAAAATATGAAAATTAATCACAATTTTTTAAGGACAACAATTTTCCGAAATACAAATACTGGTACTATTTAAAATATGGACGAGCCTTCACGCTTTATTTTAGCGATTTTGTTTTTTCTTTTTGTTTAGAGCTAGATTAAACACTTTTAAAGACACGCAACACATTATTTTGCTTAAATCATTAATTACAGACAACTACACTGTTACAGATTCCAAATGAATGTAATGTTAGTGCACCAATGATGGGAAAGTTTGGCTAACAATCACATGCAAAACTGGTCAAAACAACATTTTTCTTCTAATTTTTAACAACTGTTTCTCGTCAATTCGAAAGGTAAAAATTAAACCAGAAATATAAAATATAGTTGATATAAAGTATAATATAGAACGGATATTCCTCGATTTTCCACCTAAATGAAAAATTGCACTGGACTAATTAAAAGGAACTTTATAATTTAAAATCGGGTTTAACAGGAGGAACGCCCACGAAGTTGGTCAACCAACCCATTAACCATCTATGGTTGGTTGTTTTCGGCTTTTATGGCGCAAGGGTCATATTTGGCCAAGCTGCGCCAAACACAACAACAACGGAGGGAAACAAGGCGAAAAAAATTACATATCAGGAATCATGTATTTTATAAAATTGCTCATGATTGCATTTTGAATCATGTACTTTTTATTAAAAAAACATGACTTTTTAATCTATATTATGGACACATTATAACTATGATAACAGTACATATGGTTTTGTAGCTTTCTTGTCTACATCAAATCTGCTTTAGAGAAATATTCTCAAAACCTTGTTCAACCTTAAGCTGTAAGTTCTTCAACTTTGAAAACGCATACAGCATCTCTTCTGATGTCAATGAGGGCGTTTAAACGACTGAAAGTCTACCCTAACACTAGAACACAAAAGCGGTTAACAGAAAACACACGTCACAGGCATTGTTAAACTGCTGCATTACAAGATGCTGTCATGCGATCATAATTAGCATGCACTGTGTTAATGAGTGATTCAAGTCTCATTCAGTGACTGCTCAAGACCAAAGCGATACATTACTTGGATCGTGCTCAAGCAATGAGCTCTGTAAGGACGTTGAAATATCACTTCTAAGATTCAAGCGAATAATTGTTACTTCTTTCAGCAATTAAAACTCATAATACTAATAATCTCTAGCAAAATGACATCGAAATAGAACAAACTCTAATGTCAAAGACTCGCATGGCTAAGTTCAAAAGCAAATCGATAATTTCACCACGAATGCAATCATTTTCGAGCATAAACGTTCGATTTTATAGAGAAATTGCAACTCACCGTTCTCCAGCATGTTCCTCCTTATGTAGTTTCCAGCCAACTGTTGCTGTCCAGAAAGAATGTTCTCTAAAATCGACTGCCCTCATTTCGAAGTCTGACCTCGTTTCTTGAAGAGGCAGATTCATTTTCTTTTCATTTCGACTTGGCCTCTGCTGAAGGTCTTTTCCAGAGAGAGCTCATCAAACAAGATTCTTTAGAAAGTTTTTGTTTTTGACACAAATACTCGATTTTGTTGCATCGAGAGAAAGTTGTTCAACACACGAAGCACTCTCTGATATGCTTGGAAATTCTTTGTACTAAGTAGTGGTTAAAATTGGAGTTTGACTAAGTCTATAGCATATATTAGCTGTATACAAACAGGTATTACCCTTTAACCCTTCAAATGGTTTGGACAAGATATCTCGTACAACAATTTCGCTAATGACGAGATATCTTGTCCTCAAGATGCTGACAATTGTTTTATTATGACAAGTTCAAGATTTGGTCAGTTTTCTCTAATGACAAGATACCTCGTCAAGAGAATTATTAAACGTGTGTTAAAATTTCATACAAATTTTTTTGTGTATATTTACTTCCGTATGAATTTTGAAATAGTTTTCAATAATGCTTCAAATATGCTTTCAATAATGCCAAGAAATTCAAAAATAATTCCGAATTCTACAAGTAACACGAGCTTTATACTCGTTGATAAAAAATATGCATGTAAACAACTTCTTTATTTCTTGAACAATAGATAAAGAATGTATCACATTTTCATTATTAGAATACATAATTTGTCAAATAAAGTCTTTTTATGACTGGAAGCATTTATAATTTGGATTGACATACGAATACTTAAACGAATGAATTCGATGTGGTTAATTTGTAAAATTTAGTGCTGTGCAAAAAATTTTTACTTCAATAATTTAAAAATGATTTTTTTTTATAGAATTCATAATTAAAATGTTATTTGTTTTATAAACATTTTTGGGGTATTGTAGGTTATTCTTCCTCGTTCTCTCAATATTCTAATTCATAAAAGTATTTTATACCTTCCGCATAACAAGTTAAACTTATTAGTATATTTGGCATGTAATCGAATCTCGTGTATTACGAAAATAATAAAAAAAATAATAATGAGGATACTTTAAAAACCTGAGAAATTGTAAATTAATAAATTATGCATCACACAGTTATAGTTATTTGAGTGCGTGCATTAATAAATTATATTTTGTTTAAACAGCCATGACTTTGGTACCTTTCCCATTATTTCCCTCTTCAAATTATTCGAAATGTCATACATAGAACAAGCTTTAACGATTGGAGCAAATTTAACGATACAACCCTCCACTATAACAATTGTTTCAAAACCTCTTTTAATCCACCTGGTAGTTGTTTCTACGAGCTAGGGTTGAAGGACGAAATATCTCGCCATTAAGAAATGACCAGATCTTGATCTCATCGTTACCAAACTTTGGAAATATCTTGATGACGAGACATCTGATCATTATCGAAATTGATCAGATCTTAATGGACGAGATACCTCACCGAAACCACTTGGAGACTGGGCTCTAAATAAAATTTTGAAGCTGGCAGCAAATGTTGCTGCGAGCTTTTCTAATCTGGTAAGCTGGCAGCAAAAACTATTGAGCTCATGGCAAAACCTAAAATTTCCGTAATGGCGGTAAATTGAAGTTGTAAATATTTCGCTAAACTTTTAATCAATGGAATGAATAATTTAAGGGGGTCCGAGGCACAAAAATCGTCACATTTTCGAAATTTTTTTTATTATTTTAAGAAATTCTCTGTGTTTTTCTGCTTAAAATGACGTCTAAATCATGTTTTTATTTTAATTAGAACTAGAGTTATTATAATTTTTGTGATGCGTTGTGTTGAAAATCTAACACTCTTGACAGTTGTTGTCATGGCAACAACATTTGTCTTTAAATTTTAAATGCGTTTTACACCATGATACATTTTTTCAAGATTTCCTGTATTCAAATTGCTATAAGTCGAAAACCGATAAAGTTTAAGGGTTGAAATTTGGAATCTATCTTTTTCAAACATTATACTTTAATTTTGATTCAGCAAATTTGAAACAAATATTTAATTTTAAAACTATGACTTTAAAAAAAAAATAACTTAAAATTTTCAAAAATTTTCATTCAAATATTTTTTATTTTTTTATTGAATTAATATTTTTTAAATTGCTGAGTCAAAATTAAAGTTTATAAATTTGTGAATAATTTAATGCAATAATTTTGAAAATGGATCAAGAATATTTTAAATATTAGCAATTTAAAATGACCCCTCTTTTTTTTCAAAATTTTTTAATTTAAAATTAAAAAAAAAAACGTTTGGAAAAAATTTTGTGTTGTGATTTTGTTTATTAGTTAGATGGGTATAATCAGTACAAAAAAAATTCTAAATTCTAAATTAATTAATACAAAAAAAATTTTCAATGTGTCCCGGACCCCCTTAATGAGAAGAAGAAGTTAGACTAGAGAAAATTGCAGTTGTTTCAGAACTACATAGCCACAAGCAAAGTCTGATATCACATGCACGAAACCATTTCTGAACTGCTCGATCAGCCTTAAAATATGAAAGCGAAGGACCATCCGCACTTATATCCTCACTAAGAAACACCATATTTTTCTTTATTTTTTTTAATAGCTGGTATTTGAAAGAGAAATAATGAAAACTTTCGGTTTCAAATACTCGTAGCAAAACTTGCCACGAGAACCGTTAAATCGTTGCGGCGATTTAAGCTAAGCTCACGGCTTTTTCCGTGGTTGACGCGACTTATTTCGAGACCTGCCTTGGAGGGTTAAATTAAAATAAATATCAACAAAACTAAACAGACTTGGGTTTTTATCGAAAAATAACATTTAAAATGACTCGAGAAATCGAGCACTCGGTTGTCAACAGAGACCATAGAGATTATCCGCGGGCTTAACCGGCAGCGAGAAACAACAAGCAAACAAACGAAACCGATCAAACAACCCGTTTGTGAACGCTTAATCGTGACAGGCTTCGGAAATCAAAGTAGTTACATTACATAATTGGTTATTAAATGCCATCTTCTAAGTGCTGCGTACAATTAAGCACCTCAATGAGGGTTATTTACTCTCTCTCTCTCTCTCTCTTTCTTTGCCCCGAGTTGCAAAAAAGTTCGTTCAACCAGTAATCACCTGCTCAATTCGAACATCAAATTCCCTTCCGTGTCTCACCTCCCGCTTTCGTCGTTCGAAAATAATTCCATTGTCCGAACGTTCCATCGGTGGAATAATGAATCTTCCTTTTGGTTCCAGAGTGAGTTGATTAATCTTGGATTATTCTCTCCAAGGATGTTGTCTTCCATGGAGGAATGTGTTTGTATGAAATAATGAAGTTTGTGGTTGTTTACCTGGGGAGATAGATCAGTATGTTGATAAATACTGATCGAGTGAGTATGTTCTCTGCTGAGGGCCGCGGGTCTTTAACCTTTCAATACTCCTGAAACGATGATGAATGGATCTTCTATCGTATTTCATCTTCATCCCATTAGTAATTTGGTGTTTTATCTGAAATATTAACATACAAACGTCCTTACCTTCAAGAAGAATTTTAATGTACGAGTTGATTACTCCATGCTCCGGAAGACGTTTTTCCCAAGCTTAAGGCCTAAATATTAGAGGCAGGTTAGTCATCGTTTAGGTAACAAAAATGGCAACAGAGCGACAAACCAAAACTCAAGATTGTGATGGGCATGGCAACCAAAACTTCGGGTATATGTATTAAACATTAAAATAAATTACATACATTAAAAATCTAAAAAATGCAAATTGGATAAAAGCGGAAAAACTAAAAAAGAGAGGAATAAATATTAATCACAGAACTCTTCATGTGGCGGAACTAATCTCTAAGGGAAAAATCCGAGGACATCGCCTCGTCATTTTGAACCCTGGACAGACGACGAGGTCAACACCTGAGCTGACACCCACTCTTCAAACTTCCACATCATGCCAACTTGAAGACATTTGTGACCTCGGCAGATTTAACGTGCTCCTGCCTCTCAAGTACATGACGGTCTTTGGTTGTACCGAGTTTCAAACTCGCATTACTCCGGTTGCTAATCCGGTATTCTTCCACCCACAGCCCTTGTAAGATTAGGAAACTAAATATTAGCACCTTTCACGGATTTATTACAAAAGCAGATGCTTTACTGTGTACCTTGTGCCTTGTACAACCATTGATCATTGAAAGAAAAATTAAATTACAAAACAAATAAGTTATAATGACATTATGCGATACCTAGAGGGCGACAATCTTGGATGCCTCAAATTTAGGATGGCCAATCCGGAACAGTTGGGAATTGGCCCGGAATTAAAGTTACTGGCCAGAATCCCGGTTGAATGTTAAACTATCCCGGAATTTCATAGAAAGCTATCGACCCATATCACCTATACTCCAGAATAATTTTTTCTATTGCACATGACTTCGCGTCCATCAAATGTCCGTTCCTCTACTATCCTAAATCAATACAACATATCGTCACTCACAGTAAAAAAGGTAATGTGTTAAAAATTCTAGTTTTTGTTTATTATTGCTATATGTGGCATTTTGTGATTTCCATCAAGTGGCAAAATTTCGTATGTCATCAGCTGATGCAATAAACTAATAAACAAAACCTAAATTATATAATAATCTAATCAAATCAAAAGGTAATGGTAATTTTAGTTAACGTCGTACTAGAGCAACACAACGGGCTATTGACGACGGTCCGGAATCAGTCCCTTAAGGGAAAGATTCGAGGACAACACCTCGTAATTTTGAACCACGGTCAGATGACGAAGCAACACCTGAGCTGGCACCCCATTCTCCAAACTTCCACGCCAACCCAACGTGAGGACTTTCGGCCACGACAGATTTAAGGTGCACCAGCCGCCTCTACACCATACGTTTACAAACATCCATGCCCGGACCCGGATTCGAACCAGGAACCTTCCGATCCAGAGGCTAACACCTTAACCACTATACCGGTTGGTCGGCTCAAATCAAAAGGAATTAATTCGTTTTTTTGCTCTCCTGAAAAATGCAGCTTTTAGACACAAACCTTTTACACTTTGAGTGACAATATGTCCCGGAATCGTCCTAGAAAAATCTGGTAACCCTCATCAAATTCCCCGTAAATTTATATTGTTTATTCGTGAATCCTTTGCTCATGGTAAAATGTTTCCATGTATAGTCTTACCCAATTTGTAAGAATTGGTTTTTTTTTCCTAGATTGTCATAAATCTGACCAATAAGAATAGAAAAGAGCGATAAATATAGAGAATAATAATCCATAGGTACAGAAAGGCTTCGAATGCTAATGAATTCACACCGAAACTTATTTCACCTAAAATATATGTTACTTGGTAACAACCTTGTCTTGGCTCGTAAGACGTTCACGAAGTCAAACGGTACTCGGAAACAATTTACATGCATAACTTATACCCTAAAGGAATTACAGTCGCGTAGATGCGCTCGCGGCAAGAAAAATGTCCCGAGAATCCTAATATGTCTTGCGATAATCAAACACAATGGCGGCGTTACTCATGCTAGGGTAGAGACGAAGTAATTTAAAGTCATGAATAGAATTCGGGAAATGAAATAGTAACCTTTTGTGAAAAACAAAAAAAATGAAGAAGTGGTGATCATTTTTGTAACAATGCACGGCTTGGTATGGTTAAAAAAACCCGCCTCAATGACCAAGAGCGGCATTTATAGCTGAAGTCATATTGTTATCGTTTTATTGAGATTTTTCTTTGGAAAATAAAACGCGTCTGGGCAGTTATAGTTTTGAGAATTGTACTCTCTTGTGGGGAAATTTTTATTTTACTATTCAGATGACTGTCCAGTGAGATGGGTTTTATGTCTCAAATCCATCAACTGAGAGTTCATAAACTATCGGACTTAAAGACACGTTTGTTAAAATTTTGACAGAATAATTGGGTGTTTTTATGATGGAAGGACCATATTTGGACATTCTGCATGCCACACAAAACAGGCAAGTAATAGACAATGAAAGTTGTATTGAAACATAAGAGGAATCTAACCTACGCTTTCCACGACTCACAGGTTGCTAACGTAGAGGACAAACTCACTGAACTGTGGCAGCCACTTGAAAAAAAGTCATCTCGATTCTGTGTATTTATAAACCTTGTAGCATACAACAGTTATTTTGGTAGCTCGATTGGAAGAGTAACGGACTAACAACCTGAGGATTGCGAGTTCGAATCCAACCCAAGACCATAGTGTACAAAGGGGGCTAATACACGTTAAATCTGTTAGAGTCACAAATGTCCTCACGTTGGCGCGTGTAAGATTGGAGAGTGGAGTGCCAACTTAGATTTGACCCCGTCATCTGACCACGGCTCAAAATTACGTAGTATTATCCTCGGATCTTTTTCTTCGGGATTGATCTCTTAGCGTCGCCAATAGCCCGTTGTGTTGCTCCAGTGCGACGTTAATTAAAATACCAACATAACTGAACCAATTCTTTTATTTTGTTCTCATAATGATTTGGTTTGAAGTAATGAAAAAACGCAGTGGATATTAAGAATTTTTATAAAAAAAGTGAACGATAAAAATTATGAGTTTTTTATCAGTGCATAATATAATTTAAACATGTTAAAAGAATCCATTATTTCACTGTTAAAAATCCTTGAAAAATTTTATATTTATTTTTTTAAATGCTACATAAAATCTATAACCTATTAATACGTTTATTCTTCAAAAATTCAACCCCTAATAAGTAATATTCCCCTTTATACTTTTAAATATCCTTTCAAAAGTAACCGTATATAAGACATCTTAATTTGCGGTATTAGTTTTTTCAATTTCCCGTTAGGCAAGTTTACTGATTCGTTGCGATTCACTAACAAAATTCTGTCCTCGGATCTTTCCCCTGAGGGACTGATCCCGGACCGTCGTCAATAGCCCGTTGTGTTGCTCTAGTACGACGTTACCTAAAAAAAAAAATTAACAAATTATCTAACAAAATTCGAAATGTAGGTAGCAAGGTAGTTGCATTAACGTTGCACTTGAGCAACACAACGGGCTATTGGCGACAGTCCGGGATCCATCCCGAAGGAAAATATATATTGAAGGAAGGAAAAAACAAGGACAACACCTTGTCAGTTTGAAACATGGTCAAATGACTAGGACAACACTTTAGCTGACACTCGCACTCTACAAACTTCCAGACCATAACAATATAAGGAAATTTGTGGCCACGACAGATTTAACGTGCACCAGCCCCCGGCTGGATCTAGTTTTGAACTTCCGGTTACCAATCCGTTGCTTTTCCATTTGGGCTCTCTCGAACCAATATCGCAGTTAACTTTGAAATGTATTACGGATAACAATCAGTAAACTATAGAAAAATGGAGTAAGTATAAAAAAGTGTCCGTAAAAAATGTGAAACAATTATCTGTTTCCAATCATTGATTCCACCTGTCTTGTCGTATCAACTGTTCTCCTCTCCCGGTGGCAGACATTGAGATAGATAAGGCTATCAAGCTGTCAAAACAAGAATTTCGTTTGGTCACAACACTAATGAGGTACGAAAAAACTCACCTATTAAATAAAAAAAACATCCGAGTTCCGCGGATGTAGACAGAAATCCCACGTTTTTCAAAGCCGTAGAAGTTATCTGTGACAGGCTGTCAAGATTGTGATGTGAAGCAGTGATAGTGCTTTATAAAAAAGAGATTATTTAACAAAAACGTTTAATTTGGAAACTACGCGTTACCTACAGATGGTAAGAGACTTAAGTTGACTTAGAAAAAGCTTTAAATAGTACTAAGAAATGAATAAAAGATTATCTTGTTTAAACATGAAAGTTTTAATTTGGTTTGTCAGCGAGGTTTTCTCAATCGTCATGGTGATTTGTTCAACGAAGTATCTGGTCCTTGCAAAAACCGACCAGATCTTGTTGGACGAGATATCTCGTCATTAGAATACAATACGATCACTATCGGTAGAAGAATACTCGCAAATAAAGAAATTGCCTTTCATTATGGTTATTTAGTAGTTTTTAAGATAACATTGAGCCGTGGTAGCCTGCCTATTTGAAAGAGCAACGGATTAGCAACCGAAGGGTAGTGAGTTCGGAACTAGTAGCAGCCAGGGACGATCAAGTACACGGGGGATGGTACATGTTAAATCTCTTATAACCTGAAATGTCCTTACGTCTGGAACTTTGGAGAGGGGGTTATCATCGTCGTTCTGATTGTTATTCGAGATGATGCGTTGTCCTTTAATCTTTACCTTCGAGATTGAACCCTGACCGTTGCCAATATCCCGTTGTGTTGTTCCAGTGTACCGTTAATTAACTACCTACTTTTAAAAAAAATTTTACCAGTCTGTAAATAACATAAATTTCTTTCCTTTCGAAATCCTCGTTCTATTTTCATATAGCTGAAAAGTGTCTACAAAATATAAAACAATAACTGTCGTTTTTCACGGCTATAATAGCAGTTTTGACACACGTTTGTTGAGACCACGAATCTTTCCTTTGCTTGAAGCAAACCTTCCAAGAGCAAATCAGAACCAAAAACCAACTTCATGGATTATTAACGTAATTAACTACTGACCATCAAAGTATTATTATTTATGATATTATTTTTTTAATTTTTCTTTGATTTAGAAATCTTATTCAATATAAGAACTTTTTATTGCAAAAACCTTCATCAATACTTTAAGTTAATTAACTACCTACTTTTAATGTATTATGTATGAAATTAATTTTTAATTTTTCTTTGATTTAAGAATATTATTCAATGTAAGAATTTTGTATTGCAATATTATATGCTGATGTAATGTATTGCAGCAATGGCATACATCGTCAGCTTAGAGCACACACTCAGTAACTGACAAAAATAATTTTTAACTGAACAGTTGTTTAAAGACTAACTAATGTTTTTAAGACAAGAAATAAAAATTATGAGCAGTTTGAAAGTTACATAACTTTTAATCAAGTTACAATACGCGTGTGTATTTCTGATCCTGAAAATAGGCAGTTTACATCTTCGGCAAAATGTGAGTTAATGAGTTTCAGCTTTAAGCTATGTGGGTTCGTCACGAAGACAAATAAAAACTGCGCTGGAAGTTTATAATTATCGATACCACCATACATTACACGACACGAAATTAACGGTAAACTCTTCTCCATCCTTGAACCGCACATTCAATTTACCTTGACATTGCGACAGTCAAACACCCAGTAAAAACAGTAACACAATGCCACATTTACCATATCATTTTCCTTTTAACCCGTTTAATTTCAGAACACGTTGTCGCATAACAATCCTTAATTGCTTTCAGAGGTTCTCACGAGCTTGATGGAATAAGTTTCACATTCTAATGGACGGTTGACATTCGCAATAGCGCTAGTATCTCTACTAATTAAGCGGGAAATAATTATATGTATGTTCCAAAACAGAAACATTCGACAGATTGGGGAGATTAAATGCACCCCCTGCAAGTTTCCAAGATCAACGCACCTGCAAGGTCGTCCGGTAGGCTCCTTAAGCCCCAGACCGCAAGTCCGGGAGATTGAAATCATCGTCTTTTGTAAAGTGTTTTTTCTGCTGTCAAAGATTGATGACAAGTACTACACCAAACCCACTGGATGGCGTAGATTCTAATCTGTTCAATGGAAGGCATTATCTTGATTTATTAAAAAGCACAGCTATGTTAATCACACGGCTGTTTGGGAGACGCGGTTTGTATTGTCTCCCGTGCGGCATGTTTAAAGAAAATAACAGCCTTTCGAATGCTCGTTTATTACGTGGTCTATCAACATGGAGTTAAGAAGAAAAAAATGGCGATTCGGTTGCCGAATATAAATATTGTGGAATGGGTAACGGTGAGAAGACAAATTGATGATGGAGCGATTTGGGAGCATTCAAGGTGACCCTAGGTATAAAATTATGGTAACTTTCTTTTTAATTAAAAAACGTTTGCATATTTATTAGTTATCTGGAACCCTTACTGAATAATACTGCAGAAGTTCTTTATTTTCTCATCAATTAAAATTCGTCACATAAACTTGGTCTATCATTATTTTAAGATTTATGTCTCAACAATCCATTAGTCGCGAGTCTTTTTTAACAAGTGTGATCGTAGTGCATGTATGAGGTGCTTGGGGACCACGTTAGCCCCGAGTAGTAGAATTGCGGTTTAGCAACTTGAGGGTTGAGAGTTCGAAACTGAGTCCAGTCAAAGACGGTCGTGAACGTGAGGGTTGGTATGCGCGTTTAATCTATTCTATTCTTTGATCTCCTCACGTTCGCGTGGTTTTGTAATTTATATGGCATACGCCGTTTGACGGAGTCTCGGATTAGCAACGGAGGGTAACGAGTTCGAAACTCAATAAAAGCAAAGAATGTAGTACTTGAGGGCTGGTGTTCGTTAAATCTGTCGTAGCCTCAAATGTCCTCACGTTGGTGTGGTGAGGAAGTTTGGGGATTGAGTTTCCAGCTTAGGTGTTGCCTCGACACCTGACCGTGGTTCAAAAAAACGGTGTTGTGTTCGGATATTTCCCATCGGGTTTGATACCGTACCGTCACCAGTAGCCCGCTGTGTTGCGCCATCGTGACGTTAACTAAAATATTTACCTTATCCCCTCAAAGAAGTGGATTAATTTTCTCACAACACAAATAAATGTTTTGATGCTTACATAGGTAGTACATATACACCCACTTACATATACACCCAGTTGCAGTATTGTATTCAGTGTTCTGCAACACAACTCCAAGCAATTACAATTGTTCTGTAGACATTTTGTCCAAATTTTGAAAACTGCAGTCAAATAAAAAAAAGACGTAAAACACAATTATCGGCTCAATATGTATTACATATTTATAATAAAATATTAAAATTAACTTCATTTATTTAAAACCAAGGCATACTTTTAGAATATCTTCAATTCTGTCGATCACTTTTGAAGTTAAATATTTTGTCATTGACTTAGAAGATGTGTTATTTTTAGAGAGTTAGTGGTCATTTGGGGCGGTGTAGGGAGGTTGAAAGTAGCTAGAAAAAAAAGGTGTGTCTAGGAGCGCGCTTTGCTCTCCAGAACATCGTTACTTATAATTTTTAAAAAATCGGCCAAAATTTTGATAAAATTTATGAAAAATTACTCTGCAAAGACTTTGTTCTGCGACGATATATAAGCACTTTCCCGGGACAATACATAGTTATAAGCACATTTAGTTATAAGCACTCCCGGGGTAATACATAGGTTACAGGCAATTTCTAGTGACTCCATCGAAGACATACTTCTAATAGACTTCAGGTAGGTAGTTGATTAATGTCGCATTGAAGCAACAACAGATTTAGCGTAAATGTAAATCTTGACCCTCCGGTAATTAATCCTTTGCTCTTTCAACTGAGCTATCGCGTCCCCAAAAGACATTAGAAAAATTACATTTTACTCATATTTTCTCTACTGCTGGGATCTAAATTGAGATTTGATAATTACTCTGTATAAACACGAAATTTAATTCTCGGATTAATAAACGCAAGTAAACAAGACTTATTTAATACGAAATCGCTACCATATGAACGAACACAATCCAGATAGTATTATAATAGTTTACATTAAAGAACCGCCAAAGATTACGATATCTTGCTTTTACTTCTGGGTTTTTTTGATAGATCTAATCCTGGAAAAAAAAATCTAATCAATTTAACGATTTTCCGTTGCTTGAAGTACATTTGTGAGGTAGAAAAACCAGACACACGCGCTTGACTAAAAGTTTGGAACAGCTGCCATCTCTGGCCCGCTGGGAGGGGGGGGGGGGCAACGCTTTTGGCACACTTTTTATGTCGCCAAGGAAAGAATTGTCTTTTAAACAAATTTTTATAACGGAAAATAATAACTTAAGCTTCACAAGATTCACGAAAGAATACTCTGAAACTTATCAACACTAAATACAGAATGCATTTTCAAATTTAAAACGGTAAATATTTTCAAAATAAAATAGCAAGAAATGATACAACCCGATGCTGAACGTTTGAATTCTTACAATTTACATCAACGGAAAAGAATTGGGGAACCACAAAATGAAAATTTTAAAAAGAACCAATGAAATCAAACTGAAGAGAATTGGGAGGGGGGAATAAATTTAAAAGAACCAATAAAATCAAAGGGAAAAATTTAAAAGAAGTAATGAAATCAAAGGGAAAAAATTTAAGAGAAACAATAAAATCAACGGACAATTTTTCGGATGTAAAAAGAATTTTCTAGAATATTCAAAATGAAAATTTAAATTTTCCGCTAGACGAGTTGGCCATAAAAATCGGAATTACCGAAATAAAGATGGATTCCCTTCATCTGCGGTACTAAACGTGCGCCAAAACACGTGCCAAGACCTTTGCCTCCAAAAAGAATGCAGCTGTACCAAAAATGTTGACCGAAATACGAACTACAGAAAGTCGACACTTTAATTCCAAGACGCTTTGGTTTTTCGCAGTTGTTCTGCCGCAGTGTTTTTCCTCTTTCTCGCTGTTGTTGCAAATGCCGCTGTAATCTTCTTCATTGTTGATGAATGTCCCGAACGTGCCGGAGAAGACCACCTTTGGGAGTCGCTGGGTCGAGCCCTGTAGCCGTTTGTCTTTCAGGGTTAGAACACGAGTCGCTAACAAGATTTAAAACAAGTCAACGAACGCTTTATTTCTTTGCTGCTTCAAAAGAAGCATCACCGGCGGAAATCGTCTTCTGACTGTGGTGTTGTCCTGGGATCTTTCCCTCAGGGGATTGATCCCGGACCGTCGTCGATAGCCCGTCGTGTTTCTCCAGTACGACGTTAATTAAAATACCTACCTACCGGAGGAAAATGCAATTACTGCGTGAAGAAATTTTTACCGAGTTGCATCCTTTTAACCAGGCCTGACCATGGCTCAAAATTACGTGGTGTAAACGTAGGATCTTTCCTTTCGGTTGTTGATTCTGGAGCATTGCCAATAGCCTCTTCTGTTGCTCCAGTGTGACGTTAATTAAACACCTTCCAACCTTTTTACTAATGGTAATGGTAATGGTAATTTTAGTTAACATCGTACTAGAGCAACACAACGGGCTATTGACGACGGTCCCTTAAAGGAAAGATCCGAGGTCAAAACCTCGTAATTTTGAACCACGGTCAGATGACGAAGGAACGCCTGAGCTGACACCTCACTCTCCAAACTTCCACACCAACCTGCGAGGACTTTCGGCCACAACAGATTGAAGGTGCACCAACCGCCTCTACACCATACGCTTACAAGCATCCATGCCCGAACCCGGATTCGAACCAGGAACCTTCCGATCTAGAGTCTAACACCTTAACCATTATACCGGTTGGTCGGCGAAGAAGCTTATAGTATTCAATAAGTTTTATAGTATCCCTTACGTTGATGTTTCTCAAATTCTGCAATTTTGAGTTGTGTCACTTTTTTTTGCCGTGGTGCGATATAACGGATATAATTTTTTACTTTAGCGTGACAAAATCGTGATGTGGATGATTTGAGGAGAACTCTGATCTATCTATCATCCTTTTGTT
Organism: Metellina segmentata; assembly: GCA_947359465.1. Lineage (NCBI taxonomy): Eukaryota > Metazoa > Arthropoda > Arachnida > Araneae > Tetragnathidae > Metellina > Metellina segmentata. The sequence goes on along the minus strand of OX375877.1, from coordinate 121,660,925 downwards.
ACTTAATACGTGTAAAATTGATGCGTGCATCGTTCACCTAAGAAAACATCATTTTACATAATCGTGAGCACCGCATTTTAAATCGTGCTTCCGAATCGCTTTAGCAAGCTGTCTATCGATCGAAGAAATCCGAGCATCAATTTACGCCTTGACTTGGGGCATAAATATTAATTTCGAACACCGTTAATATTTTGACTTATTTTTGCTTTCGGTTTCCATAAATTAAATCATGATAAAATGCTACGATCATTAATTACGTGTCGGAAAGTTATTTTTCATACGCGCAGTTGAAACGAAAATTTTCAGTTAAAAGCCCTGTTGAAAACAACATAACGGCGAAAGTAATTATAACTTAATCGCCGAGACCGGCCTGATTTAGAAAACTCCCAAAGTGTAACTCGCTTTAGGCAATAATTAAAGTTTGAATAGTTTAATGTTTTTATAGAAAGAACATTCCATAATAACCCGTTGAGTAATACGTTAACTTCATTTATTCTTTAAAGAATCGATTATGTACTTGCATTATACACTGAAGTAGGCAGATGGAAATGTGTTTTATACCTTCATTAATCTTTTATCAAATTTTAGTTTAGGCAGGTAGATATTTTTAATTAACATTGCACTGGAACAACGAAACGGCGAACAACCAACTATTGGCGACGGACCTAGAAAAGATTTACGTAACTTTGAACGACGGTCAGATGACGAGGTCATACCCGAGCTGGAAACCGTATTCTCCACACTAAGGATGCGACATCGACAAGAAAACGTCGATGTTCAAAATTAAAACATCGATGTTGATAATACATCGCCTCAAAACCATCGATGTTTTTAAACATCAGTGTATTTAAACATTTTTATTTTTCCCCATTTCTTCAAACAAGTTTACTAACCTTAAACATTAATGTTCGCCCGAGGGGGGGGGATTAAATTTGACACTTCCCGTGTTTCTTAATTTATAACTAAGAATTGTTTTAACTGTCAAAACAAAGTCAAACAGATTAATATGAACAATTAACAAATCTTTTATTTTCAATTTGTACAATATAAAAGAAAATAATATTAACAACAATTTGAGATAGGTACTACTAACTGTAAATATAGTTAGGTAGATACATAACAATAATTATTGTTAGTTATTATTAATCATGATAAAATGCTGCTTTCATTAATTACGTGTCGGAAAGTTAGTTTTCATACGCGCAGTTGAAACGAAAATTTAATTAGATCGAGATTATTCATTATTTATCAACTTATGGGGGACATAAACAAGCTTATATTTTATTTACTGTAAATAAAAAATAATTGGGCCGACAGTTATTATATGTCCCAGTATTTGTTATTTGCCGTTTGTTAAAAAAAGAAGTGTGTTAACTTTCTCCACCTTAAGCCGACTTCTTTTATCACTAACTATCCCACCAGTTAGGGCAAAAACTCTTTCTGATGGGACGGATGTCGTTATCACTGAAAAATACTTAGTAGCACGGTTAGTTTTCTTAATTTTTACTATGGTACTTTTTTCATTCAGAAATAAAACATCGGCAACGTAAAAACATCGATGTTAAACAAACATCGGCTCCAATAAATCGATGGTAAACACATCGATGTTTTTATAAAACATCGATGTTTTAAAAACATCGACATCTCATCCCTACGCCACACTACCCCGTCAACTTAAAGAGATTTGATGCTCTGTTAGATTTAACATGCACCAGCTCCCTTTATACTCGACAGTTTTGGGTTGGATTTGAACTCGCAACCCTCCGGTTGCTAATCCGTTACTCTTCCGACCTGGCTACCACGACCCGTATGCCTGTTACAAACTCAAAAAAATAACATTTAGTAATCTGTGAAAAAGCTCAAAAACCAGCATACTATAGAACTTTGGTAAGGTAAGGAAATTTTAATTAACGTCGTACTAGAGTAACACAACGGGCTATTTGACGACCGTAGAACTTAGGGCAGCATAATGAGCCATTTTTGAAATATTTCAGGTAAGCAATTTTCAAGTTTGAAAGCATTCCAAAATTATGATTTATCTACAACTCAAGAGGTCGTATGTGTGTCATCTTAAACTTTCAAGTACCACGCACATAATCAGAAATTCTTTTGATTCTATTGAATAGCTTGTTTATTTTATCTTTTCGGAGTATATTTTGCGGCTTATCACTTACTGTGTTTCTTGGAATCCTTCAAATTATTACGCAAAATTTTGTCCTACATGAAATTTCAAAATTCAGTTCAATCGCTTAAGTGTTTTATCTTTAAAAAAATCTAAAGTTCAACCCCAACCACGTATTCTATCACATGAAGCCGCAATAAAGAACAGAAACACATTCAATAGTGATTAGGGAAATGAAATTTCGAGCTATCGACAGTCACTTAACCCTCCAAGTGGTTTTGACGAGTTATATCGTCCATCAAAATCTGGTCAGCTTTCTTCTTGTTGCGAGATATCTCGCCGAAATAACCATCAGGAAGTTTAAATGAACACAACATGTGTTGTACCCAAACAAAATCTGTGTGTCATTTGGTGTCACCAATCGTGTAATCAAATCTGGCTCTTTTTCTTCTAGAGACGAGATATCTCGTCCATCGAAATCTGTCCAGTTCTCTTCAAACAACGAGATATCTCGTCCATAGAAATCTGTCCAGTTTTCTTCAAACAACGAGATATCTTGTCCATCAAAATCTGGTCAGTTCTCTTCTAAAAACGAGATATCTCGTCCATCAAATTCTGGCCAGTTCTCTTTTAATAACGAGATAGCTTGTCCATCAAAATATGGCCAGTTTTCTTCGAAAAACGAGATATCGTGTCCATCAAAATCTGGCCAGTTCTCTTCGAAAAACGAGATAGCTTTTCCATCGAAATCTGGCCAGTTCTCTTCTAACCACTAGATATCTCGTCCATAGAAATCTGGCCAGTTCTCTTCTAATAACGAGATATCTTGTCCATCAAAATCTGGCCAGTTCTCTTCGAAAAACGAGATAGCTTTTCCATCGAAATCTTGCCAGTTCTCTTCTAACCACTAGATATCTCGTCCATCGAAATCTGTCCAGTTTTCTTCAAACAACGAGATATCTTGTCCATTAAAATCTGGCCAGTTCTCTTCTAAAAACGAGATATCTCGTCCATCAAATTCTGGTCGGTTCTCTTTTAATAACGAGATAGCTTGTCCATCAAAATATGGCCAGTTTTCTTCGAAAAACGAGATATCGTGTCCATCAAAATCTGGCCAGTTCTCTTCGAAAAACGAGATAGCTTTTCCATCGAAATCTGGCCAGTTCTCTTCTAACCACTAGATATCTCGTCCATAGAAATCTGGCCAGTTCTCTTCTAATAACGAGATATCTTGTCCATCAAAATCTGGCCAGTTCTCTTCGAAAAACGAGATAGCTTTTCCATCGAAATCTTGCCAGTTCTCTTCTAACCACTAGATATCTCGTCCATCGAAATCTGTCCAGTTTTCTTCAAACAACGAGATATCTTGTCCATTAAAATCTGGCCAGTTCTCTTCTAAAAACGAGATATCTCGTCCATCAAATTCTGGTCGGTTCTCTTTTAATAACGAGATAGCTTGTCCATCAAAATATGGCCAGTTTTCTTCGAAAAACGAGATATCGTGTCCATCAAAATATGGCCAGTTCTCTTCTAAAAACGAGATATCTTGTCCATCGAAATCTGGCCAGTTCACTTCTAACAACGAGATAGCTTGTCCATTAAAATATGACTAGTTTTCTTCTAAAAACGATACATCTTGTCCATCGAAATCTGGCCAGTTCTCTTCAAAGAACGAGATATCTCGTCCATCAAAATCTGGCCAGTTCTCTTCTAAAAACGAGATATCTCGTCCATCAAATTCTGGCCAGTTCTCTTTTAATAACGAGATAGCTTGTCCATCAAAATATGGCCAGTTTTCTTCGAAAAACGAGATATTGTGTCCATCAAAATATGGCCAGTTCTCTTTTAACCACTAGAAATCTCGTCCATCGAAATCTGGCCAGTTCTCTTCTAATAACGAGATAGCTTGTCAATCAAAATAATGCCAGTTTTCTTCTAAAAACGAGATACCGTGTCCATCAAAATCTGGCCAGTTCTCTTCTAAAAACGAGATAGCTTTTCCATCGAAATCTGGCCAGTTCTCTTCTAACCACTAGATATCTCGTCCATCGAAATCTGTCCAGTTTTCTTCAAACCACGAGATATCTTGTCCATCAAAATCTGGCCAGTTCTCTTCTAAAAACGAGATATCTCGTCCATCAAATTCTGGCCAGTTCTCTTTTAATAACGAGATAGCTTGTCCATCAAAATATGGCCAGTTTTCTTCTAAAAACGAGATATCGTGTCCATCAAAATCTGGCCAGTTCTCTTCTAAAAACGAGATAGCTTTTCCATCGAAATCTGGCCAGTTCTCTTCTAACATCTAGATATCTCGTCCATCGAAATCTGGCCAGTTCTCTTCTAATAACGAGATAGCTTGTCCATCAAAATATGGCCAGTTTTCTTCGAAAAACGAGATATCGTGTCCATCAAAATATGGCCAGTTCTCTTCTAAAAACGAGATATCTTGTCCATCGAAATCTGGCCAGTTCACTTCTAACAACGAGATAGCTTGTCCATTAAAATATGACTAGTTTTCTTCTAAAAACGAGATATCTTGTCCATCGAAATCTGGCCAGTTCTCTTCTAACAACGAGATATCTCGTCCATCGAAATCGGGCCAGTTCTCGTCTAAAAACGAGATAGCTGGTCCATCGAAATCTGGCCAGTTCTCTTCTAACAACGAGATATCCCGTCCATCGAAATCTGGCCAGTTCTCTTCTAATAACGAGATATCTCGTCCATCAAAATATGGCCAGTTTTCTTCTAATAACGAGATACATCTTCAAAATAACCACCAGCAAGGTTAAAGGACAGCAACGTGTGTAGTAAACAGAAACAAATCTATTTGTCAACCCCGGCTTTCATCAGTTTGTCCTTTCGATAACGTTTTAAATATATGAATTACCACTCGTGACCACTTGTTAAGCGACCTGTTTACTAGTTACAATCGGGAACTTCGACTTGCTTCTTGAAGATAACGCTCTATGATGGATGAATGCTGTGAAGACGCCACCAAGAAAAGAGTTAAAAGGGCGTATAAAAAATAAAGCTCTGCTGTCGTTATCTCGTGTCAACAAGAGAAAACGACTCAATTCGTGTTCGATATTGCTTTTTTCCTTTTAAACTTCGCCACTTTTTTCCTTTCACGTTTACATTCTGTTATGAAAGAAAACAGACAACAAAAATGGCATAATTTCTTCCTTGTTCCAGTAACTTACTGCTGCTCGGTGTGACCGTTGTAGGCGTCTGAGAAAGGGTCATTGGGGTGACCAAATGATAACGGACGCCCTTGTGGTATTCTTTTCTTTCCAAAGAGAACACGTTTTTGCGATAAGTTAAAAAAAAATATTCCGTGAGTTAAATCCGCTTTGCGTTTATCGGTCTGACATTTGAGACAGGGATGATGCGTGGGTTTGATGTGACAGTGGTTATTTTTATCTGGCTTATCAAACACTTTTGATCGTTTAGTTGTTATTCATAAATGTTTTACTCCTTGTTTGATTTGATAAAAAAAAAATTTTAATGAAGTGTTCAGATAAAAGAAAAATAAATCATAAAAATCACCGTAACACGAGATTATTGGTTAAAATTTGATTTTCAAAATCATTTTAAAGAAAACCTTTAATAATAAGGTTTTAGTTGCTTAGTAACAATTTTTTATATCAATGACAGTTAATCTTTGTATTAAAGCATGAATTTATTTGGAATTTAACAAATAAGTATTATGTTCTAATTATTACTATTTTTTTATACTGAGTTTTAAAGTAGCAAAGTGTAGTTTATCATGTTTTTAGTTTTCATCTAATTCTCCGATATGAATTTTATAACAAAATTATCTTTAACCTTCATATCTTTAATCATGCATCAGTGTGAAAAGTACTTAAAATAAAGCACATAATCTCTCAAGGTAAATTCAAGTTGATAATTTTATTTGTTTTGTTTCCGCAAAACAACTGTTGCTCATATGCAGTGAAACTCCTAGTTAACTCAAAAATAAATCCATAAAATGTTCTTTTGTACTCAAGTTTAATACCCATCCAGATTGATGGTAATGGTAATTTTTAGTTAAAGTCGTACTAGAGAGAGCAACACAACGGGCTATTGACAACGGTTGGAGGGAAAGATCCAAGGACAACACCTCGTAATTTTGAACCACGGTCAGATGACGAAGCAACACCTGAACAGGAACCCCACTCTCCAAACTTCCACACCAACACAACGTGAGGAATTTCGGCCACGACAGATTTAAGGTGCACCAGCAGACTCTACACCATACGCTTACAAACATCCATGCCCGGACCCGCAATCGAACCAGGAACCTTCTGATCTAGAGGCTAACACCTTAACCACTATACCGGTTGGTCGGCCCCATCCAGATTGAAGAAAAGCACTTGAAAATTCTACCCTTCCACAAATTCATATTTTCCTCTCTTAAGTGCAAAATTTTTGATTATTCAACATCATTTTTGAACCTGTTGCCTGAAATGATATCTCAGAAAAGCGCAATTTTAATTTCACATAGGCGGGCGGTTTCGACAATACCTTGGACTCTTCCAAGTAAGTAAAGATTGAAACTGTTTCCGTTGTCATTCCTTGAAAAGATGCGAATATTTTTTTATTCGCCTGCTTTCCATACATTTCACCACCTTGCCTACTTTATGCGAGAAATAACGCCACCGCCAGACTGCATAAGCAAAATAAAACATCCCCATTCACGAAGGCGATGTAAAAAATAATCCCACCAGCGTCCACAAACGAATTCTCCGCAATTTACAGAAGCACAATTTAAGCACCGGGCCGTGTCTGCAACAACTTCCTGCCAATATACACATCCTTAACACAACATTTGTATGTTATTTCACACGCCTGGGGTTCTTTTATGGCGCATAAATCCACCATCCCAATTGAAGTACTTGGAACAGCACAGCATCTGAAACAAGCAAATCATCCCGGATTTATGTCCGCCAAATATTCTGTTTCCCTGGTAACACTGACCTTCGCACTGCCACAAAGTAGACATAAATTTCAGGCCCCAAGGCGAAATATGACAGCTTTTATAGTTGGCCAGCCTCAAATCATGAGTCAGTGACTGTCTTCTTCCATTCCCACAATAATGGTGGTTATGTGAAGACAGACCCATCTGTCACAGACCGGGCCTGGACATAAAAGGTATCAGTCGTCGATTTACACCTTTACGTCATATCACTTTCCATAAAATGGATACTTTCATCGAAGTGGCATAAGTTATCGATTCAGGAGCCCCAGAGCAGCAGACTGGCCACCATTGTGATGTAAGTACATGCTTTTCTATTGCAAGTCCGCAACTTGCTTGTGTCACGCTCGTTTGAGTTCAATGTTAATTTAATGCGGGGTCTTGGAGTCAATTCGACTTCGATCGGAGATGATTTTTAGATTGCATACGAACATACTCGTGGGTCACGCATTAGGGTATTTAATGCAAATTTATTTCGATTCGTGATTTCTTTTTATCTTTCACACCCAGAGGTCTTGGAGTACTGAACTCTGTCCGTTTTCATAGTCAATGTTCCCCTTCCGCATACCGCTTTAAACTTCTTATTTGTTCGAAAGGTAATGTTATATTGGAATTTGAAAAACACAGAATATCTATAATAATAACTTGTTTTTCTTCCATAGAATGTACACTGGATTTCATATATACCAGCAATGAAACTTTTATATAAATTAAATATCTAAGTTCTATCAAATTTGATTAAATTCGAAGAATTTATTACTCTTACATTGAAATTACTTCTACATATGAATGGAATTTTTTCGTGTATAATTGTTGATTTTAATGTACAAAATCACCTTTGGTGCAAAGGTTTTGTGAATATTTACATAAACCAAACAATTATTTTCCTCGGATTTACATAAAAATATTTTAAATAAATTCCTTAGTGTTGTGGATAACGAAAAAGTCTGTTTTCTCTAGTAGTAAAAAATATGGGTATAAGGGCATATTTTTCTTTTATTATCTTTAAAATTCCTTGGATATTTCTCTTCGGGATTGATCCCGGACCATGTACCAGTTGCGTTGCTCCAGTGCGATGTTAAAATTAACGACGTACCTACCTCTTTAAAATACCAATGTTCCATGTTCTGCTTATTTTCTGTTGTTCTACTTCTTCACACACATAAAATTCGCTTCCAAAATACTGTATTGAAATCAATAAGAATTGATAATAACACCAAGTGTTATTCAAACATCTGGAGTTTTACAGATGAAACATAAAAACGAAAAAGCCAAGAACTGATTGTAAGATCACCTTTTAACTTTAATGGGTGGTAACAATTTCCTAGCTTGAACCTTTTTAGACCGATTTTACATCATAATACACGAACCGGGCGGACATGCAATAAAATAAAATAATTCAAGTTGTAGGGTCATGCTGTAACAAGGAGAGTCAATTGTTAAAGGCGTTGCTTATAATTCAGAACTAGGTATTTAGTTAGCGGAAGTCTCAGACACTCACTGAACTACATAAAGCTGAATGGGAAGAATTAAATGTATCAATCGTCTAAGATTTCTATCTAGCAAAACAAGATTTTAACTTCGGAAAAATGCATGTTAGACCCTCTGGGAAGTATAGTATTGCTTTTGATCTCACAACACAAGAGACTAAATAATCACATCTATTGGTTAAAGAAATCCAGGGATCTTCCAATATTCAAAAAAGTCTTTTTGTCATTTCCTTAGAATAGAATCCTTGGGAAAGTTTTTATCTATCGTGTTCATATAAAAGAATACTTTGGAAGAGATCTATTTCTTTCGTAGGAATAGAACTCTTTGGAACGTTTCTATTGACCAATTTTGTAGAATAGAATCCTTTGGAATGATTATTTTGGTTCTTTCCTAGGAATAGAACTCTTTGGAACGACTCTATAGGTCATTTCTTAGGGGTAGAACTATTTTGAATGATTCTGTTGACCCTTTCCTAGGGATGGAACTCTGAAACGATTCTTTGGCCCATTCTGTATAATATAATCCTTTGAAACGCTTTTATTTGTCCAATCTATAGGAAAGAATGTTTTGCTTCTTTATAATATTGATTATATAGTTCCTTAGATTATCTAGTGCACATACAGCAAATGTAAGATTGATTTTTGTTACGAAATTTTCCAGGCTCAATTTCCACAAAAGCATTCATAAACTTAGCTTGTCCAAATCAAGCGAAATGTTCTTGATATTGAGTAAGAATACATATATAAGTTTTTATCAGGGCATATTAATACTTCATAACTTAAAACCAGCTTCTAGTTAAAAATGGCTTGAGAGCTCTTTGTTGACCTTATGTATTGTATTTACTATTTCCTGTTGTTCCTTATTCATTTTGTACCATAACAAAAATGTAATTTTTGTGTAAAGCATGTACGAAATGTTGTTGTCGTGCGGGCCATATATGGCCCAATTGGGGGTGCTATTGCCCCGGAGGGTTGGACTTCTTCATACATGACACATCCGTTTTACAGGAAGGTCCCTTTCACACATCCATTCACTCACACACATCGTAATTTAGATCTCAATCAGAGGCCGATAACCCCCTGATCAGGTACCCCCAGAGGTACTGATTTGGTATGCGAACACTGGGGACTTTGTGACCACGACCTATTTAACGTGTCCCAGCCACCATTAGGGAACACGGCGGTCTTTAGCCAGGTCTAAGCGCCGATCTCGCAACCATCAGAATTGCAGGCTCCGCTGAGGATAGAACCTACAACCCTTCCGATGCGAGGCACGCTCTACTGACTGAGCTACCGCGGCTCACGAAATGTGTATAACAAAAGAAATTCGCTGTGAACCTTTTTAAAATCGGCTGAGTTCTATCATTATGACATTTTTCTTTTCTACTCGGGAGGGTTTCTGTTTGATCGAAATAGTTTTAACCAGAAAACACAGCTTCGAAGAACTCAACTCCATCATGGAATATCGATCCTACAAAGGGTTTGAATGTGTAAGATGACTAGGTGTATAAGAATAAATGTTTTATTGGAAAAAAAGAAACAGCGAAAACATACAAGTCAAATTCTAATAGATACGGTTACCCGGTTGAAGGAGCGAAGGATTAACAACCGGAAGGTGGAGAGTCCTCAACTCGGTCCAACTAAAGACCGTCGTATACGGCAGTGCACGGTAAATCTGTCGGAGACTCAAATGTAGTCACATTTGTGTGGTAGATTTGGTAGTGAACTACATACCTATTTCTTTCTTTAATCGTAACAAAGAGCAATAATAATTTTTAATTTTTAATTAACGTCGTACTAGAACAACGCAACGAGGTATTAACGACGGTCCGGGATCAATCCCCTAAGGAAAAGATCCGAGGGCAGCAAGTAATTTAGAACCACAATCAGATGACTAGGCACCACAACAAAGATAAATAGTTTTGAAAAGAAAGTTTTTTGAGAAGTGGACGCAAAATTCAAATTTCTGTAGGTACTAGTAAGAAATTACTTATCTTAGTGTCTACTTCAGAAATGTAAGAACTAAATTTAAATGTGTCGGATAGTTCTTATACATATGGAGCTATAAAATGCCTTTGACATATTTTATTTATTCCGAACAGTTGAATGTTCTCTGAAATTATTAAGATAAAATACACTACCCTACAAATGGACCGGCCACCAGTGGATTTGCATAAAATGCGACAACTTGTTTGGGGGTGCTTTACGTGTTATGGCCTGGGACCTTTGCATGTTGTTTCTGGTCAATTGAACGCCGACGCCTACATGAACATTTTGGACCATCAGGTTCTTCCTACGCTCTGGCAATTTTATGGAATGGACGAATGTTACTTCCAGGACGACAATGTTCCATGTCATGTTGCAGTCTCTTTCAAACAGTGGTATCAGGATATTGATGTAAAACGTCTTCCCTGGCCTGCTCAGAGTCCCGACCGAACCCCATAGAACATTTGTGGGACGCGTTAGTGCGACGCTTACGGACCAGGGAACCATGTCCGAAATCTACAGCCGAGCTGGTGACATTCTTGCAGAAAAAGCGGAATGGACACAAATACACAAATATCAAAACCTTGTTGAAAGTATGCCTAGAAGGGTTGCTAGTGTAATTGCAGCACGTGGGGGACCATCCCCTATTAAAGAATGTATTCTTTCCTTTATACCATCACATCTTGCTGTCCGGTCCATTATTGTAGGGTAGAGTAGCTTGTATCACCTTTCAACCGCAAATTAGTAATGACTGATTGAAAAGTTTTCTGCGATAGGGACCTTGATATTATAGATGGTACCAGAGAAAGTAGCATGGAAGCACTCTAAAGTGAAGGAGTCTAGAGTTCAGCTACTGTCATCGCATGAGTTGTATCGGCTCAATTTAGAACAACTGAATTTTATCATGGTTTAACCCTCTGAGTGTTGCTGATTAATAACCCTCTTAGATTTAAGATTTGTGTAGCGTTTCCCCACAACACACTTAATGGCTAAATAACCATATCTTTCTAGTGAATTCATGTACTCCGAATTTTGAAGCTTGAACCATAGCTATTACTCCTTTCTTAGAATAGAACCTTTGAAAATATTCTTTTGTTCATTTCCTTAAAATATGATCCTTTGGAACGATTTTGTTGGTCATTTCCATAGAACTCTTTGGAACGATTCTATTAGACTTTTCCTAGAGATAGAACTCTTTAACTCTATTTTGTTTATTCTTTTCTTGGAATAGAACTCTTTGGAACGGTTATATTTATCCATACTGTAGAATAGAATCCATAGGAAAGATTCTATTGTTACTTTATGGAATATAACTCTTTGGAAGGATTCTATTGGCAATTTCCATGAGGTAGAACTCTTTAGATTTTCCAATTAGTCCTTTCCTATTAAAAAAACTATTGGTCATTTCCTAGGATTAGAATGCTTTACAAACATTATATTGCACCTTTTCTCAGAATAGATTCCATTGGAAAGATTCTATTGTTTTTTATAGGGATAGAACTCTAGACTATTCTGTTGATCATTTCCAGCGATCAAACTCTTCGGAACTATTCTATTGACTGTAAAGATTCTATTGTCATTTCATTGTATAAGAATCCTTTGAAAAGTGAAAAGAATGAGGTGTCAGCTCAGGTGTTGACCACGTCAATTGACCGTGGTTCAAAGTTACGAGGCATTGTCCTCGGATCTTTCCCTTCGGGATCGATCCCGGACTTTCCCCAATATCCTATTGAGTTGCCCCAGTTTGACGTAAATTTTATTTCTACCAACCTTGAATTACATTTTACCACTGTAAATGACGACTATTCTAATCCCGTGATTTTTTTCCCTATGAAATCGTCGCACAACTTTCATAGCTAAAAAGTGGCCACAAAAAATTAAACAACAACTATCGTTTTTCACCGGTACGATAACATTTATGACACCTGTTGACACTACGAAGTCTTCCTCTGCACCTTCAAGAAGAGCAAACCAAACCAAAAACCACCTTCAGCTAAAAAACTTTACAGAGAAGTCCTTCGACTATCCCGGGGTACTTTGGAAGACATTGCTTCTAAAAACGCCATCAATCATCACATCAGTGACACCAGAGTTCATCAATATCTTCGATGGAAGTTCCCCTGGACGAATTTTCTTCTTCGATGCCAAACACCCTTTCGCCATTTTGCTTTTTCTTCCGCCACTTTGTTTTTTCCCCTACCCCTTGCTCTTGACATTGGAAGCATTGATGGATGTGCTCGAGAAAGTTCCTCTGACGACCTTGAGTCGGAAAAATATCCAAATAAATAAAAGCAGGCGCAAGAGCGGAATACCTGCTGGCGATTAATATCTCAAAAGTGGCTTTCGTGAGAAAAGGGTCGACTTAAATGCCCGATCGACCCCGGATGACCTGAAGGGAACCCGTTAGTTCCGCGTAAATCGGATTGAAAAATCCCTAACAGGGATTAATATGGGATGCAGGGAGAGGTATGTCGTTATTTTTATCTGTTTAATTCTTTTTGGGACGAAATTTCCGAGGTCATGCTCGACTTGTAAATATCGTGGAACCCGAAAAGGATGTTTTTCTCCGTTTATCGCTTTTATATCTTGTAATTAGATTCGTTAATTACAAAAAAAGAGAGCATTACAACACGCTTGCATTACTGAGGGTATATGCTTGCGTTTGCGTCAAGCATGTCCGATACTTCAGTAGAAGGCTTTTTCAACTCTGCTGGTGGTTTTTCTGGACGAGGTATCTTGTCAAACTGACCAGATCTCAATAGACGATATATCTCGCAAAAAATCACTAATTTTATTTTTTTTCCCCATTCCATAATCTCTCATTCCATATTTTCTAATCATACAGTTTGGTAAGTGGATTTACGTCGCAAGGGAGCGACACAACGGGCTATTCGGAATCCATCCCGAAGGGAAAGATCGGAGGACGGCCCCTAGCCATTTTGAACCATGGTCAGATGACGAGGCGAACGCCTGAGCTGGTACACCACTCTCAAAACGTGCACACCACCCCACGTGAGGACATTTAATGCCATGGCAAAGTTAATGTGTCGAAACCCAAGCACCGATTTTTGGCTGGAGCGAGTGCCAAACTCGAAACCCGAAGGGAAAGATCGGAGGACAGCCCCTCGCCATTTTGAACCATGGTCAGATGACGAGGCGAACGCTTGAGCTGGTACACCACTCTCAAAACGTGCACTCCACCCCAACGTGATGACATTTAAGGCCATGGCAAAGTTAATGTGTCGAAACCCAAGCACTGATTTTTGGCTGGAGCGAGTGTCAAACTCGAAACCATCCGATGATAATTCGTGACTCTACCAACTGGGCTACCCCCCAATTCGGATCAATACGAATTATTGGCCGCTACGAACAATACCTTAATAAGCTAAGGTTTAACTCAGCGGCTTTAACAATTAATCTTAAATAACCTTATGCCAGAACTTTTCGTCACATTTTTAATTACAAAATGAATTGTAACTGATTTTTTTCATTCGATTAATATGTCCGCTTGAGTAGAAGTGATGAACAAGGGGTTTCATACTTTGTACTCAAGTATAACTATTTAATTAAAAATATAATTTAGAATTAGCAATATAATTAGCAATGTCTTCTTATAAACTACATGGAAATATCTGTCTGATGAAATATACTTAAATAACTTTATATTAAACTTTAATACCCATAAAAAAGATACAACACATATAGTGCTTCTGACATATTAATTTTTTGATTAATTACCATGTCTTTATGAAAGATAAATGCATTTTATATTCGACATAAAATTTGGGTAAGGAAAAACTATAAAATTATCTTCGGGATTTTTATTCGATTTCCCCTAGGACAGCATTCAGATTTTACGAACTTTATTGATGGGCGTTCATACATCTGTTCATCGTCAGGAAAACAAAGTAATTTTTTATAAAAGGGAGGTAAATTAATCCATTCAAAAAACGCCATTGTTGCGGAAGATGATATCTTCGGAATTCATCGATAAGAATTTTTCCTTCAAACCAGGGTTTCGAGACAGGTACAGATGGAAACGATTTTCGGCATAACTCACAGGCTATTCCCGAAAGACACACAAACGAAAACTAAAAGTAAACACTCGCCGAAGAAGGCAGATCCACTGATACATTGGACAAAGAGCAGAACCCTAACTCAGTGGAGCTAGTTCTCTCCTTTTGTTTTTACCTGTTGATGAATGACGATGTAATGATAGAGGCATTCTTGTGCATCTGCCTATTGGCCTTGGCGTTTTTCGTCGTTCCTAATACCCGCCCTTGAAGGGAGAAAAATTGTGTTTGGGGTGAAGAATAATCCACTTGCGGTTCTTATGTCATTTGTTTGTGTCGGTGCTCTACCCGATGGTCTGTCTGTCCTATCTCTCCATCTATCCATTTCCCTAGTAACAGATGTTATCATTGTTGCGGGACGGGCTGTCAGACTGTTCTACGGAATATGTTTTGGATCCCTGGTTTGCTGTGGCTCGTTTGTTTCCCGTGTCTAATGTATCCTATTTAGATCCGGACTGCTTTTTAAATGTATTATTTTGGCCAACAGAACTATTTTGCGAGACTTGTCTCGATTAGAGATGGGTTGTTGAATTAACGTCGGACTGGGCTATATTGGCGAATCCGGGATCCATCCTGGAGGGAAAGATCCGAGGACACCTTCTTTTATGGCTACATTATTTTTAAAATGTTAATATACTACCCTACAATAATAAACCAGACAGCAAGATGTGATTGTATAAGGGAAAAAATACATGCTTTAATAGAGGGATGGTCCCCACGTGCTGCAATGACACTAGCAACCCTTCTAGGCATACTTTCAACAAAGTTTTGATACACATCTTGTATTTACAGTATTTGTGTCCATTCCTGCTTCTGCAAGAATGTTGCGAGCTCGGCTGTAGATTTCGGACGGTGTTCCCTTGCCCGTAAGCGTCGCTCTAACGCGTCCCACAAATGTTCTATGGGGTTCGGTCGTTACTCTGAAAGACGTTTTACATCCATATCTTGATACCACTGCTAAAAAGAGGCTGCAACATGACATAGAGCGTTGTCGTCCTGGAAGTAACATATAACATTCGTCCATTCCATAAAATTACCAGAGCGTAGGAAGAACCTGATGGTCCAAAATGTTCATGTAGGCTTCGGCCTTCAATTTACTAGAAACAACATGTAAAGGTTCCAGACCATACCACGAAAACACCCCCCAAACAAGTAGTCGAATTTTATGCAAATGCGCTGGCGTCCGGTCCATTATTGTACAGTAGTGTATATGGCCTATGGTTGATAGACGTTGAATAAAATGTCTTTTTGTTTAAAGAAAAGCCGACAGGTGTCTCATTTCAATCGGTCGAATACCAAAGCAACCCTAAATACTTCTCTACTAAAAAAACTGTAATTGTATGTTTAATATTTTTTTTAATCAACTTAATAGCTCCGGAAACAAAAACCTCAAAAAGAAAATTTTTAGGAAATTTCAATTTTTTTTGCGTTACTAGATTTAAATTTGTAACAAACCCGAACAACTTAGACTCATTTTTTTGTATTATACTGAAATATATTTACATAAGCGCTGTTTATGCGTTTATAAACTGATGTACTTACATAAGTAATTTCAGTTCAGTACAAAAGTAACTTAAGTTATGTTATATATGTATTTATTTAAGTAAGTTATGTTACTTATGTACATACTTATATAATTTACGTTCTAATATACTTATATTACTTATGTATTAAACATTATAAGTATGAAGCACGTGCTTAATTTGATTGTGAACAGAAATTTTAGGGACAGTAGTTGAATTAAGTCACGCTGGAGCAAAACGATTGTGGGTGACGGTTCGGAATCCAACTCGTAGGGAAGGATCGAGGACAACACCCCGTCATTTTGAAGTATGATCAGATGGTGAGGTCACACCTCAGCTGGCACTCCACTCTTCAAGCTTTCTCACCACACCACTATGAAGATATTATAGGCCACGATGGATTTAACGTGCACCAACCCATACGTAAACGACGGTTTTTGGATACATCGACTTTCGGACTCTCAAAACTGCGGTTGTGTTTATATGCCCTTCCAATTAGACTACCCAATAAAGTTAAGACAAAAATCTTAGGTATAAACTTAATTTGCCGAAAAGATGCGACTTTTCTACTTGATAAGTAATCGCCGACCAATCGGTCTGGTGGTTGAGGTGTTAGCCTCTAGATCGGAAGGTTCCTGGTTCGAATCCGGTTCAGTGGATGGATGTTTGTAAGCGCATGATGTAAAAGCCGCTGGTGCACCTTAAACCTGTCGTGGCCGAAAGTCTTCACTTTGGGTTGGTGCGGAAGTTTGGAGAGTGGGGTGTCAGCTCAGGTGTTGTCTTGTCATCTGACAGTGGTTCAAAATTACGAGGTGTTGTCCTCGAATCTTTCCTCAAGCGATTGATCCCGGACCGTCGTCAATAACCCATCGTGTTGCTCTAGTAAGACGTTAATTAAAAAATTAACATTACTATGATAAGTAATCGAGGATATTTTATTCACTAAAGCTGAGTAATTAGTCTCAAATAATCTAACCCGCTATCTTTTCATTGAGAAATAAAGCAGTTGTTAGTGCGCAAAAAATTTAACCGAGAAAACTGAGGTCTCCGTTCGGATAACTTTTCTCTAATCTAAATTCTCCTCACGATACGGCAGAAAAAAAAGTTCATTATTCGTACGCGAAAGAACTTGATTTTTTTCACAGCGAATTTTTTATTTTTTGCCTTCAACATTCTTCGTTCATAACCCTTCAGAAAAGATACCCCTATGAATCTCAGGTTGATTTAAAGGGTGCGAAAAAACCAGTTTTCGGACGACCGCACTTTTTTTTCTTATCTGCAACAAAATTACTTAACACGAAGCGAATTGATTGAAGAGCAGATATCATTTAGTAAACATTATTCACGAGACTCCCTAAGGAAAACGATATACCTTGATTAACGGAGCAAAAGTCAAGAGCCTGCACGTGCGAATATTTTGTGGGCCTAATTAGTAGGTGATCAGCGATTAATCTTGAGGTCTCTGCAAGCTACTATATTACGTTACCAACATCTCTGAAGGAAAAATCG